>JAKKPZ010000001.1:11200000-11800000 GCA_022814885.1 Ditylenchus destructor
TTTGTATTCTTGGAGTTTGCTAAAAATACAAGCATATAATCTTTGAAAATAAACATTTATTTTCCTTGTACTGTTTCACATTCCAATTTAATAATTCAGATCCGACTTCTTGAGATTACCTCTTCAAGCTATCGAATGTTATCTGGCAAATGTTCAACCAGTTGATGGTAACTTATTCATAATAAAAATCATTCTATTCTTATTTACACAATTTAAGGAACATCGCGATGGAGCGAAGAGGCGAATGAGTTGTTCCAGAAGCTCTGTGCCGCGAAGATCATTCAAGCAGAGCTGGTTGGGCACGACAAAAATAACGGAACTCCTTGCGTGATCCTCTTCATCGTAGACGAGAAGAAAAAGGTTAGTCCAACTTTCTATTACTTTAGGCTGATACTATAGCGCTATATATCTTTGGAAAAACCGCAATGGTGTCATTTTTGTGTTTATATTTTTGCAGCGTCCGAGTTATATGATATTATTCGCGATATTATAGCTTCAGTTCATTTTTGTAACTATAGTAGTTCATTTAGGTGATCCGGATCGACCAAGAACTTTTGGAGCGTGGTTTGGCAAAACCCGCCGACCCCACAAGAATTACGCCGCTATGTACGAAACAAATGAGCAATCAATCTGCTACTAACGTCATAAAGGTTTCCTATTTTATAGAAAATTATTTAATAAAATATTTGATTATAGGAACGGCGAGGGTCACTGATACCCAAAGAAAATGGTCTGGCACAAGTTGCGTGAGACGAAATGGAGTGAACCATCGTTGTGGTGCTTCATGTCACATTCCTCATAGCTTAGTCCGCCAATGAATATAATGAACCATTTTCTGCTATATCGTAGGGCGGTTAGATGTCATATTATATTTAATCAACCTTTCATCTATTGTCCATTTTCATTGTAATAATCCGTTGATCCACTCTATAGCTACACTGGTGTCCTTTAGGCTCCTGAGGTATATATCTATAAATAATACTGGTTCTTTGGTTTATAATGCTGGTTTTCTTTTTCGAGTACTACTACATCTAATTGTGTAATCTGGCGCATTATTACTCATTTTCAAAATTTACAATTCACAATTTACAAAAATATATAGTTATTCCCATTTTCTTTGGATTTCGACGTTAAACGTCTTTGTTTTGATACGCCAAAGTAATTGGCAACCTTGAAATTTTTACACTACAATTGGCAAATAAAGCGTTAGATGTATTTTCACCAATTCAAATGGTAGAATTCATATATTTATCTCATGTTCTATATGTAATCCAAATCCATGAACATTAAGAGATAACGGAAATCTATACGGATATCAGTGACTAATAAATTATGTACTTTTTCACTTATTTTAACGCATTCACAAAAGACTCATTGAAAATTCAAAACCGGTTTTAAATTCCCGCGATCATATAACGTAAATAAAACTAAGGTGTTTTCCTCCCTTCTGTCCGTATTGATTTCCCACTTTCCACGAAGTGTCCCTCTCTTTGAACATTGGGTGCTGTGTGCTTTTAAAATAAACAACTTTTGTTTGTTCCAATTATCTATCGCACTAATATCGGGAGCTTGTTTTCTCTAAACTATCAAACTTTTCATATCCGCACATAAGGAATGCTATCGATGTTTCTTTCTCTATTTGTTGATGTTTGTGACTTGTTTTCGTTGTTGGCTTTGTTGGTTGATAATTTTATTCCACTTGTTATTTCGTTTTCCACAGATAAACTCTATTTCTGGATTTCCGTTAATCCTCGTTGTTGTTGGTAGTGGTCGTGCTCTATGTCGTGCTGTCTCACTTCGTTCAAACTTTCAAAAAGATGATTGGTGGTTGGGTTGTTGTGACCTGTCACTATGCATTGCAGTCTTCTTTCTGCAATATGGACGGGGATTGTTTTCATATTGCCAAAAAGATTTTCAAGGTTCAGGCCTATGAAATATGTGAAACTAACTAAAATTTATTACCATTATAAGCTTTTTGATTTACACAATCCCAAAGCAAACCAAAAGTCACTTTTTTCAAGCTACTGCCTCTGACCTAACACAAAGGCAGATTTGAATATGTCGATTTGAATTGGCGCCAGTGGGGCCAATTCAATTTAGAAGGGGGTTAGCGCAAATCTGATATTGATAACCCCCTCTAAAACCTTATTTTAAAGGGGGTTAGCAATATCAGATTTACGCTAGCCCCCTTCTAAATTGAATTGGCGCCCCTGGCGCCAATTCAAATCGACATATTCAAATCTGCCTTTGTGTTAGGTCAGAGGCAGTACAAATTTCCTGTTTTCGAAATGCACAACCTATCCAGTGGTTAGTATCCACTACCGTCATCTATCGACTTTTGACCTTTGTCAATTTCAATTCCAAAACCTGCTCATATTATTTGAGTCGGTTTTCGATTCAAAACACAGCACACTCGAGCACCCATATTCTTCTGACTTTACTGAGGTTCTGTTTCTTGTTTACCCTCAAATATTCATAGACATTGACTCACAAACTCATTATTCCACAAAATATTATCCTCCCTTCAAATTTTCTATCCTGATTCTATTTATATGCAAATATTTAAAATAGTTGTCTGGATTTCTACACAAAACTATAAAATAAACACAAGATTTCTGTCATATTTTTAAAAGTCGAAAATAAATATTATTTTCATATTTGGTTTAAATTACACACTACAGGTCCTATGGCCTTTCGGATGCATATATTTGGAAGTAATTAACGTTAGCTTTGGTGTTGGAATATAGATTTTATTTTTTGAATTTCGGGGATCCATAACAAACCCTTTTTTACGATATTGCCTTCATATCGTTTTATTGTTTCAATGATAATGGGAATTAGTGTTTCCATTTGTGTGGAAAAGGCATTATTTTCCTATTTGAACAGCCAATATCAAGAATCAGTCAGTAAATAGGTGAAGGCCATTTTTGTTGCAGCTCTGTGTGATGAACAGCTTTTGTTTTCATTGAGATGAGTGTTTTGGTCATATTTTCCGAATTTTGTTTGTTCATTCGCACAGGATATTTTGATTTTCAAGAAAATACTAACCATAATACTATTCAAGTTGCTAAAATGAAGAAAATTCTAATTTTTGAGCTGATTGGAATTATTTTTCTTGGGTAAGAATTTTTGTATTCACTGCTATCTGTGTTTAGTTGTGTAGATGCAAATTAAACTTTTGCCCATTCCCCGCGGTAAAAATATAATGTCAGAAATTGCGTTAAAAAATTTAATACAAATTGTAAAACGTTGAATGCTTCCCTGTTGCCATTTTTGTTCTTTCAGTTACATAATTACTTTAATTCATATTATAATTTTAGTTATATTTTCGATAACTAAAATCGAAAAATGGCTGCTTCGGCCCTGGCAACAGGCTTAGTCCGATATAGTGGTGTGATGAGGGCGTGCATGCGTAAACAAGCTATGTATTCAGTGAGACAGACTAGGTTAGTAGTTTCTTTTTATAGGCTAAAAGTGGCCCAATCTTCATTTTTGGATATTTATTTCGAAATTTGCGAATGTGGATTTTTAAGCTCCAAATATTTGTGTTTTTCACTTTTTTGATTATGTGTGTGGCTTTTTATGGTGATTCTGAACATGAATAATTTATGCAAATTTCTGGACATCTATTCTGTTGTGGAAAAATTGCTGACATTGTAATAATCTAGTCAATCTGAATATTATCTCCTTAGTAACTAATGCTTTTCTAATATATTAATTTTGCAATAAAATTTTTATAGATTTAATTTCAATGTCATTGACCATAAACCGCTTTACTCAGTGAACGAAGATTTTTTTATCTTTTGTGAGAGAGACCTATTTATTTTTTATGTTATTTATTTGATCTCATATGGAATAATTTATAGTGTGTGCACATAATGATACAACTATGGGGGATTGTCTCGTTTTTCAGCAAACAAATTTTGTGAAGAAGAAATAAGAATGTAAATAATGCAAAAATGTAATCATTGTGTTATATTAGTGACAACATATTGGGTTGTAACATAAGTTCCATATCACTTTGCGCATATCAGAAAATCATATATGCAATTCGTTTTGTAACATGGCATGACACACCAATTAATAGCAAATTTTGTCTACTTTCTTATGATATACCGTATTTTCTCTAATTGAGCCCCTCCTATAATTGAGCCCCCCTAGAGAAAGAGAAATAGCGTGTAAAAGTGAGAGGTTAGAGAAAAATTTTGCCCGAATTTGGGGGATTGAAATAATTAAGCCCCCGGGGCTTAATTAGAGAAAATACGGTATATACCTTATATATATATTTTGTCTCACAAAATATTGAATTTTTATACGAGACTTTCAATTACCTTGTTCAAAAATCTATCTTGAAAACGTTGAATTTTAGGAAAGTAAAGCGCCTTAAAATCCTTCTGCCTCGACAATAACAAATGATAAACTTTTTTGCATATCTAGAATAATCCGCTAAAGCCGATTTTCATAACATCTAAAAATGTGAACACAAATTTGATTAAATATGGAAATATTCTAACGAAATTTATCATACGATGTAGTTGAAAGTCTCGTGTTAAAAGCTCAATATTTTGTGTGATAAATTAAAAATATATATCTTAAGAAACAAGGCAAAATTTGCTATCAACTAGAATATTACGCCATATTACAATTTACATTATTAATTTACAAAACGTGGTACTTGCATAATTCTAACCGTAATATGATCCCGGTCTAAAAAGTGGATATTTGTATGTAACTTTGAATGCTTAATCAGAATATGTAAACAGAATTTCTCTGTATTGTCCAAAATATATGGGTTTAGTAGTGAGCCGGGACTTGTAATTTTCATGATTTCTGGATACTGCCGGAAGGCATAACTTTGAGAGATCGTCACGAATCCAAAAAATTCCTTCGGATTCGTGATCAGCGAGTCTGAAAACCCCTAAAAACACGTTTTCCGTCGAAAATAAAAAAATTTGAATTTTTCGATCCATAGGGGGTATCATGGTTTTTTGGGAACTTCCGACCCCGTTTCCGGGGGGTCGACCACAAAAAAAGACAGTTCTGACCCTTCCCTTGTGAGTGCCTGTTTCATATCATGACTACTCTTAAAATATTTTTATTTGCTACTGCGAAGCCTTCTCATAAAATTTCGAAAATATTTATTTCATGACTTAACTTAATACGACCCAACTTAACTTAATAAGTTCCAAGTATTATTGAAAAAAATCAGCAATTCTGTTATTTTGTTGCGTAATTCTTATTTAAATTTATCCTTATTACATTATGTATTAACTTATGGCATTCAGATTTGTGAATATCGGAACAGCAATGTCAGTGTCTCAAGCCTTCAAAAAATATGAAGTTGTGCCCGACGTAATCCCCAATGCACCCGATAAGGAGGTCAAAGTGAAGTTCGACAGCGATGTTGAGGTACTATTGGCTTTCGTAATAACATTAATTTTCGATATTCACAATCTGCTATTCAGGCTACATTGGGCAACACTCTCACTCCAACTATGGTGCAGAATCAGCCAAAAGTGAATTGGGAGGCGCAGGATGGCAAACTCTACACTTTGATCAAAACCGGTATGTTGCTATATTTTATACTATTCGAAATTTATTGCGCATTTTAGATCCGGATGCACCGTCTCGAATTGATCCCAAATTTCGTGAGTGGCACCATTGGTAAGATCATTTAAATTTATCAAATATAAAATTATAGAATGCTAACTCAGCATATAATAATTTGTTGAAAGAAATATGTTAAAACATATCGAGTTTTAGCAGGCATTAACGAGCTTTTATGAAAAGGCTCACTTCTTTAGAAACCGAGTTTTTATTGCCATTGATTATTTATTTAAATAATCGTTTTTGTACAAAACATGCAATTCAGCTCGACATCTTTTTTTAATGATTCCATGACTGTGAAACCACAAAATGTGTTCAAGTAAAATGATCAAACATTGAAATTATATCTTGATATTGCGATACTAGCTTGGGAGGAGCCGCTTCGCGCACCGCCATCAGTATGCCCTCGGCTGTTGTTCGGGAGTAAGGGTTGTTCGGGAGTAGAGCAGCATGAGACTATTTCGGGCCTTCGGCCCTCAAGTAGCAGTTGTCCGGGAGTATCTATTGAGTATTCTCAATCAAACTATTATTTACACTAGCTTGGGAGGAGTTATTTACACCCAAGCTAGTTCCGCGGGGAGCGTGCATCAGCGGCGCTTCGCGCACCGCCATCAGTATGCCCTCGGCTGTTGTTCGGGAGCTAGGGTTGTTCGGGAGTAGAGCAGCATGAGACTATTTCGGGCCTTCGGCCCTCAAGTAGTATGCCCAGCGCCCCTTACCTCGGCCCTGCGGGCCGAAATTAAGCACCCCTAAGAATGACCTGAAAACGGCGTGACGTAGAAAATGCACCTCTAAGAATGACCTGAAAACAGCGTGACGGAGAAAATGCACCCCTAAGAATGACCTGAAAACAGCGTGACGGAGAAAATGAACCCACAAGAATAACTTGAAAACAGCGTTACGGAGAAAATGCACCCCTAAGAATGCCCTCAAAACAGCGTTACGGAGAAATTTTGTCTAAAATTTCGTCTAAAAATTCCTCATTTTCTCCGTCACGCTGTTTTGAGGGCATTCTTAGGGGTGCATTTTCTCCGTCACGCTGTTTTCACGTCATACTTAGGGGTGCATTTTTCCTCAAAAATACACTTTTGTCTAAATTTGTCTAAATTTAGATCTCAAATCGGTCTAAAAAACTGGCGACCGGTCTTCCTTATAGCTGACTTAGTCCGTACGAAAAAAAACCCGAGCTCTATATCGCGATTTAGAGCGGGGAGAAAAAATGTAGACACAATCCTAATACTATAATAGATTTATTTTTTACATGAATAATTTTATATACATTTTAAGGCTGGTTATTAACATTCCCGGAAACAACGTGAATCAAGGCGAAACCCTCGCTGAGTATGTGGGAGCAGGTCCGCCACAGGATACCGGTGAGACTTATTTCTTGAAAATACGTGAATAGCAACACGATTTTAAGGCCTTCATCGTTATGTCTATTTGGTTTACGAGCAGCCCGGAGAGATTTCTGATCCGGAACACGGACATTTGACTAATCGCTCAGGAGATAAACGCGGAGGATGGAAAGCGGCTGCTTTTGCTAAGAAACACAATCTGGGTGATCCTGTGGCAGGCAATTTATTCTTGGTAAGTTTTGTAGATTTACTAGATCAGTTTGAGTTAGTATTACAATTATAACACTAGCATTACTCCAAAAATTAAATTTGAATTGTTTGATGTTCGGTTTTTGCTTGCTTATTTTGCCTAGCAAGCAAAGATAAAATGGCATAAGTTCCCATAAGGTGGCAGCTGATTGGCTTCCGTTCCCAGAATTAGCAAATTTAAAAATAAATGATATCTTCAAAATAAATATGCCACGTTATACTTAATAAAAATCAGACGACACATTGAATACCTTGAGGTTTACAGTGATAAATAACGTTCATTTAAAATTAACATGGACAAATATTCAAAAATGTATGCGTCAAGTTAATGTTTCACAATACACGTACATCTAACAGTTGGATTTTACGATGATCTTATTACTGACTGTTATTTCAGGCCGAGTGGGATGATTACGTTCCGAAATTGTACGAGCAGTTGAAAGGATGAATCCGTCAAACGAGGAACGAGCTATTTATTATTATGGATTAAAACCGCTCTATGTAAGGATACATTTCCAAAATATTTTGACTTCATTTTGTCATAGTCGTATAATTGATTTTAGTTATTTGCCAATTTATAGTTGTTAGCATTCTATGAAATAAATGATTAAATTTTCAATTTCTCTATTAAGTGTATAAAATAGTTTAGTAAACATTACAATGTGTTAAATAGGGAAGGGTGAATATTCCATGTGAATTTGGACAAAAACGAAATTTTATTTGTTGTTATTCTTCTCAAGCCATACTATTTCTATGAATTTCGAGTCCCTCTAAGGCGCACTCTGAGGCTCCGGGACGAGCAGAAACTTTCTAATAGCCGCTCGGTTCTGGGCGTGTGATACGTCAATCGCTTCGTCTCGGCGAGACAAGACGATTAGTACCGGTCTCGCCGACAAAGATTGCTTCTGCCGGGATTTATGGCTTCCGGAAATCCGGAAAATCCTGGATTTGAGGCGTGGTCCGCGGCGGAGGCCGCGGGTGCGTTATTTGCTAAATTGCTATTTGGTAATTGAAACAGGCTTCACCTTTAGGTTTGGTGGTTACCAACTGTAGCAAAGCAAATAAGCATGTTCCAAACTTCGAATTGAAATTAAGTGACCCGAACTAAAAATTATTTCGGAAAATTAATAAATCTCAAACAATACATAATGTCATATGAATGATCTTGATAGAGCAAATTCGTTTCTAAATAGCTTTATTGGAAAATTCGCAAAAATAATTGCAATATGATAAAAGCAAGAAACAACAATTCACATACGTTCATTGGAGATTTAAAAAAATATTTCTACTAAATATTTTTTTAATATTGGAAGTTATATTGGTCATTCGATTGTCCACCACGTCACGGTACGTTCTCGTATTATCCTTCAATACCAGTAAGTCTAGAAGCTTTTACGTGTTATGCTTTACCATATTCGTGGACTCGCGCACGTCCACACCAATATTCGACATATCCATAACGAACGCTTAAACGTGATTGCGTGACGTACGTAATATTGATTTCCAATATTAGACGTACTTCCTTCTCATAGACATACCAGTTGTTTGAAATAATATTCTTTGACCTCTCTTATGCTTCGGTCGTGACAAAAGAACTGTTCCCAACTTTGTAAGTTTTTCATTCATAAAGTTGCAAATTTTTGGTCCTAAATTTTCAGACACAAAATTAATGCTGGTTATTAAAGAGGATGTATTTTCGTAAAAGATTCCCGCCTTCAGAATTAACTCATATTTTTCGATATTTCTCAAATTACCGTGAAGGATCACTAATCAAGGTTTATTGGAAACATATTTCTACCTGGGTAAAAGCCAACTAGGGGGGTCCCAACTGGGGGGGTACCAACTAGGGGGGACAAACTTGGGGGAATGCAAACTAGGGGGGTCCAACTGGGGGGATTGCAAACTGGGGGGGTTACTATCCCCCCTAGTTGGTATGTTATTTTTCCAAACCCCCCCAGTTTGCATTCCCCCCAGTATGTACCCCCCGAGTATGTATGTAAATTTTTGCCCCCCCTGGAAATCTCAGGATACCCCCCAGTTGGTATGAAATTTTTTTTCCCCAATTATACCCCCCCAGTTGGTATGTCACAAAATTTTCGCATTTTTTCAGGATCAAACCCCCCCAGTTGGTATGTCATAAAATTTTCGCAAAATCCTTCAGGATTGGCCCATAAAGGGTCATATATAGGTAATTTTTCACGGGGAATTCAAATTTCGCATCAGATTAAGGCTCAAGACTGTAGAAAAGTCGAGAAAATTGTATACTTCCATAAAAGGTAATGGATAAACGATATCAAAATCCTAATATGTGATTATTCGTAAGATTCTCGAGACAGTTTCTCATCAGATTAAGGCTCAAGACTGTAGCAAAGTCGAGAAAATGTGTAAATTTTCATAAACGGTGAATATTCGACCGATTGTACTACATTCCTATAGGGTCTTAAGCAAGTTGATTCAAGAGTATTGTATTGAGTGAAATTACCATGACCTTATGACAGAATAAACAGATCAAAATGAGTTTATGTAACAAGAAGTATCGATTTACATACATACTGGATGAAACTGATTAGGAATTTACACACTGGGTAATATGATTACCGGGGGACATCCAGTTTACCAAAAATTGAACCCTTTGACCCCAGTAACCATGTACCTAGTTGACCCCTAGTTGTACTCACCCTTTCTACCTTTCCCTCGAAAAAAATAAATAAAAATTTAAAAAAATACAAAATATAAATAATTAAAAATACTTTTATGTACGCAGAATTCATAAAATTTATACCCCATTTAAAATAATTTATTCATTAATTTGTGTTGAAAATTTGTGTTCAGGGTCAAATAATTTCACGGTTTACAATTTTCTAAACATTTCTCTGAATCTTTGGAAGTGGATGGCATGCAAAATCTTTATTCTTCTTACTATTTGTTTTCTGGTGCTAGCAGATGGATGGAAATCGCGTCATCAAAGTTGTAATTTTAGTTAATATTCCATAGGACCACCCAGCGGCTTCGCCGCATGGCGGCGCCCATGGTCATCCAGGATTTTCCGGATTTCCGGAAGCCATATCTTCCGGCATAACGGTTTGTCCAAGCCGAGACCGGTACCAATCGACTCAGCTCGTCGAGACGAAGCGATTGACGTATCACACGCCCGGATCCGAGCGGCTACTGGGGATCTGTGACCGGACCAAATCCAGGATTTTCCGGATTTCCGGAATCCATAAATCCCGGTACTCGCAAATCTTGTCGGCGAGACCGGTATCAATCGACTCAGCTCGTCGAGACGAAGCGATTGACGTATCACACGCCCGGATCCGAGCGGCTATTGGAAAGTTGCCCTTTTACGTGACACACGTGACACACGGATGTCACGTTTTCACGTATGTCAACCTCAAATCTGACATTGATAACCCCCCTAAAATCATGGGTTTTGGGGGGTACCCGCGAGTTTGGGGGTCCGGGACCCCAAAAAGTGGGTTATTCTATTGGGGAGGGGGGGGAAGTACAGACACCTATCAACTTAGAGGGACCCGATTACCTTAATACTAGCGCGCTAACGCGCGCTAGCGCGCGGGGAGTCTATATCAGTATGCCTTTTCTATATCAGTATGCCTTTTCTATATCAGTATGCCTTTTCTGTTCTAACTTCACCCACATTCCAAGGGGGAAGGTCGGGCGCTCCGCGCCCGACCACAGGATTGGCTCGCCACCTGCGGGCCTCGCAAACTCAGGTTCAGTCTAAGTTTGGCTCAGTCTAAGTTTGGCTCAGTCTAAGTTTGGCTCAGTCTGAGTTTGGCTCAGTCTAATTTTTTCGGTGACAAAATACTTGACCGAAATTTTCGGGGACAAAATACTTGACCGAAGTTTTCGGTGACAAAATACTTGACCGAAATTTTCGGGGACAAAATACTTGACCGAAATAAGTGATCTTTGATCCGTTAAAAAGGTAGAAAAAAGACAGAAGGGACAAATAATTTCTCCGTGTGTCACGTGACACACGGAGAAATTATGTCACTAACTTATTATAAGGATCTAACCTTCCATTTTTATGCAGAATACAGCGGGACCCCGGGAGTATGGCACAATGCTCAACTGAGCAGTCAAGACACTGTAAAGGTTTGTTTCACACCACCTGCGGGTTGTGGACAATTAATTGTGGAAGAAATTGGAAAGGCCAAGAAAAGCATTTATGTACAAGCATACAGTCTAACATCCGCAATCATAGTCGATGGATTGATCCGTGCACATTCCAGCGGAGTCGATGTGAGTATGACTAATAGATTGTTAAATTCAATGCATTATTTTACTATTTTTTAAGAAATTGGTATAGAAGGGTAAAATTTTTATATTTTCCAGTTCGTAAAAATTTTAATAATGAAAAATGTGTAAACCCTAGCTCGATAAATTACTAGAAGAAAATACGAGCTCCAAAGAAACAACAAGCTCCAAAATTTCCAATTTTGTTACAATCAAGTCTTAAATTAAAAGAGGACATATTTGGGTGTACTACTAATTTCAGGCAGCACAATTTACAAACATTACCTCTTACATCATATCATTTCATATCACAAAAATTTATGTTTTATATCTAAAAAATTATCTTTTTTCGTTTCTATAAAATACTCTAAAGTATTTTATAGAATATTTCTTCATAAAGTTTACGCTTCTAAATGTTTAAACTTAAATTCTTGAGGTTAATGTATTGGTCGATAAAAGCAATTTGAAAGACAGCTTTTCAAAAATGAAGAATCTAAAGAAAGCTGGCATAAAAGTTGCTGTCGATCACGTGGTCGGCATTGCACACAACAAAGTAATGATCATCGATAGAAAGAGAGTGATCACCGGAAGTTTCAATTTTTCACATGCGGCCGATTATAAAAACGCAGAAAATGTGGTTCTAATCGACAATAGCACAATGGCGTCCGCTTTTCTCGAAAGCTGGTTTACCAGACACAGTAATGCTTTACTTTAATTGATTTCTTGACGTGAATTCGAAATTTTAGGCAAAGCGAATGGCTCAAAGAAGCAAAACAAAGAAAAAGGACAAAAACATAAGCATGGTAAAAACAAGCATAAGCATGGAAAAAAAAGGCAAACGACACTAAATGCGACATTATTGATACCTTAAAACTTATCACATCATATCTCTTTATAACATGTGACATAACGAATATATTTACATAGCCTCCGGATACATTACTTTTTACTTCTTGTTGGAGCATTAAACCCATAAACGAAAGTGAATGCAATTTTGTATGACTGACTAACTTTTTTTATGTCAATATGTGTAAAATTTTATTCATATTTAATAGAAAACATTCTTTTTCGTAGAATAAAGTTTATTCTATGAAAAAGAAAGTTTTCCATTAAATATGAATAAACTTTTTAGTTATTTTACTGTTTCATTTAAAGTAAATTTAGAAAATGGTATTCGTCGTTTGTCTAATGGGATTCATACATTTACAGAAGACTTACGATTGCCTCGTATTTCTTATATTGAGATAGTGCTTTACGGTGTTTACTCCCCTAGAGAGTTGGTAGCACTTAGCACAGACTTTTCAGCTGGCGCATGGATTTCTTACTCCGGGGCTCCCAATTGGTGAATTAAGACCCGTGAAGAAAAATTTTTCGAAATTTGCAAATTGTACCCTCTGTTTTTACCCCTGCTCTGAAATTCAGACTGTAGACGGCACCTAGATCTCGCGATCTATACGTGAGCCAGGAGCGTGTAATAGCTCATTTTGTAGATCTCGGCATATAATTAATTCGCGCCAAAACTGAAAATTGTGTTTTTAAAAGCTTTGGCCAGGGAAAATAGTGGTTTTGGCCATTTCCGGTCACCTTCAGCGTTAATTTTTTGTGCCAGGGAATTTAGGGGCAGGAGAATGCGAATCCTAGGTTTGATTAGCCCACCTCACGACATCGTTTTCATACAGGAGCTGGACTATGCAGTTTTCTTGACGGCCGAATTCCTTTTTAACGTAAACATTAACCCAAAAATCTACGGTTTGCGATCAACCACTAGTATATAATATAAAATTTTAGGGAACTGCTTAAAGAACTAAATGTTTAATATTTCCATTTTAACGGTTACAGATTTGCTAGACAACTTGGTAACTTGCGGCTGCGTTGATTGCGTAAGATTATGAGTATTATTGTAAGATTATGAGTGTTCTTTGGAATGGAGCTTAACCTGTGTGGTCCAAGTCAGGCTAGACTAAAATTGGGCTTAGACGCCGCTGATGCACAGCAAATTTAACGCATGGACGTAGAGACAGAAGAAATAGCGAAGAGAAACGAAAGATATAAAGAGGAAGAAGACTGGAAATTCAACAAATCATGTCATTCATTAATAAACTTCCTTTTCAAAGCAAATATTAAATAACTAGCGCGCTAACGCGCACTAGCGCGCGGGGAGTCTATATCAGTATGCCTTTTCTGTTCTAACTTCACCCACATTCCAAGGGGGAAGGTCGGGCGCTCCGCGCCCGACCACAGGATTGGCTCGCCACCTGCGGTGGCTCGCAAACTCAGACTCAGTCTAAGTTTGGCTCAGTCTAAGTTTGGCTCAGTCTGAGTTTGGCTCAGTCTAATTTTTTCGGGGACAAAATACTTGACCGAAATTTTCGGGGACAAAATACTTGACCGAAATTTTCGGTGACAAAATACTTGACCGAAATTTTCGGTGACAAAATACTTGACCGAAATTTTCGGGGACAAAATACTTGACCGAAATTTGATCTTTGATCCCTTAAAAAGGTAGAAGTCTCGAAATAAGTGATCTTTGATCCCTTAAAAAGGTAGAAAAAAGACAGAAGGGACAAATAATTTCTCCGTGTGTCACGTGACACACGGAGAAATTATGTCACTAACTTATTATAAGGATCTAACCTTCCATTTTTATGCAGAATACAGCGGGACCCCGGGAGTATGGCACAATGCTCAACTGAGCAGTCAAGACACTGTAAAGGTTTGTTTCACACCACCTGCGGGTTGTGGACAATTAATTGTGGAAGAAATTGGAAAGGCCAAGAAAAGCATTTATGTACAAGCATACAGTCTAACATCCGCAATCATAGTCGATGGATCAGTATGCCTTTTCTATATCAATATGCTTTTTCTATATAAGTATGCCTTTTCTATATCAGTATGCCTTTTATATATCAGTATGCCTTTTCTATATCAATATGCCTTTTCTATATCAGTATGCCTTTTCTATATCAGTATGCCTTTTATATATCAGTATGCCTTTTCTATATCAATATGCCTTTTCTATATCAGTATGCCTTTTCTATATCAGTATGCCTTTTATATATCAGTATGCCTTTTCTATATCAGTATGCCTTTTATATATCAGTATGCCTTTTCTATATCAATATGCCTTTTCTATATCAGTATGCCTTTTCTATATCAGTATGCCTTTTATATATCAGTATGCCTTTTCTATATCAATATGCCTTTTATATATCAGTATGCCTTTTCTATATCAGTATGCCTTTTATATATCAGTATGCCTTTTCTATATCAATATGCCTTTTCTATATCAGTATGCCTTTTCTATATCAGTATGCCTTTTATATATCAGTATGCCTTTTCTATATCAATATGCCTTTTCTATATCAGTATGCCTTTTCTATATCAATATGCCTTTTCTATATCAGTATGCCTTTTCTATATCAGTATGCCTTTTCTATATCAGTATGCCTTTTCTATATCAGTATGCCTTTTCTATATCAGTATGCCTTTTCTATATCAATATGCCTTTTCTATATCAGTATGCCTTTTCTATATCAGTATGCCTTTTATATATCAGTATGCCTTTTCTATATCAATATGCCTTTTCTATATCAGTATGCCTTTTCTATATCAATATGCCTTTTCTATATCAGTATGCCTTTTCTATATCAGTATGCCTTTTATATATCAGTATGCCTTTTCTATATCAATATGCCTTTTCTATATCAGTATGCCTTTTATATATCAGTATGCCTTTTCTATATCAATATGCCTTTTATATATCAGTATGCCTTTTATATATCAGTATGCCTTTTCTATATCAATATGCCTTTTCTATATCAGTATGCCTTTTCTATATCAGTATGCCTTTTATATATCAGTATGCCTTTTCTATATCAATATGCCTTTTCTATATCAGTATGCCTTTTCTATATCAATATGCCTTTTCTATATCAGTATGCCTTTTCTATATCAGTATGCCTTTTCTATATCAGTATGCCTTTTATATATCAATATGCCTTTTCTATATCAGTATGCCTTTTCTATATCAGTATGCCTTTTCTATATCAGTATGCCTTTTCTATATCAGTATGCCTTTTCTATATCAGTATGCCTTTTCTATATCAGTATGCCTTTTCTATATCAGTATGCCTTTTCTATATCAGTATGCCTTTTCTATATCAGTATGCCTTTTCTATATCAGTATGCCTTTTCTATATCAGTATGCCTTTTCTATATCAATATGCCTTTTATATATCAGTATGCCTTTTCTATATCAGTATGCCTTTTCTATATCAGTATGCCTTTTCTATATCAGTATGCCTTTTCTATATCAGTATGCCTTTTATATATCAGTATGCCTTTTCTATATCAATATGCCTTTTATATATCAGTATGCCTTTTCTATATCAGTATGCCTTTTCTATATCAGTATGCCTTTTCTATATCAATATGCCTTTTATATATCAGTATGCCTTTTCTATATCAGTATGCCTTTTATATATCAGTATGCCTTTTCTATATCAATATGCCTTTTATATATCAGTATGCCTTTTCTATATCAGTATGCCTTTTCTATATCAGTATGCCTTTTATATATCAGTATGCCTTTTATATATCAATATGCCTTTTCTATATCAGTATGCCTTTTATATATCAGTATGCCTTTTCTATATCAGTATACCTTTTCTATATCAGTATGCCTTTTCTATATCAATATGCCTTTTCTATATCAGTATACCTTTTCTATATCAGTATGCCTTTTCTATATCAGTATGCCTTTTCTGTTCTAACTTCACCCACATTCCAAGGGGGAAGGTCGGGCGCTCCGCGCCCGACCACAGGATTGGCTCGCCACCTGCGGTGGCTCGCAAACTCAGACTCAGTCTAAGTTTGGCTCAGTCTAAGTTTGGCTCAGTCTGAATTGATTGACATCCATTGGACAAAAATTGGGTCTGGCCCTTCAAAAGCAACTAAAACAACCCTTATAAGGCGCCAAACAAGGACTTAGGCTTGGGGCTTGCTGTGCAGCCTCAATCAGGACTTAATCTTAGGCTTAAGCTCCTGAACAACCCTTATAAGACGCCATAGTAATGAAAATCGTAATTTTTTTATGCAAAAATCGAACGCCTAAAAATTCTGAAATATGTACTGGAATCAGGACAAAAAGTTGATATAGAAACAGTAATATCAGATTTATAGTCAATATGGTGAAAAATGCTCAAAAAGTTCGAAAAATGAAACAAAATAACCAAATTTATCAATAATAACTCCTTAGCGTCAATATTAACTAGTTGGCGCTACTGCAGTAGTTTTTTGGCCTGATTCGGCCGAAAAATGCCAAAAAACTTCAAAATCCAGATTTTCGTGGTAGGACCAAGCAAGAACAAATGTCAAATTCGGATTCAGCGTGGGCGAAAACTCCATAAAAACTTGTTTCCCTACGTTTTTAAGCGAAAATAAAAATTTCCAAAATTGCGGTCCCGACACGAAAAGTGGGCTAAAATCGCCTATGCAGCGCATAAAATTACCCCAAATTAGGTGGTTTCCAGAAAATTTCTAAAAAAAATTTTTTGGGGGGGTTGGCTAACTAGTTGACGCTACTGCAAGTAGCGTCAACTAGTTAGCGTCTATATTAACTGAGCGTCTATATTAACAGCAACATAAGCTCATTTAATTTTTATTGCGAGATTTTAAACTAATTTTACGATAAAAATTAAAAGATCAACAATTACAGCATAGTTGCAGACAATAATATGCCACATGATCAGTCCAAAAATCATGTTTCTACCTTTTCTTTTTCCAAATGGCACACGGAATGTATTTGAAACAAATTTTCCGGATTTAATTTTGGTATGTATACATGAAGATATAATAAACTTTTCTCCCATAACTTTTGTTGTTGCTCCGAATTTTAACATAAATTAAAGTATAACTTTTTCATATAATCACACCAACTTAACTGATGCGTTCACATTTATTATTTATTTCAGCTATGCTATTCATAAATAAAAGAATTAGTAATTTGTTAAAAATACAAGAGAACCCGCCGATTCTCGGCGGATTACCGCCTCGAATCGGCGGGTTCTCTTGTATTTTTTTCCGCGGTTAGCGTGCATCCGCGGCCCGCTGGGGGGTAAAGGGGGTCGCGGGGGCCACAGGGGGTCGTGCCGCCCCTGAAACCGGTACCAATCGTCTTGTCTCACCGAGACGAAACGATTGACGTATCACTCGCCCAAATCCGAGCGGAGCGTGAAAAGTTGCCTTTCTGGGCCCCCTGGGGGGTAAAAGGGGGCACAGGGGGCCGAGTGGGGGCTGAAAATGGTGCCAAACGTCTTCTCTTGTCGAGACGAAGCGATTGACGTATCACACGCCCAAAACCGAGTGGGGCGTAAAAAGTTGCCTTTCTGGGCCCCCTGGGGGGTAAAAGGGGGCACAGGGGGCCACAGGGGGTCGAGTGGGGGCTGAAAATGGTGCCAAACGTCTTCTCTTGTCGAGACGAAGCGATTGACGTATCACACGCCCAAAACCGAGTGGGGCGTAAAAAGTTTCCTTTTGTGGCCCCCTGGGGGGTAAAAGGGGTCACAGGGGGCCACAGGGGGTCGAGTGGGGGCTGAAAATGGTGCCAAACGTCTTCTCTTGTCGAGACGAAGCGATTGACGTATCACACGCCCAAATCCGAGTGGGGCGTGAAAAGTTGGCCATAGCACCCCCCCCCTACCTCAATCCTGCGAAATAGGTTAGAGTGGATAACATCCAAAACCTAATTTTTTATTCTAACAAGGAAACCTCACTTGGGGTCACACCGATCTGGGAAAACTGACTGGATAGGATTGTAGTACTCGATGAGAGGAATCCAACGGTAGCAAACTTTTTTCCTAATGCGACCGAGAAAAAAAAGTTCACAAATACCTCAAAGCCAAAAATGGCCATTTTTGGGTAAAAATGACCAAAAAATGGGATATTTGTGGCGATACAAAAAACTAATTACATATTCGGGATCAGCGCATCGAATTACCCCTAAAAACACATTTCCCAGAAAATTCTGAAAATCTTGAAAAATCTCGAATTTTGGAGAAAAGGGGGGGGGACCACATGGTGCAACATTTTTCGCGTTGAGCGTTTTTAGGGGTAATTCGATGCGCTGATCACGAATCTGCAATTAGTTTTTTCCGATCGCCTCAAAAAACGCCATTTTTCGGCCAAAAACAGCCATTTTTAGGCAAAAATGGCCATTTTCAGGTATTTGTGAACTTTTTTTTCTCGGTCGCATTAGGAAAAAAGTTTGCTACCGTTGGATTCCTCTCATCGAGTACTACAATCCTATCCAGTCAGTTTTCCCAGATCGGTGTGACCCCAAGTGAGGTTTCCTTGTAAGTAGAGTATTCTAGCGTGACGTCGAATTTCGCTAAGCACATTTAATCCATGTCTCGCTGGCAAACTGTCTACCTGTCTGGATTTGAGTATCTCCCTATATAGATTTATGATAACTCGAATCAATATGAATTTCATTGTTAGATGTGAATTGTGGTCTCTGATTCTCTTGAAATAAACCGCGGCTGAGCTATGTATATTCTTGTATATTCTTGACAATGCAATGTGTTTAATAAATTTCTTCAGTTTTATAGGGGATATTATGCCAATTCTTTTTAGAAACCCTGTTCAAAAATTGATATAACTAATGATAATTTAATTTTTTTAATGCCGTTAGCAATAAATGGATTATGCTATCTTGGTAGTAACTTATGAATTTATGTGCATCACTTTATATGAACCTTTTTACATAGCATAAACAGTTTACAGGCCGGTCGTGTTTGCACCTATGTGGTGAAGCCAGAGCGAATCAGTCAGTACCAAAATTTGAATGGAACGATATATTCCGATATACTTGATATTGTATATCCTTATATCAGTAAATGGAGAACGTCACGCTTATAGGACAAGAAATGCGGCTAGATTAGAAGCAGACGGTAATAAATTGCAACAAGGTAATGGCAATTGTAATCAATTATGTTTCACTATATTTTATCAAGGTTAATTTTGTAGAAGAGCAGGAAGAAAATGGAAACCAAGCAGGACATAGACACAATTTAAGGCCAAGGCTGCCAAACCCGATCACCGATGATGATAAAGAAAATAAGAAGGACAAAGACGGATGGATTCTATCAAGCCTGAAGAAAAAGTTTGGCAGAGCGATGCCTAAAAACAAGCCCGATGAGAAAAGTTGTCTTTTATTTTACGATTTGTTTAATCAAATTATTTTCCAGAGGACACAGGCCAAGCTAAAGGACAAAGAAAGAAAAGTTGGTGTTAATCTTTTAGTTTACTTTTGGTTATCTTTCTATTTTTCACTCCTTTTATTGAATTTTGCAGAGAACCAAAGGAAACAAAAGAAGCCACCGAAATGGCTAGCTGAGATTGAAATAGGTATGCCGGAAACTCAAGCGAGAGAATTTGACCTAAAGGTCAAAAGCACTAACCGAAAATTCCCAGGCGCTAAATCTAATAACCAATTTGAAGACTCTGAAAATTCGGGAACGGTAAATATTTGCTTTACCCCGCCTGTAGGTTGTGGTGAATTAATAGGCAAAGAGATCCTGAAGGCCAACGAAAGTATATACATGCAAGCATATGGCTTTACATCTGCCGATATTATTAACAATTTGATTAAAGTAAAGAAAGGAGAATGGCAGGAAGAGAATGGCCAAACGGTGAAGCGAGACAAAGAGGTCAAAGTAAGTGCAAAGAATAAATATTTAAATGAACCCTCTATAATTTTTCATTCCAATCATTTTAGTTTGGTTTTGCAAATACCGTAAATCCTCTAATAAGTCCCTCCCCTCAATTAAGTCCCTCCCCTCAAACAGAATGCCAAACGTACTTGCGAGCTCACCCGACCAAAACTAAGTGCATATTCGTGTAGATCTCGTCGAGTTACGTAAGAAAAACCCCAATGCCAAAACTTTGTCATTGAAAATATCGGAGATATTTAAGTTTGAAATTTAAAATTTTTTTGAAAACCCTTACGAAACAATAAGTCCCCCGGGGGACTTATTAGAGGATTTACGGTATTATATGCTTGTGCGCAATTTGGCATTATATTGTTCATAAGGAAAGTGCCAAAAATAGTATCAAAATCAAATACCCGTAAGATCTCGAGCACGATAGCGATTAAACAAAATTACTTTCTAAAATTATAATCTCCCATAAAACTAGCAAGAAAGGTATACAAATTTATTATTTACGGGAAAAGCGTTGGGTGAATAAAACTGTTTAAAGATTCAAGTGCTGCTGGACAAGAGCAACACCAAAGACAGTCGTTCGAAGTTGGAGAATATCCAAGATGCTGAAATTGACGTTATGGTCGACAAAGTGAGTGCAATTGCTCACAATAAAATCATTGTTATTGACAGTGAACTTGTCATTACCGGAAGTTACAATTTTACCTGGTCAGCTGACAATCGTAATGCAGAAAATGTACTTATGATCAGGAGTAAGAAGGTGGCCAAGTTTTATAAGGAAATGTTCTTTCATCGATACAGTAAGTCTGGCGAATCTCTCTTTTATTATTTTCTTGAATGCTTTAGGCAAAGCAATAGAAGCTATAATAGAACTACCAAAAGAGGAGGAGAAAACTCCCAAAGAAAAAGAAAAAGGGACTACAGTAGCTGACGTCTTGAGAAATAAATTAAATATAAAAATACCTAATACGATAGAGAAAGTACCTGAAGTCGAGGAGGAGGAAGAAGAAGGTATAAAATTTATTTACAATGAGCATTAAGGCTTATTATATAAACATTTAGGCAGCGAAGGTGACGACGAGAATGATGAAGAGAATCTAAAGGAACTGGAGCTGGACGACTAAATAACTCAGAACAAATTGAATGAAAGACGAAAACAAGAGCAACGTAAAATAACAAACAAAGTGGAAAAGCGAAAGTTCAAGATTGCAGTTTTAGGCTTTTTACATTTTTAGCTTTAAATTCTATCTTTACATTAGCATCTTATATAGAATGAAGTCATTCGACTTAAATACTCGTTTTGTAAACTAGATGACCTTAGTCAATTTATTATCACATTTAATATAGAACGCACCTTTATATTTCACTAATTTGTAATGCTGTAGAGAAAATCTTACTATATTTCATAAAAGTAATGCCCTTTATTAGGGTAGGTTAGTTAAGATGTATCAAAACAGGTATGTATATTTATTGGGCTGTACATGTATACCAGGGCTGCAACCGGTCGGACAAAAAGCCGGGCCGGATACCGGATACCGGATAGTGTGAAAAAGCCGGGCCGGATACCGGATAGTGCAAAAACACCGGATAACCGGATACCGATTAACCGGATACCGGATATTAACTTTTTTAATTTTTGGCGCCAAATTTGAAAATTTTTTCCAATTTTGGCGCTAATTTGCAAAAAGTTTACCTAAATGGGTGCTTTTTGTTTCCTTTTTATTATAAATGTGCAAGTTTAGGATAAACATTGTAAAAACTCAAATATTTGAACAACTTTTAGCTACTTTTTGGCTATTTTATTGCAATATATGAGCAATTTTTTAATTGTTGTCTCTTTTTAGCACTATTATATACCAATTTTGCATTTTTTGAGTTTGTGCTGCTCGGTGCTTTTTGAATTTGAGGCACTTTTCTCTCGAAATGCGTCATAAATTTCCGCTATTTTTATCATTTTTAGATTATTTCGTAACAATTGAGCATTTTCCCACTTTTTGGTCTTTATTTAACGACTTTATTCAAATAACGAACTACAACATTTCAGTAATCAAAGTTATACAGAGCTAGGTTATGATGATTAAAAAGCAGAATTTTTAAATTAGCTTAAATTAAAACTTTACCATTGACGGTAAAAAATAATAAAATAGATTGCTTGTAAGGTGAATTGCGCAAAATTTTTGAAAATCTTCGAATAATGATCAAAATTTTAATGTCAATTTTTGGAAAACAGCGGAATTTTTCAAAAAAGTTTCGCCTGCGGCGCTATTTTTTACTATGTGACTTTTATTGATTGGTTGCTTTTGTGTGCTAAAATCAATTTTACTACCAATTTCCTTTTTGACGAAATAGTGTGCAGGCGCTCCTTTCCAATGATTAAGCATAGAGGCTGTTTATAAATCAGACAGAGGGGGGGGGTTAAATTAGAGGTTTTACGGTATTTTATTACAATATATGAGCAATTTTTTCTCTTTTATAGCACCATTGTTTACCAATTTTGCATTTTTACATCTTTTGGCCATTTTTTACAAAGTGCAAATTCCAATGATAATTGCAAACAGAGCTGCACGCAATCTTCTAGTCAAAATTTCTATAAAAAATTGGCGAGAATGGTTTGTTCGCCAAGAAATGGTTTGTTCGCCAAGAAGTCAAAGATAATATTTTAGAAATTGCTTTAGACAGGGAGCGGCTGAGCGAAAAATTTTGAACGTTTTGAAAATTCGAGAAATAAACGGCTTCGGAGATCCGTCATTTTTGCTCCAGCGGTTGAAAATAGGCGTTCAGAAAATAGGCGTTCGCCTGTGGCGCTGACAAAAAATATTCAATAAATATTCAAAAATTTCTTTGCTATTTGCTAAATTTTTGAAAATTTGGAAGTATAGAGTAAATTTTCATTGAAAAATGTGAAAAATGCGTTACCAAGTTGCTGCTACCAATGTGCAAAAATACGTGAAAATAGCGCCGCAGGCGAAAATTTTTGAAGTATTTAGTTTATTTGACAAAAATTTTTCAATAAATATTGAAAATTTTCAATCTAAAAATTTATTTCAGTGATTTACTATAGTCAATTTTTAAAGAAAGCCAAATTTTCCAAAAAATTTGCCTGCGCTTTTTTCCTCGACTTATTCCATATATCTAGGATTTGACTACATTTTGAAAATAAGCACCCCTAAGAATGCACGGGAAAATGGGTAACGGACACCCCGACAGCAGTGAACTACTAGAGTGTATGAATTCATTGTGTATGAATTGTGCCTACATTAGTGTATTTTGCCAGAAACATAGAAAAATTAACGGCAAAAAAAGCGCCGCAGGCAAAACTTTTTGAAAAAATTGGCTTTCTCTTTAAAAATTAACTAAAATTTTTCATTGAACTAAGTTATATCATTGAAATTTTTGAATATTTATTGTAAAGTTCACAAATTTTTAGATCAAATTTTTGAAAAAACAATGGGACAAACTACAAAGGTAAGCAGAAAACAGCGCTGCAGGCGTAAATTTGTTGAAATATTAAACTTCTTTGCCAAAAATTGACTTTGAAAAATGTTGTAAATCTTTCGAATTAAGATCTGGAAGTATAAATGCATCAAATTCTAAAATACTAAAACTGTATTACTGAAAAAGATATAGAAAAGAATGAGTTTTAGCGAAATAAAATTAGTTTAATTGGGTAAAATAGTGAAATAGAATGGAAAAGTTAGAAAGAAAAATAGCGCCGCAGGCGAAAATTTTTTGAAAAATTACGCTGTATGCCAAAAATTGACATCGAAAATTTTGAATATTCTACGGAATTTTCAAAAATTTTCGCCTGCGGCGCTGACTGCATTCTTAGGGGTGCTTAATTTTTTGGCCTGCAACCGGCGCACCCCCCCCCCAAAAAACCGGTAACTGGATACCGGATACCGGTTGGCGAAAAACGCCGGATACCGGATACCGATTAACCGGATACCGGATACCGGTTGCAGCCCTGATGTATACGACTTATGTGCCTTTCGTGACTGCGGTAAGGTTTAAAAATGTTTTTCCAATATACTGATTGGCGTTTTCACCATCTGTCATAAACTGTTTTGGGTAAGCGGCTTATTGTCATTTATCATTGGAATTATAAACACTTGTCAAATTATAATTGCACTATTTCACATTCAATGCTTTAGAAAGCTAACTTAACGGTTTTCAGAACGAACGTTTTATAAGCAACATTTTATTCCAATTAGTGAATTACCTGAGTGAAATGCTTCCTCATATTTCTTCAAAAAGCCGATTATTATGGCTTTATTTGTATTTGTGTGACAGTCTTGATTATGATTAATTTATTCATGCAAGTGTAAAGTGGCAGCAGAAATGGCTGTATTCATAACCGTAAACAATTGTATATGTGTATTTTATGGATATAGGAGAGTTCATTCAAAGACAATAATGTAGCGAGCAATATATTTTATATACATTTTGGTGGCAAATTAACTGTTATTATCTCACTATCATGGCTCCTGAAGACTTTTTGAGATTCTCCAAAATTTTTTTCATTTAAACTATCCAATTAATAATCTGTCTAAACTGTGGAGATCTACAAATTTTACATTAATGACCTTATCTGTTATTATCGAGCCATGATCACTGTATTGACTTTGGAATATCGACTAATTTCTACATTTTTATTCCAAAAATATGGCAATATTCCAAAGTATGTTCAAAAATGAGCAAAAATAAAGAACAAGACACAACATAATACGTTAAGTGACATAGCATAAGAGAGACAATAAAAGTGACATTCAAAGTAATATAACTGATTGCGATGGTGGCCAAACAATGTAATTACAAACACTTTGGAGGAAGGAGAAAATTGGTAAAACTGTTAAAAATCTATCCACAACAGTCCAAGGATTGGAATGACATAAATTGGAATGAAATAAGAAAATTTTCGGGGAAAGGTTCCCCATCGTCAAATGTAAAAAACAACTAAAACACGAGAAAATAATGAGAAAAACATATAATTTAAAGTATTGCTTATGAACTAGAATTGGAAATCTGAATTGGCGCAGGTTCAACTTCTCATTACTCAATGATGATTTTAAAGGAATATTAGAATAACGGTTTCGAAATCTATTTTTTCGTAATTTGATCAAAACGGATCTATGATAGCGTAAATTAGAAATTTCACGTTCTCAAACTTTTTTGTTGAAAACCACCAATTCAAATCACTTTTTAAAAGTCTTTGTTTTAAAAATATATGAGATCTGTGAAGTCCTTGGGCTACCAAGCAGCCTGATTGTTGTGGTCCCAGTTGTCATTATCGCTCCCGTTACTGGCTCCGAAGCCACCGCTATTGGCAAATCCGCCGGAATTCCCAAATCCATTTGAAGCACCGAAACCTCCATTGCCAAAGCTGTCATTTCCAACATTGAATCCAATGCTGCTGGGATCGATGTCGAGGATCACGTGGCCCTGTTGGTTGTTGTCATCATAACTGGGTGCCTTGGAAATACTCCGGTTGTCTTCTTCCGAGTCGTCGACATGATCCAAGCCCTACATATTAATTATATTTTTATCCAAGTCGTAATTAAAGACAAGTGAATGAATTTTCAAGACATACTTCTGGATTCGCTAAAACGGATCATTTTTGCTAATCCGGCAGGGTTACAATGCATTTCAAAATAAAGTTAAGTTGGGTAAAATATCATTACAAAATATAAGTTCTGTTAGGGCGCGGTAACAATAGCGAAAAACTGATTGATGCCTTTTGGGGCACTTTTCACTATGTTGGCCATAAATCTGATGTTACTCATTTTATGTCAACTTTTTCTCTAGTTATAATGGCACAATACAATTTTTCAACTTTGTTTTTGGGGCGCAACTTAAATCAAGTTTCCTTTATATTTCACAATTGTTATTTCACAATCTGCTGCACGCTCTTTATTTATTTGTGTGAGAAAACCCATTATTCCTTTGTATACTCTATTTAGCAAACACGTAAATATACGCTTCTGAAACTAATAGCCATAATTTCTTTTCTGACATGCGGAAAAGAAATGTTCGAAATGACTAATTTCAGAAGCGAATAATTGTGTGCCCCTTAGAAAATCAACGCATTATCTTACCATATTGTGAGCGTTTTCGAGAAGCGCGTCCACCTCTGGGGCTTTGTTGAAGCCCTTTCCAAAGCCTTTTCCAAACGCTGTTCCATTCTGTTTCGGAGCATCAAATTGAGTTCCAAATTTGCCTTTGCTCGGTGTTGCATTGGGCTTCGGCTTATGATTAGGGCTGAAGAGATCGGGTGGCGGCAAGTTACCTTTGTAGTGGTTCTTCTTGTATGACGGTTCGGGCGTGCTCGCACTGTCAACACTTGACAAGGCCGAAGATGGCGTTGACATGGGAGGCTGATAATTCGCAAACAGCTGAGTGCACACATCCCGAGCGACGAAGGCGCCAGCAGTTCCTGAAAATTTGCTCAAATTATAATAAATTGATATAAATTTATCACAATTTTAGATTTGGAAGCACTTAATAAGTTTATTTATATCTTAATCTTAGAAAAACCTTCTTTCAACGAAACGAGTTATAAGAATTACAAAACATTGGAAAGTGGAATCCTAACAACAATTAAGGAATACGCCTGTTATAAAACATTTTTTGTTTGGAAATAAAGTACTAAGTGGATTCGCAAGTTATCACTTACCATCTGCACGAAATAGGACACTTTAATAAACATAAGGTCTTCATTGAGTTTAATGTTAGACAATTTCTATACAATAGCTATTCGTATTCTAAGTGTGATGGGACAAACTCCAAAATGTTACATACGAAAATCACCAAAAAATTACCTTTAATGAAGTGTAGGAGCAAAATACCATCGGTCTTGAGCGCCCCGTCCACGAATATCTTCAGCTTGCGATGGCTTTCGTCACCTTCCAGCTTCTCTTTCTTTATAAGACGGCGTACCATGTTGTATCGCTCCCTTGGTATCATCAGAGAGCAGAGCCAGCTGATCGTATTGAAGAACGTTATAATGCCCACAATGAAGACGTAAACTCTGAAATTAGGTGTTGCCTTAATACTTCTATAATTTAATAGCAACATAGACTTACGAAAAGAAAAGAAACCTAAATTACAGAAAATTAGATTCGGCGGCAGAGAATTAAAGTGATAAAAACTTACATCTTTTCATTAAACTGGTTTATCATGAGCATGCACTGGATCGTGTGTCCTGAAAAGAGCATGTTTCAATAAAGACTAATATACACGATTCCGCGCTACTTACTGTGGGAATTGCCCATCTGCCGCACTACAAAGTCGCATAGAGCATCGGTAGGGAACACAGGGCTTTTCCTCCTGAAAACATATCAATATCGTTACACACTTACCCACTAATACAAGACCAAGGTTCCTCATTTTTCTTAAACAAAGGTCCATCTTAAACACAAAATTTTTTATGGAAAGTTTTCAAAAATCAAATTTTCATAAATTTCCGAGAAATAAGTATTTTAATTCAACGATGATTCCTAATTTTGCATCTCGGTAAAACTCACTGAAAAATGTTTAAAATTAAAAATATTAAATCTTTGTTAAATTTAACCGAAATATCCAAAAACAAGAATAAGAGGATTTGACATATAATTTAAATTTATTTCGTTTATTGTCCTGCATATAGTTATTATGAATCAAATTCATACTACTTTTGAAACCAGCTTTTAAATTATGTATTAACTTGCCATCGATCGTCATAAGGGTCATTGAGTCCAAAGACGCTCATCAGCACATTCCAGCACCATGCATTGTAGCCGCGCCCAATGAAGGTTCCGACCAATACGAATTGGAGTCCAATATTTGCTAAGAAGAGAAATTTTGTGAAGAGATACCTGAAATATAATGATTACTATGATCGTACGCATTTTAACAGGTTTACCATAGCGTCTGTCGGCAAGATTTCTGGCCGGCCTCTGTGTCGAGGCAATCATATAGATCGCTTGCGAGCATGTCAATCATCCGCCGGCGATCGGGTTCCTTCATCGACTTGAGCTTGCGTGCCTCTCGCATCACCTTGTCAGGATTGACTTCTAAAATTTACAGGATTAAGCATAATTAAACAAAAACATCATAGGCCAATGCTATGGTTGTGGTATAAAACTTAGGAATTAAAAACAAGAATCATTTATCACAAATTCGTTTTGAAATATTAGGTTTAATATATCGCTCAAATTTATTATTTTAGACAGAATCAAATTACCATGTTTACTTATTAAATTTTAGGAGCATTTCGCGTCTCTTATATTAAAAAAAATCAACTTTTGTGCTTTTAGCAAATAAAATATGTAAACTCTGAAGTCATGAAAGTTTCAAAAAAAGAAACCCACCGGATTGCCTGTAGTGATTTTTCCAGCTCCAGATTGGTAGGTTGAAAAGTGCCGCTTGCAGTACTAAGAGATAGGGCACCCATTGGTAGTACTTAAACTCGCGGCTCTCCCTCTCCATAACTTCGGGAATCTCCTCCTTAAGACCGACGAAGTAGATGTTCTCAATAAAGCAGTAGTCCATCGCATACTTCCGTAGCTCGGTCGTGAAAGTTGTCGGCAACTGAAAATATGGATTCAATTATGAAAACAGAAAACACAAATTTGCCTTAGGCTGTGAAAAATTGCCATACTTCGTATCAGAAGTTGTTAAACATATTTTATAACAAAAATTTAAAGCTTTAAAACCAGTACCTTAAAAAAGTACAAAGCAGAAGAGATTTCCCACCGTTTGAAATTCAGACTTTTACAGCTAGTTTTCACAACTTGTGTAAAAATTATTAGAAGAAAATATAAGAATGAGAAAGTAATTTTATAATAAATTTTAGTTAGTCATTATTATGTTTCCGAAATATGAAGTAAAACGTTCCAAGTAAAAACGAAAATATGACCAAATATAAAACATCACTTACCAGGCAATTCATCGGCTGACCTGCATAAATCTTGGTTGAAACGACTGCGGCAAAGATCAGAATAAGTCCAGGTGTGAAAAGGTAGTTCAGCTGATCGACGCGGTCATCAAACTCGACTTGCTTCAGAAGCTTCTTTGTGACGAACCCTTGCTGGAAGGTGTAAAATTAAAAATTGAAAAACATGCGAATTAGTAATTTATATATTTAATAAATGTTAAAATTTTTAATTATGCAAATTGTTAATTAACGAAGTTGAATATTCAACTAATATCGATTTTAATAAATCCCAAAAAGTTTGGATTCAACGAACAAATAATTGTCATTCTTCATTCTAATGCAAAATGTCATGCTCGCTCATCATTGAAAATTCTTTTATTAACAAAAAAAGTTATGCTAGAAATCTATATTTCTTCTTTCGGTGGTAGAAATAAAGTTATCAGAAAGCAATAAAATCATGAAAAAAAGCTAAAAATGACAACATCAAGCGTAAAAAATCATCTCAACTCACATATATCCAAATAGCGAAGTGGGGCCGCTTCGCGGCCCTCACTTCGCTAGGAAGCGGTTAGCGTGCACAGCGGGAGATTGGGTTCGTCATCGCTTCGCGCACCGCCATCAGTATGCCCTCGTTTGTATCAGTATGCCCACCGCCATCAGCGGTCAGATTGGGTTGTTCGAGAGTAGAGCAGCATGAGACTATTTCGGGCCTTCGGCCCTCAAGCAGCTGTTGTTCGGGAGTAAGGGTTGTTCGGGAGTATGTGTTCTAAGTTCTCTCATATTCCAAGGGGGAGGGTCGGGCGCTCCGCGCCCGACCACAGTACTCCACTGTGTATCAGTATGCAATTTTCTGCCGAGCAGTTTAGGGGATACACCCCTAAACATGCCTTCCAGAAAGAGGGGGGACACGAAAAAACCTGACATACAGGAGCAGGGACCCGTAAGAATGCCTTCCAGAAAGAGGGGGGACACGAAAAAACCTGACATACAGGAGCAGGGACCCGTAAGAATGCCTTCCAGAAAGAGGGGGGACACGAAAAAACCTGACATACGGGTACATTTTGTCTAAATTTGTCTACATTTTAGCTAAATTTTGACCTCAAATTTGGATTCATCATCAACTCAAAAATCATCTCAACTCACATATATCCAAATAAGTCATTCGTTAAAAATAATAAACACTCACCAAATTTGATATGTCCGGAATTACCGTCATGGTTGACGGACTGCGTGCGGTGAAACTTCGGCCTTACCTATAAAAAGAATTTTTAAATATGGAAACAAGCGTTTCTAGTAGCGCAATCGCGGAGTATAAAAATGTCGAAGGAAATAAAATTAGGTAGCTACGTTAACAATAGCAATAAGGGTAATTTACAATAATATTGCGTAGGAATAATGAAATTTACAGAAGTCTTAGTGTCATTAATTTCTCATCGATAATTATGGAAATATTTCCTCTAGAAAATATTCCCTCCTATGTTATAGTTAGCACATAGGGGGAAGCAAATAAATGCTACACGAGTGGGTTTTAAGGCTTCAAGAGTAGGAATTATGCGTACTGTTTTCTTGTTATGGAATTTTGGCATTATTTGAGAACAAGGAAAATTAATTCGTCGACACCCGATATAGTGCGGTTTTTGCTGGAACGAAGAACTTAAATTTACAAAGGATTTTCCTCGATTTAGTGCGGATTTCCGAATGCAGCGCTGAAAAAATTTGACTATTTTTGGAAATTTGATGAATATTTTTTAATTTCAAAATTTTTGAGCAAACATCAAACAATTTTTAAAAGTTTGTCGGAAATTTATAAAAGTTCACTGCAAATGTAAAAAATACATACAAACTCTTACTTTATGTTTCTTTTTGTTAAAAATATGCACAAACACGTCAACTAGGAAAAAATCGAAATTTTAAACAAATTTTAGCCATCCCTTTAATTATTGGATTTTTGCTCGATCAGACAACAACGAGTGTCGACCGTATATTGAGCTTTTTGACCACAAGAAGTATGGTGAGAAACAATGCGAAATGAAAATTTGGCACTCTCATGAGCTGAGAGTAAATACCACCAGGCAGAACAAATAAAACAACAAGAGTGCGCATGAAAATAATTATCAAACTGTTATGACAAATACATTAATACAATGTATTAATGTTGCAAATAATCAATAATAATGCGCAATTCAGATGAACCCGAAGGGGAAGTGTCTCATTCCGTTCCATAAGGATTAAATTCAAACGAATATATGCGTGCCATGAGAAAGTTTGATAGAAAGGGAATTGACAGCTGGAAGAACCTCATTTTGTATCCAAATAAGGAGATAATCTAAGTCTCCAGCAGGGCGTAAGTAACTCTTTACGTGCACTACATTTTTGATATACCTTTTTGATATGACTTGAAAAGATCCTATTTGAGAAAAGAGTCAATCAAAAATTTTGCTAAAATAGTATTTTCATTTTGAAGCGAAAATTGTAATATTGGTTCTCAGTATAAAAGAGCAATATTTTGGAAATCCTGCAAACTCGTAAATTGGAGCCGTGGTTGGGAAAATAAATATTAGGATACAATCATCTATAACAGTGCGCTGGAGTAAGAGTGCTTTCAGATTTTGTATTTTGCTTTAGAGCGATTGCAAATTCCTGATAAGACCGTTGAATTAAAATATAACCGTACTTATAACCTTTATTAATTAAATCTTGTCTTGCAAAATAGGAAAAATATATGTTTTGATATAAACAAGGAAAAGAGGAGAAAAATTTGTTTACAGAATGGGATAATAGTGTAAACCGATCACTGGCCAAACCTTTTTTAATGATCATCTAAAGGGGACGGATTTGTGAATAGGTGATATAGCGTAGGGGAATAGTACGGCTGCGCTCTCTCCTCCGTCGATGGCCATTTCTTAGGAACAGCAGTGAGGAGGGACGCGAATTGGATGGTCAAAGAGGCGCAGATAAACTATTCATCACTGAGCGAAATGCTAACGGGCAACTCAAATAAAGACAGGGAAAGATTACAAAAGCATTCTAAGAAGCGCGTTGATTTTGCCATTTTCATTTATGGGAATCGCACACATCCAGAGGGCATAATTCTGTCCCGCCACTGAAACTAAAAACGTACGAGTTTAGAAAACAGGAGCAGTTAGGCTACAGCATCTGTGTATATGAATCATTACTATGCAATGTTTGACCTGTTGACATAGGTAAAACGAAATTTGTGGTACTATTTATAAAAATTTTTGTTGAAATCGATTTTTATCAAAAATATATTTTGACAAATGTTAGACATAATTTATTATAAGCAAAAAGGGTAAAAATTACCATTATTGATGGACATGATAACTTCAATTTCGATATAAATATAATTTCCTTCCCGGTCTAAAGAACCGTTTTAAAGAACTAAAAATAAATATTTCTCCCGCCCACTAGAAATGACGTCCCGAAAAGGAATAAGTCAAATTATTGATTCAATACCTACAATAATAAAATATATACAAATCGACCGTCGGTGTTCACTTTTATTCGAAAATGTAAATCGATTCATGGTTCCAAAGCACCGGTCCTTGCATAATAATGAAAGCCAACGTCTTTTTTACGTAGCAGGGACAGGCGTTTTTTCAATGTGCAAAGTGTCGGCAATTCTCTTGTGTAATAATAGGTCAATGTGAACAGCTAGGAATGCTACTGTGCAACCGAGCATCCAAGGAAAAAAGCATAACTATAACCGTTGCAATAAATAAACTTGGCGGAAATAAACTAGAGACAGATTATATTATATAACTATATGCGTTATATAAGTAAAGACTCCAGATTTGAAATGTAACATTTGAAAGGTATCTAAGATGCGGAATTTTTGGTAGGTTTGACGTACCTTGAATTATTATGTCATTATTTGAAAACAACAACCACTTTGAAGCGTAAATGACAATCATAAAACGAGAACGCATTGTATAATAATGATAGGAGATATGATAAAATGCAAAAGCATACATATCAATTGTTTATCGAACTAACTCGCAGATACCGTATATGTAAATACCAAAAATACTCGGTTGATACGAATAAATTTCGTATGGTATATAGCGGGTAAGGTGTCCAAGTTTTGGGCTGCGAGTTTGAGTGATTTATTGGGCCAGGCAGGGGCATTACATCTGTGATTTTCGCCGCAACCTTTATCGACAAAAAGAGAGTGGGCAGCCTCAGTCCTGTCCATTGTTCCTTTCTTGGACAACACAAGGTCTGATTGTTGTATACAAAACAGAAAAAGGACTCAAGTGGTTGAGTAAGGGAAAAGAGGTGCCAGGGACTTTGGAGGTTAGAAAGTGAAACAGATATAACAATTTTCAAATGTGAGAAGAGGAATTATGGAGACCAAACGTACGGATTATCCAATGTTGCCAAAACACCGATACAAAAATGCGAAAAGAATAACTGTGCGAAAAATAACTTAGATTCATATCAGTTCAATATTATCCCATCACAGAATTTTACATCTGATCAGTTTACCATTCTTGGAAAAGGCATCTATGTGTAAAAAAGTTTGCTACATACTCATTTAATACAAGACAAGTAACGGGCCGCGGCAACGCCGCTTATGTAACCTTGTGAGAATAGCACGACTCTACGTTGCAAAACACATGAATTGTTTATAAAACATCTCTATGAAGTGCAAAATTTGGGTTTGGGGGAACAGTTTCCTTAATGTACAATAATCAATCATAACCATACTCGAGCCAAAAAATGATTCCGAAAATAATGAAAACTCCTTTGCCGCACATGAGAGAATTTTGCGACCTTGGCGTTCTCTCGCAAGGACAATTGTTGATTGCCCTTGTGGAGTTTTCACACGCCTAACAATAATAGTCGTCTCTATAGTCAAATCAACGTCGCTCTAAAGGAACTACTGCCATTTCCCTGATCCATTCCCATGCGTGAGTTATTAAAAAGGCGATTCTAAGGAGAAATTATCGCCAATGCGTAAAAGGAAGAGGTTGAAAATACAGAAAATTGCGGAAGAGGGTCCTCCTTTTTTCGAAGATTGAGCGAATTGAGGTGGAATTTTATGCAGAATGGCAATTATTTTTGTAGACGTCGCGCTCCTTTTGGAGTGAAGGGACATAAATTTCGAAATTTATTTGGTATTTCAGAAAAATTTTGAAATCAATGGACAAGATTCGATGATAATTGGATCGACATACCCGGCTCGGGTAATCTCCTATCAAGTAACACATCGGGGATTCAAAAGTTCAAGGATACTGATAACCTCATGACTAAGAATATAATCTATTTTGATATAGAAAAATATGCTACATTAAACAATGCGTTATCAATGGTGGTTTTTGGCCCACGAATAAAGGTTTGCCTTTTCGGTATCGAATATTTTACATTACGGAAAAACAAAAAAGAAACGGATGGAAATGTTGCGTAATATGGAAGTATAGACAATGTTGCATTTATATTTTTATTTTGGAGCGATGAAGGTTTAATCAGGAATTTTTATCTAGTATTAATCGTGTGTAAATCGCAGATATCCATCGAGATAAAACAAAGGAACAATCGATCATCTCAGCCGTAATAAAGCAATTCTTTGCTTCACAAACTTAACCTCAGAATCTATCCATCAATATATTTGTGGCCTTCGCGGTAAGGCAAACGTTTTTATCCATACCGAAAGTTTTAGAGGACAGGCTGGTAGACCTTGGAAGAGAAGAGGAATGGAGGTGATTTGAAGGTTTGTGCGGGATTGCGCGCTAATAAAATTCTCTCATTTGTCAGAATGGGACTGTATTCGGCGAGTGATCGTAAAAATTGAGGCATTCTGCAACCAGTTATGAACTTGCACCAAATAATTGACAAAAGATTGAAAGAAACGGATAAGGATTAGCATATTCAAAATTTGTACCCTAAGAGTAAAACAAACGTAATTTAAAAAGAAAAGGCTTTGATTGGCCAAAAGTATTTATAATAAAAACAATGCAACCATATCTTTCAGTTAATTAACTGATATTGACAGTAAGTGGATAAGGGGAAATCTGGATGATATTCCAGACTGCAGTCTTTGAAAAGACAAAGACTAGATTTTCGGATTCTCGAGACGAGTCCTAAAAATCTAGTCAGTGTCCCGATGTGACCTATTATATTCATTTGATTGGTTCTCTGCACTTTTAATCAGAAAACTAAAGATGTGAATGCTTTTCAAAATTCCCCGATATTGACTAACATGATCACCAAAAAACGAAACCCTATCAGAAGCTTCGAATTTGTATTACCCGAACTTTTTTATAACCTCAATCATTGAAAACATCTCCATTGGGAAACCCAAGCGCTTTATCACTAACCTAAATAGATTTTATCGCAACTATACAAAATCCGTTTACCCGATTCGTTCGGCAAAAAGTCTCTCATTCGCTCAAAGTCTGGCCAGCCGAGGAACTATAAATCAGAAATGCTCGATTGTGAGAAAGAAAAGGAAAGCGCAATGGCCAAATGGAAGAGGTTTGAATCTGGGGCGAAAATGATTTCTCAACGTGCAAGAAACTGTCTAGCGAATAAATCAAGTACCATTCCCAGACCTAAGTTCAGTCAGTCATCCATTGAGTTTTGGAGTCAATTCGTAAATCAGTGGATAGTAGAAGTATGGATTATGTTTATAAATCTCGAATAGCATGTTTCGTTAAGGAACACATTTGATATAGTAAGTGAGTTCCTATAAAGCTAATTACATACCAAATGTAAAAAATCGATAATTAACCATTCTTCATTCGGAGTGAAATGACCATCAATGAATTGTCGTGAACGACTTGCGCACCAGTCTATGGGTGCATAATTTGGGAATGGCACTACCCCAAAAGAGACACAAAAGGGACTTACGAAAGGAAAGAAAGCAAGAGAATATACAGACGAACCCTCCCCCGCAACTGCACCCAATACACTCCCGTTGATGTGTGCCAGTTGATAAACACTATGGGGCGCATTTGGAGACTGGGATGGATAATGAGGACTCCTGCGCATGCCGCAGCCATCGAGCCCGGTCAGAGTGCAGTGTCTTGCGGGTAAATGAACGATGGGTCGGTGCCACTGTTGTACAAAGCCCTTGGAGCTGGACTTCCAAAGCAGCACAGTAGGTCTGACTAGTCTTTGCACAATTGGAATTGGTGTTGAAACTAGTGACCCGGCTAGATAGCAATAAACTATCCGTCTTTGCTATGCATACTCGATGTTGAAATGTGGTAATGGTGGCGCAAGGAAAATTACAAACAGTACCAATAATAATTAAAAGGTCAAATGCTTTCATTACTGAGGTATTGTGCTTTTATGTGACCTGAAATTTTTTGGATATGATCCTTAATTTATCTTTCAAATGAAAATAGATGTTTTAGACAATTATTCATGACAAGGATATGAAAATTGGATTGACTATGAAATAATCCTTCAGCATCAGCGAAATCAAGCATACCTAGGTAAGAAAATTTTTAACGAGAGAAACAGTCAAACCTATGTTGAATTTTGCAAGCAATCGCGTAAAGAAAAACAGTAAACAAGATCATTAAAAGTAACTTTAAATAAACATACTCTTAGAAAGGGGTTAGGGAACGGATTAGCCCACATCTGGCTATCTGTGTAGTAACCAAGTAATAGAGATTGAGTCATAACCCAGGCTAGCGTGGCTATTGAAAGATATTACGTGCCGCTAAACATAATTCTGGATGGATACGGATATGAGTTGGAATCAGTCAAGCCTGGGACTGATATTAGCTATTCTGCCAGCTCCAAAATTTCAATGGGAAACTTCCTGTGAAACGCCATTAAGTCCCATGGTGGTAACAAGCTTCATTTCTTGGCACAATTTTGGCCAGAGGATCCCAATGTGTCAGCAATAAACAACCCACTCAGCTATGCAGTATATGCAAATTTAAAATTGTGGCAGGCGGTCGCGCAAAGGATAAGCCACAATTAATGCAGGGCCCGGCTTATTCACATAAAGCTTTGTGTGAAGCGCCTCATCCCAATTTCGGGTTTTAAATATAACAAATTTGATGTCTTGCGAGGGTCAAAAGGGAAAATCGATATGAAATGAAAGTGCGATGGCACATACGTTGGACATATAATCGCGAACACAAAATAAACATATTTACTGTATAATCTCGAATTCACCGAAGTAATTGTGCAGCTTTGTATGAGGGATTTTTGGCCAACAACAAGAGGTGCCTAAAAAATTTTAGGCAAAACAAACATTGTTATAAACAGAAACGAATGTGACAGACTCTATAATTGGTGACTGTCGGTACAGTCCTTGCCCACGACCTCCATGAACAAAATGAAAACTCTAATTAATGCAAGACCGATGTATGTGCTGTCATGAAATTTGGCTCTAAAATCGAATCGAGAAAGGTGCGGGGTCGCGAAGGGACTGAGAGCTGTCAAGTGCTGCTATATGCATGGTGGGAAAGCCTGTGTCAGGCAAACAATTGAGCAATCGCGCAGCGTACAAAACATGTTATCGTCTGATCCGGGCAATAAAACAACCGCTCGTTTTGAGATTGAATGGATGGGATTGGATTGTACGTGTCCGGTATTAAAAATTACGCAATCTATACTTTCTGTGATGCATGAAATCAATTGAAGGGAGGATTTTGTCCGATAACAACCAATTACAATATGAGGTCAGTATGTGAAAAGGCAACATCTAACATTCCTCAATCTTTTAAAATTGTGGGAAAAATACAAAATAAATGAAAATGCAATTAAATTTATTTATTCGGAACAATTTATAGAAATGTTTCACTATCAATAAATATCGGTTTTCGACTAGCGCAAACCTGGATTTATAATTTTAAATATTTGAAGGTATCCGAAATGTCGAATGCATAAAAAATTTCTCGTTTTTGAGCGCCCATGAGTTCGAGATTTTTGCAACGAATATTTTAGTTTTCGGAACGCAGCCATATTTGGATTGCTCTTTCAAAGGAGCCCACTACACACCTGTCAATCACTACTAATATCACGAATTGTACTTTATCAGTGTTTCCCTTCAAAAGTTTCAAATGCTTTGTTTATAGTCCTTGCAGCTGATATGGACTCTCCAAATGCACATAAAATGACAGGCAGTGGTCAACAAATACGTTTATAGCTTTTCTATACATAATACGAGAACCTTCCGAGTGGTCAGCAAATAAATTTGAGCATACATTTGAGCCTTTGGGGTTATAATCCTGAGATCGATTGTGTATACAAAGGTCGAAAATATAATGGTAGTGAGCGAAATTGTTTATTTGCCGAGAGCTATTTCATTCATTCAGTATACACAAAATGGCGGAAATTTATCCAGCCTGATATTACACAGAAATGTTATTTTAATGCACCTCATATAAAAAATGCTATGGATACTGAAAGCTCTCAGAGAGTAGTTCTTCCCTAAATCTAAGGTGTATAAACAGATTGTGGTTCAGTAAAAATAATGACTATCAATAATAACAGTGTGTTACGATCTGCTACTATTCCACCCAAGTTTTCCGCATTTCCGAACTGAAGCATTTGTGTCTGTAAATCGGTAAGACAAATTTTACATGTTCACTTTCGGAAATTATTATCTGAGTATCGTTTACATTCACTTCAGTAGGCATTCAAATATAATCCATGTACACATATATGGGACATACGAGACGCGAAATATCGATTGTGCGCAATCCTTCATTCGATATGCTTAGGCAGATATAGCGTATTGCTCGGTATAATCTCTACCACGCCTAACACTACATTAATAAACACTGATGGCTTTTTTATACTCATGCAATTAGCTTCCGATTTGTGATGCATCATAGAATCATCTTTTGTATCAGCACAACAGTTGTTTTCTGGTGCGCGCTATTAGTCTTCATATATTTGCCCAAATTTCAACCATTTCCAAATAGAGGTTAGTTTTTTTATCAGATATAGGACATGGCACAACACAGGTAAACACTTCAACTTATACTTTTCAAGGAGTAGCCACAATCAAATAATCGTAGCATTCATATTTTATAGAAATCACAATTATTTATCGAAAAAAAGTTTTAATGCATCAGTTATTTATACAGGGTGAGCATTTTATTTTGGATCTTTTCTTTTGAAAATTTGAATTTGAAATTCGCGCCAAATATATATGAGTAATAGCTCAAATTGAAGCTAAGACTTTGCCATTTATTATTTAAAAAAAGATCTCGACATAACGTTTGTTGAAACTCAAGAACAGACATTTTGAAGCTCGGTGAAAAATCACAAAAAACGGACCGATGTGAAGGCAAAGACTGACTCATCCTCCTGAACGTTTTCTTCATTAATTTTCTTTCTAAAAACATGAGTTACCAGTCATTTTGAAGCTAACAGACTCCTCTTTAACATTGCCAAAAAATTTAAGTGCTGGATTGAGAAAACCGATAACTTTCATTGACGTTATTGACACAACCCGAAAAAGCCGATTTCGTTACGATTTCGTTCCGCCGAATTTTGATAAATTTTCATCAAAATCGGCAAATTTTCGGCTCCAGATGGCTATGAAATTCAAAAAAACTGGCCAAATGACCTCGGGTTTTCGCAATAACATTTAGAATTTTGTTTTCTTTAATTATCGTGTACGCTTGCGCAAGAATTGAGCACCTGTTCGAAAATTTTGAGGATTTCCTGAGACACTACCGGTCAAATTCGGCCGAAATCAGCCTTTTCAGCGTCTTCGTCCGTATCACTTAAACGACCTCATATGCATGATATCATATGGAGTGTTTGATGTCAAAATGCGCGCAAGATCTCATGGAATAACCACAACAACTGCGTTTGTAAGAATCAGCGAAAAAATTTCAAGAATTTTACCGAGAATGAACGGCATAAGTGCCCAGGATCGGTCCGATTTTTGTGATTTTTCACCGAACTTCAAAATGTCTGTTCTTGAGTTTCAACAAACGTTATGTCGAGATCTTTTTTTATAATAAATGGCAAAGTCTTAGCTTCAATTTGAGCTATTACTCATATATATTTGGCGCAAATTTCAAATTTTCAAAAGAAAAGGTCCAAAATAAAATGCTCACCCTGTATGTAATTCATGTCAAACATATACTAAGCGTAAGGTATTTTTCACAGAAAATTACAAACTTCTCTTTCTCCGCGCAATCATTGTTGTTGGAAATAAGCGTTGACTAGGAAGAATCTTACCAAAACGTTTAACTTTTAACAATTTTACATCAATTGTTATGGTTGCGAAGTGTGAAAATAACGATTTTCTTTAAACCGTATCAATTTTATATTTGCAGGTTACCACTCGTTAAAGAAGGCCATACAGAAAGAAGTGAAATGGAATACCGCCCAATTAAAACAATTCGCGAATTCTCTGCTTTATAAAGATGACACGCATGCGTTACAAAAGCGTGAACCTTTTACTTTTCTCATTGGCACCGCAGTTTTTGTGTGGGGAGTTAACAAAATAGCCGGAAGTTTACAACAGAATTCTCCAAATGGCTCATACAATACGGCAAACAAAGGACAGTTGAACCAACGTAAACAATTTTTATCCAATTGACAACCCAAACAGTTATTTCAGAGGGAAAAGTAGGCAATTGGCCATCCAAAAATGCATTGCAACCGGCTCTATGGCCAGGAAAATCGCAGCCATTTCAAAATAATGCGGTTCATGGGCCTCAGAACTTTGCTCCACCAAATCAGTTTTACGATCAAAACGCATGGCAGCCCCAACGAGTGCATGGCGAGTTTTTCAAACATTAACCGGGACACGCCCAAAATGACTAAACCCAAAATGACTAAACCCAAAATGACTAAAACAAAATGACTAAAGCCAAAATGACTAAACCCAAAATGACTAAACCCAAAATGACTAAAACAAAATGACTAAAGCCAAAATGACTAAAACAAAATGACTAAACCCAAAATGACTAAAACAAAATGACTAAAGCCAAAATGACTAAAACAAAATGACTAAAGCCAAAATGACTAAAACAAAATGACTAAACCCAAAATGACTAAACCCAAAATGACTAAAGTATACCGTCGGCATTTCCAGGGGTGCGCTATTTTCATAACTTAATTTTGTATCTAATTGTCTTAATTTTGTATCTAATTCTCTTAAACTTGTATCTAATGTTTTGTATCTAATTTATTTTGACCGTTTCCCCACTATTTTCGGCCCGGATTTTGTACCCATTATAGGTTTTCGACACCACTGAATCCGAATTTGACATTATTTTTTACCTAGGGTCGATCCTAAGGGTCTATAGTCCATCAAAATCCGCTGAGCACTCGATCTAGAAAGCTTATTTAGGATCTAAGTAGGCGATCTAGGCCGCTTTTGTGATGCATAAAATTTTTTAAGCTCGGATCCTGAGCTCAGGATGCGACTTAAGTCAGAGTGCCACATAATCCTGGCCCAAATTTGACCAAAAAATTCCACTTTTTAGCTTTTTTTAGCTATTCATAGACAATCTCTACTATTATAGGCAAAATATAGACAAAATAGGCAAAATATAGATTATGTTTTTTCGTAACAACAAGGATTAAGTGTCCAGTTTTGTTTGTCTTCTCAAGGAATTTGACTCAAGATGCTATTTCTCTCACAGATTTGTGCTGTCCACGTGCAAGCGATTTCTTCTATTTTAGGCTAAAACAACCCTTAGGCTAAAACAACCCTTATAAGGCGCCAAACAAGGATTTAGGCTTGCGGCTCGAACAACTTTTCCTGGAGCAGTAACAGATCATTTAATTCAACCGCAGGTGCACCCTAACACTGATTCAGTAAAAATCGTGAATATGGTCAATGACTATATTTTTTCCAGGAAAGGTGTTTTACTGGTGACTCTAGTGGAAATATAACCGAAAATTTGAATTCTACGCAAAAAAACTATCCTGAGAAGGTACTTTTGTGGTAAATTTAGGTACTTTTTATAGTTTAAACACAAAAAAAGAACAAAAAGTACGAGAAAATGGGCAAAAGTCAATAAATGAACAAAAACACACAAAATATACAAAACCCGAAAAAGTGAACAGAAACATGTAAAATTGAACAACAACACGTAAAAATGATTACAAACACGAGTAAATGGCCACAAATTAAAACAAATGACAAAAAAAATTGAAAAAAATGGTAAAATTTGAAAAAAAAATGGAAAAAAGTGATAATCTGGGAAAAATTTCGATTTCGATCGAATTTCGATAAAAAATGCGTCGAATTTCGAAAAAACGAAATCGAATTTCGATTTCGAAAACCGAAAATGAAAAATGGCAGATCGTCGAAATTCGATTTCGATCGAAACCCAATTTCGATTTCGATTTCGAAAATGAAAATTTCTACACCTAATACATGTATTCCATCTCTTAAACAGAGATTTGTAGCGAATTTCGACCCTTAGGGTGGTCATTTCGTCCCTTAGGATCGTCCCTAGGTAAAAAATAATGTCAAATTCGAATTCAGCGGGGTCGAAAACCTATAAGGGTTACAAAATCCCAGCCGAAAATAGTCGGGAAACGGTCAAAATAAATATAAACGGTCAAAATAAACATTTTGGATTTAGTCATTTTGGGCGCACCCTTGGAAATGCCGACGGTATACTTTAGTCATTTTGGGTTTAGTCATTTTGGCATAGTCATTTGGGGTTTAGTCATTTTGGGCGCACCCCCATTAACCAAACTTTCAAACTTACAGAATCAAATCTTCAAATGGATTATATCAATGGGGTTAGGATTTCCTAAATTTTGAAACGCATAGTCCAAATTCCGCATAATTTTTTAGATCATCAATCAAAATGTTACTTGTGACATTCTTCTTTCGAGAATACCGTTCGAGTCATTGATAATTTCCCAGATTGAAGTTTTCCGTGACAACCTTTCCAATTACGTACAGGTAGCTTTAGGATTTGGGCAACAAAGCCCACCTCAATATGGTGGTTGGGCCAATTCTCTTAGACAAAATAAACCTTGGAATGACATGGACAATCCACCACCGCTACCATTAAATGCCTGGGATTCGCGAATGCGTGATAGGTCGGACAATTGGGAGGATCCATGGGCTCCATGTCGACACCTTCGTGGAATGGGGTTCCGAGCATGTGTCCGGCAGCTCCAATATGACGTCGCAAAAGCTGACAAAAAATGGGCAAAGACGGTACGAATCCAGGCTGCGCAAGAATTAATGGAGGCGGATAAAGCGGCGAAGTAGTCAATTTTTGTATCGAAAGTATATTATGGTATACATTTAAAACGGTAAAACACACCAACAATTAAAATCTGTTAATTTAGTTACAAATTTTAACATTGTGTTTGCCGTTTAAAGTATGTTCATTCGATGAGAAAAATAGCAGGACAATGTATTTTTGGTTTTTTCATTTTGTTCTAGAACAAATTGAAATATCTAAGCTTGACCTAACTCTAAACCTTAGCTAAATCCGTATGTCCTCAGTTATTCAAAACCGGAGATATCGCGTCGTTGGATACCCTGCCTAGTTCTCCTGTTACCAACAGTTTTTTCTTTCGGATATTTATTTATGGTATTTTATTGAACTGTTTCAGACAAGCTGCTCAACACCGCGAACTAGCCAGTCACAACGTTGAAATTGTAGATAAAATTCTAGACGATGCTAACGCTAGAGTACAAGAAGCCCGAGATATTCGGCTCCAAGATATTGATGATTGGCACGAGATGCAAGATGGCGACCTTATGGATCACGCTCTTCATTATTCACATGGAGCCGCTAATCCAAATGATACCTACGCCCAAGCAGCTGTGAGAGGAGCGCAAGCGGGTTTTGTGCCAATTGGAGGTGGGGAGACTCATGATCGTAGAGACTTATATGGATATGGCTCTAGGATGCCAACCAAAAATAACTTGCCAAACAAAAATTCTGATGAGTTGGAGCAACTCCCTCTACATGGAGTATAAATACGAAATAATTTTACATAAATTACTCGCGATCCCGGTCATATATTAGTCATATCTTTCCAATTGCTTTAATAGTATCAGCAAGTTTATAAAGAACTTTAATGTAGTGGTGTAACGCTAACGAATTGTTTAGTGATTTTTCGCAAGTGTGTCTGTAAACAAATAACAATATAATTAGCAAAGGAATTTATTATTGATTACATTATGAAAAAAGAAACAATAAGTCAATGATTCAAAGGCAATAAGGTCATCTAACATACAGCAATAATGAAACACGGAGTCAACTTTCATTTTATATGAAAGACATTAATTGACGAATAAATAGACGGCAAAGCAGTAATAGTCGCAATAATACATTAAGTCATAAAAGAAGTAGACACAAACAATAACTTAAAGACATTAGAAACACATAATTGAAACGATTGGTCTACGATGACTTTTCTGCATCATTTCCTGACTTCGGTAAATATTTGGAGAACACTGATGACACCATATTCCATAAGCCAGTACGTTTTGATTCCGCATTATGGCTATCTCTTGTTGAATCGCTGTTTTTCGTGATACTTCCCTGAAAAAATTGGTTTGGTATCTATATTTTGATGTTTTTCAAAATTAACTATCAATCGAAATACAGTCAAACTCCCTTTAGCCCCGCTCAAAGCCACCCTTTGGGGCCCAGAACGCGCCCCAAATGAAAAAAAGAAATTTACCCGCTTAAGGACCCCTTGGGGAGAATCGGGGAGTAAAAGCATGGGGTACCATATGAAATGTTTTCCGGCCTCGCCATTGGTGACGCCGGAGAAAATTTTGATATTTTCCCCAAATTTTCAAAACGCTCTTTAATTTGGCTTCAAATTCTCAAAAATTCGTCCCAGAATTTCGACTCTAAACCTAGACGGTTAGAACTATCCTAATACTACGTTGAGGTCTACTAGGTTGAGTCTAACCGTCTAGGTTTAGAGTCGAAACGGTTAGATAATCATTAACTTTTTACATCACTCTTTCGTACTTTCCAAAATAGTTTTTTATTCACTAGTAACACAAAATAAAATTAATACAAAAATATATTGGTAATGGAAAATTGCGAAAAAATGTGAACTTAAAATGTAACCTACTCGAAAATCCATGTTTTATTTGCGATATTCAGTGCGGTTTTTTGCGCCTGGTGCGGAAAAGTCTCTAGATTCTGGATCATTCATCTGATTTTTGACAGAACGCCAAAACGTGCCAATTTTGGCAATTTTTTGAAAATGTCTCGAAATTGTCAAAAAATCCATGTGGTCCCCCCTATGGATCGAAAAATTTTTTTGTCGATTTTTTTGCCTGAAAAAGTGTTTTCTAGGGTAATTTGATGCGCTGATCACGAAAATGACGTTATTTTTTAGATTTTTACATGATTTTTATGAAATAGACCAAATAATATTGACTGGAACTAACTTTTGTCCGACACTGAAAATAAAGTGATTTCAAATTTGAGCAATTTTTTGGCAAATGTGACAGAACGCCAAATTTTGTTTTGAACATTATTGTAGCGGACAGTCTTGCGAACAATTCCGTAATGTTCGTTTGCACCTGTTCCACGAAAATAATGCAACATTTTAAAATTTTTATTCGAAATTGTCAAATTTTGAAGTTGGAACTAACTTTTGTCCATCACTGTATTCTTTTAATTATCCCCTATTTTTATCTTTTCTTTATTTTAGAATAGCTCATATAATTATTAATAGCCATCCATTTTTTGTAAAGTAAATAAAAACCTAACACGGTTGTGTGGATAAAACGCTATATAACCAGGGATGGTATAGACTCGGCTCCAAAAATAAGAACATTTGCCCCAAAAAGTAAGATTTCGGGGTCAAAAATAAGAACATTTTTATAATTTTTTCAAACCATAGGGTCCCCCCTATGGTTTTTTGGCAAAAAATTTTTCCAAGGGTATTCTTAGGGGTGCATTTTTTCAAATTTTTTCCAAGTGCATTCTTAGGGGTGCATTTTTTCAAATTTTTTAAATTCGCGCCGAAACTATCATGCGAATATTTTTATTCTGCATGAATGAAAAAATAGCGCCGCAGGCGAAAATTTTTCAATTTTAGGCGATATTCATAAAAATTTACACTATTTTTAAAATACTTGGAGGAAAAATGGCATCCAAATAGCTAAATTTTTAGGAAAAGTTGCTTATATTTCAAAAATTCCCATTTGGAAATGGATATTGCGTGAAATAAGAACAAAATAAGAACATTGGCCAAAAATAAGAACAAATCTTACAAATAAGAACATTTTAAATTTGTAAGATTGGGACCCTAAAAATAAGAACAAATCTTACAAATAAGAACATATCCCATCCCTGTATATAACACACAAAGGCGCTCTTGTGTTATATAGAAAAAATTATTCATTAAAAACGATCACAACTTAGTTGCCAAAAAACCAATAGTTTAAAAACAATAAGTAGTAATAGAGGTAATTTGATTACTACACACTGTCCATCATTAAAAATTATATTTATTAGAGAATTATTAGAAAAACGAATTATTAATCTAATGTCCTCTTCAGCAGCAATTTTTTCATAATCGCAGATTTAAGAACAAAAAGTGAAACTATGACTAACCTGTACATACTCATCCTCTCGTCTACGCTTCGCTGTCATACCGGATTCCACATCCACAGTTGCCTGATAGGAGCGTTTGATTCCACTGGCTCGCCCGAATATAGAACGTATTCGTTTCTCGATGCTCCAGCCATCCGCATTCGTGTCATCCTCGGAAAATTTATACAATTCACTAGGACTGCGCTTGACCAGATTTTTTGACGACCACAGATAGCTATGGGATGAGGAAGCTGGTTGGCTACCAGAAATTGATCCATTCAAATTTGGTGACTGAAAAGTTATAAGTTTAAACATTTTGCAGAAATAATTTTAAATCCTTTCATTCAGTGATTTAAGTTTTCATTCATCATTTAAGCTAACCACTATCGCTTTTAACATAACTACTGAACAGCTTCCAACAGACTCAAAATTAATTGTTAGTACAAGTAAATCATTAAGTGTAATATCTCATTTACCGTAAACTCTAATTTAACCCCTGGGGATATAATTATTCAATCGAGCTCTAGAGGGGGCAAAATAATAGGGGGTGTAAAATTAGAGTTTACGGTATGTTAATTCTTAGAAACTATGTTTTACCCCTATTCTACAAGATATAACCTCACTCACTGATGATAATCGAGCAGAGTACGGTAAAGGGATAGTATAGCATTTTGCATTCCGTAAGAACGTTGATGATGTACGCATAGACTGAAGCATCACAGTCGGTGACAACAATGAACTACTATTCAGAAAAGAGGTAGACGCAGCAACATAGCAACTCGTTGACACTCCAATTGCTTCAGGATCAATAGACAGTCGTGACTTTGGCGGAGAATAAGGCCGCTGTAAAATTATATACTGTATTCTTTTGGAAGCTATATTCTTTACACATCAATTCGAAAATTAAGCATTTACTAAATTACCAATTATCTAAAAAAATCTTTGCTACTGCATACCAATTAAGAATATACGTTCTGAATTTTGTGGTTGACTTGTAATGATTATTTTATATAACATTGCGTAATGAAATTATGTTCGACTTTCGAGTAAATAGCGAACAGGATGAAACCATTTCAGATTACTTGAGACAGGGGGTTCAAAATATAGCTCTCACTGAGGTATCATAGTCAGAAATAGAGGCGTTAAAAATTAAATACGTAATTTCTACCAATGTGTAAAACAAAAATAACGTACCAAATCTTCATTCGCTGTGTTGTTTACGTTTCCATTTTCCGCAGGATCAGAAGACCCATGAAATGGCGTGAAATGTGGTGAATGTTTAATGAAACTCTGAAAATATACAGTCTCAGATTATTGACATTTCTTGTAGATTTTTTCTTCCTCAAAAGTCCAATTTACTGCACCGCAAAGCCATATATTTTAATATTTTGAAGAAAACTAACCTGCGCTTTATTTCTATTGCTGGGCGTGCTGAAATCAAAGTCAAGTTCTTTGATACTAGCAGCCGGCGGCTCAAAGCGGTACGCACTATTCTCCTTTCTTGTAGAACGCACAGCGTTGGTATCCTCTTCGTCGCTGCTGGCGTCATCCACACCCTTTGGCAATTCGGGATTAATAAATCCAGGACCAGTATATGATTTTCCTAAACATAAAATTACTCTGTGTTCATCAAATGACTATTTAGGAAATAGATTTTAATATGTTTTCCATAGCAAAAATTTATTATCTTGGCTTCGATTTGAAATGGTTTGGGCTGATATGTTAAAAGCGAAAATGATCGTGAAAGACTGCCAGATGTTGTAATATGCTGTTAAGATTTTAAGTACTTGAAATGAAACATGAATATCGATAAGTAATAAATCAATACTTTTTTCTTTATGGTTAAATTAATAGAAAACGTCCTTCTGTTTGTTTAATTACAGCACATAACCTCAAGGTGTCATAAAGTTACGTTAACAGTTTTATCGCCCATTTTTATAATATATGTAACCTTAATGCGTTTAAAAATGAGTTACCGTCTTTTAAATTTTTATGTTGACCATTTTCCGAAATTCCACGATTTACTTGCTGGCTGCTGCTTCTATCAACTGTTCCATTATAAATAACACGTACCGGATTTGCAACCACACGCTAAATATATTACATTGTATGTAAAAAGTATGATAGAGAAATTTACCTGAGTCTTTTCCTTTGTCACGTGGATTATGTCTGATGGATATTTTGTAAGTTCTTTATCGACACTAAGAAGTGACTCTTCAACATCTACACAATTTTGGTCTGACGATAAAGCAGCATTTTCCAATTTGATCTGAAAATCAAACAGTTATATTTGGAATAACCATCATTACATTATTAATACACTAGGGGTGATCACTTCACAAGGAAAAGCTGGAAAAATGAGTATACTTGGTCAAATATGGCACTTTTTAGACGGGTGCTTACTGTAGTCTGTTTACTCAACAGTAAGTATACATAACCTGTTTTCGTTTTGGTGCTGCCCAAAAAGTTCTAGTTTATGAATTTTCGAACAATATACGTTTGATGTATATATGATAATACGGATGATTGATCAGTATCCTTCAATATGAAAGAAATTATTTCTTACAGCGTGAAAAATTCCAATCTTTTAAAAACTAATTGTCGCCTATTTTCGTTGAAAAGAAACAAAGTAGCACTTTCTCCTATAAACAACAATAATCAAAATACTTACACAAACGACAGTTATATTATCGGCACGAACTGATCCCCATCGATTGAAGGCTGCATTTAAGAGGAATTGCGCTGGATTCGGATCGTACCTCTCGTCAATCTAAACAATGATTTAAGGTTAAAAATAATAGGAAACACATACCGTTTTTAAATCAGCTAAATGATGGCGGCTGCCTTGCATTTCCAATTCTTTGAGCAAACCTATTATCCGTTGGGTTTGTAGAACATTTGTAAGACCATCGGATGCCATGACGACCCATTTATGTGTTAACTTGATTTTTATAACAGACACGTCTGGCTCAGGAGACACCACATACTGGTTATTTGCAGGATTGAGAGACCAAAAATCGCCTAGCGCACGCGCAATCGCTAGAAACGGTATGCTGTGTGTTTCGGTTGAACGTCGAACAGGACCTTGGTGTCCTCTTATGGGGCGTTTCCACATTACACGTGAAATTCCCGCTTTAATTCCAACCGAACCTCCCACACCTGAAAATAATTATTTGGAAGCATAACTGTACTAAAATTTGAATTTTTAAAAAATAAATTGCTCACAAATGCACTTTGTTAAGAATAATAAGTACAAACACAATGTTAGAATGTCTATTTAAATATTCGAATGTCGAAATACTACCAAAATATTCCCCTATTGTTTACAAAACATTTAACCTACTTTCTATTCTGTCACGCTCAACTTTGTCTTCTGGCTTGTGTTCATCGGTCAATTTAAGCGTTGACTCACCATCGGGTGTGCTTCCCAATATAATTGCAGAGTCACCTACGTGTCCCGTGTATAGTTTACCGTTCCGAAAAATTGCGCAGCTAGCAGTTGTTCCGGCGGTACACGGGTATCCAGAAGCAGTCATCGGCCATTCTTCCACCATCGTTTGCATATTGTAATGAGTTCGAATAAAGCCCTTAAATTATCACTGTAATTTCTACGATTGGAATATTACTTTTATTATATTTCGGTAACAATATAGGAATTATTAGAAATCTAATTAATAATAAATATATACAGATAGAAAGGTGATTAAACAACAAATTATCGTATGTAAACCTAAATTTGCTACCACCGCGTTAAATCCAATAATTTACTTCAATCTAGGCCTTATCATTAAACACAGTAATGAGCCAAATGACGCTTCAACCCTAATACATGCTTTTTAACGCTATACTAAATAGAAAATTAGTGTTTTATATTTATTCACCTAAAACAGTAACCTATAACGTAAATTGTTTACAACCAAATTTTTTAAACAGCAGATAAAAGAACGAATTTTCAACCTAAAATTTATATTAACTTATACTCCTTTACTCTTGTCTTTGGTATAAAGTGTAGCGTTTTTGTGTACAAAAAATAAACTACCTGCCGAATGGCCAACAGAACATCGTCGTCGTTGTCCGAGAAAAAATGCTTGTTCGTCTGAAAAAAGATGGTAGAATAGACAAAATATGTGATCGTGAGTGATTTTTTATTGTTTTATAAAATCGGCACTCTGAAGAAACGGAGAACGTAAAATTATCAACAATAAATTGTATTGTTCGGGTAACTTAAAGGCATCATAGTATGAAATTGAAATATATTCACCAAAGTTACATTTAGTTAAGACTTTTGAAACAACAAGATGATATATGATAAATATTGCGCAGTATCTTCGATTTATATAAAAGAGTGCTGAATTGTTCATGAATATCAAATTTCTATACATGTCGCACGATTAGTAATCTATTATAATACTTACCGTAATATTTTCATGTAAATGAGCTTTGACGTATTCGCTCGCCTGTGTCCCACCATGGCCATCGTAGACGCCAGCAAATACATATTCTAATTTGCCAGCGAGGTTACGTACCACTTCGATATGCACTCTATCTTCCATATATTTTCTTCCTCCCTAAAATAACCGAGATTTAAGCATTTCAAGTTTCAGAAAATAGTGAAAAATAGTAATCCTGAATGTTACATGTTTGAAAATACAGAAAGAGCAAATTTGACATAGATTTATCCCTAAATACTAAGCGGCGTCGTGCGTATCAGGGATGTGCGAGCTTTGGATTTTCCGATTCGAGCTTCGAGTTTCGAGCTTCGAGCTGGCAAAAAAATTTCGAGCTTCGAGTTTCGAGCTTCGAGCTGCCAAAAACACCGAGGCTCGCGAGCTTCGAGCTTCGAGCTGGAGGAATATTTTTCTAGGGCAATTTTTCAATTTTTTTGTCATTTTTTTGCATTTTTTTTTCAGTTGTTTCCAAGTTTTTAATGCGTTTATTATGTGTAAAAAATTTGACGAAGTAAGACTTTTTTGGTATTTATCTATTTTTTCGTGTTTTTGTTTATTTTTTTTTTCAAATTTATACCACTTTTTTAGCAGTTTTTTATGAAAATTTTCCATTTTTTTACTTCGGCGATTCTCTGAATGTTTTCGGTATATTTTTTAGGGTTTGCCATGAGTTTCTGGTACTTTTCTGTGATTGACTAAATAGGCGGAAATTTTGAACAATAGGGAGATACAATGCAAAAATGAACTAAAAATAGCGCCGCAGGCGAAAATTTTTATAAACATTGAGTTGCTTGCCAAGAATTGACCTCGAAAAATTTTGAGAATGATTGGGAAAATTGTTTAAAATTTTAAATATTTCTCGAAAATTTGTGCTTTTTCGGTAAAATATTGCAAATTTACGTATTCGAAATCAGCGCCGCAGGCGAAAATTGTTCAAGTTCTGCCGATTTTATATAAAAAGTATGCATTAATTTTGACATGTTTAGCTCAAATTTAGTTCTTTTAGTTACCAAAACACAAGAAAAAACTTTACTCAAATCGAAAAAAACTGCGCCGCAGGCGGAAATTTTTCAATTTTTGCGGTTTTAATATAAAAATTTGCATAAATACATAAAGAAAAATGGAACCGAAATAGCGCCGCAGGCAAAAATTTTGCGTGAAAAAGTTGGATGTTCACTAAAAATTTCTAAAATTTTTCTCCGGCCGCGCCCTCTCGGGCACGGCCGACCAAGTGCATTCTTAGGGGTGCCTGGCTCGAAGCTCGGTTTTTTTTGCCTCATTTTCGAGCTTCGAGCTTCGAGCTGCCAAAAACACCGAGGCTCGCGAGCTTCGAGCTTCGAGCCTCGCACATCCCTGGTGCGTATGTTGGAACGCCCAAATTAGACTCGCACTTCGGCACCTTCCCGTGGATAGACCGGGGCGAGTGATAGCTCATTTGAAAGCCCTGAGGCTGTAGGTCCCCCGAAAACTATCAGACCCAAAATTTGAATATTTGAATTCGCGCCAAAACCGAAAAACGTGTTTTTAAGGGTTTTGACCTGGGGAAGTGGTGTTTTTTATGTTCCCAATCGATTTCTGAGGCGATTCTGGACAACTTTACTTTTTACACTTTTTGATTTGGCGCATTTTTGAAAAAAGCCACTTTTTGGCCAAAAATTCGGGTTTTGGGTGCAATGAGTCTACGGGTCTAATTTTTGGCACCCTGGGGTTTTCGCGTACGCTGATCACGAATCTGACGTCAGATTCGATATTTGCTCTCACGAGGTCGTGTTATTCTCACGAGGTCTCTCACGAGGTCGGAACTTTCCCGGGCGGGATGTTACTAGCGGGCGGGATGTTACTAACGGGCGGGATGTTGCGTGGTACAACTTCCACTCCAGAACAACACCCTGACCGCTGATGGCGGTGCGCGAAGCGATGAAGAACCCAATCTCCCGCTGTGCACACTCCCGCTTCCTAGCTGAGAGGGGCCGCGAAGCGGCCAATCTCAGCTAGTGTAGTATTATTGTGCGAGAGTTGCCGTATTAAGTCTTTTATTATCGTGAAATATTTGATTGTTGAACATTCTGTTTATCAGGTCGAGAGTTAAATTAGTGAACAACAACAAACCTGGGCAGCAGCTACAGAGATTTTTATATCACATTCCAATGGTTTGGTGTGATCTTGAATTCCTTCTGTATTTTGCAGTCGTATGCCATCTTTTAAGTCACCTTGCATAACAGCGGTGGGCATACCTATACCAAAGAATAATTTATTCATAAAATCAATTGAGACAGAGCAATATAAACAGTACGTTCTCTTACAGTCGAACCCCCGAAAAACGACCCCCGACTAACGTCGCCCTCCGAATAACGCTGATGTTCTCCGGTCCCGGATTTAGCTCATAGGATTTGTATGGGTTATACCCCTCCCCAAATAACGCCCCCTGAACAACGCTGCTCCCCGAATAGCGCCGACTTTTTTTTGAAACATGCCTTGTGAAAGGACAACGAATAACGTCGGTTCAAATATTTTGAAGAAATTTTCGAAATTTTTATCACTTTTACAAAATTTAAAAAATCTTCGGAAATTTTTGGCGTTTTTGCCAAAAGATTTAAAATTCGGTAAAAATACCAACATTTTGTGAAAAAGTTCAAATTCGCGCCAATAAATTCACTGCCGAAACATTCAAAGCCCCCTATTAATGCCGATCTAACGAAATTTTGATTCAAAATCTCCGAATCCGGTCCCTTGAGGGGCGTTATTTTGGTGTTCGACTGTATTAAAAAAGGCGTTTGTGAACTTAGCAACGAAGTAATGGTAATATAGAGCTGGATATTACATGAACTATTCGTTTCGAAATTTTGTATTACTGGCAAATTTTTTTGCAAAAGAAAACTTTTTTAACAAATTTTTATAAAACCAGCATACAAATAGTATTGTTCAGCATTGGTGGGCGTGTATTGTCTTACGGTAGTATCGTTCGATATTTTAAAACGAGTAAACAAAAATGTACACAAAAGCGTCTGAGCGAAGAAAAAGAAGCCTGTAAATTTTTGAAATTTTGCAAAAACGACCTGCCATTTCTACGCTGAAAATTTGCGCCAATTTGAAGGTTATTTTATAGGACATTTGCGTTGGTCTCGTTCTATCTCTCTGTAGCTGCATTTGTTTGTGTACTTACAAGTAGGAATTAAATGCGCAATGCGCTTACGTGCAATGTTTTATTTTCTGTCAAGTTTACCGCAACAGATACAGTGATATACCGTAAGAGAAATTATTTCTGCATTTTACCGTTGACAACATGTTTTTGATTGAAGTGTATTCTACCATGAAACCAGTGAACGTTCACGTGAATTAGCTTTGCTTAGTGTGAACTAAATTACGGGCTTCTATATGTGAAATCACATTTTACTCAATACCAAACCACCAATTTTCCTTCAAATGTCTCATGTGAGACTTCTAAAACTGGCAAAAAATCAACTCTCACTATACATATAATTATTGAGTGTCATCGTGTGACTTGCGATACTTTTCCGTCTTTAAATATTTAGTTACACATATCTCGAGATGTCCTTTTATATACACCTTATCTAAACTTTCACCGCAGTTTCAACAATAACGCAGTGTAATGTCGAGCAGCACTGTAATTTCGTAACTTCAAATGTAACTTTATTAAAAAGATTAACATCCATGCATCTTTACGATCCCAATTCTTTTTAGATGAGATATTGAGCTTGCTGGAATTTCGTGGATAATGTTTTGTGCAATTGAATTGTTTAATCAACTTTTCAGGTAATATCGGTTGGAATTCCAACTTATTCCACAAACATGGGTGACTCTGAAAGTTTGGTCCATATGCGGGAGCAAAATTCCCAAGAACTCAGTGACCAATCCGAAACTATAATGGGAATCGAGGACTTGTCCGATTACGTGCTTGAGCTAATATTTACTTCTGCAAATTTGTATAAAGATTTGGACAATCTTCGATTGGTGAATAAACGATGGTATCGCGTCGGAAACTCGGCGTTCACCAGAATGAAGCGACTCTTTTACCAGAAATGCAACAATTTTTCGTGGTATGTTTTATTGAGTTTGTTTCGGCAAATAGTGTATTTGTTTGATAACTGCGATTTTGGTCACCGCTTTCATGTGTCGTTAGTATGAAACATGATTCTGAATAAAATTCTCTGTTAGTATCAAACATACAAATATTAAGGATATTATCCTTGTTTTAAAGCTTTTAACTATCTAATTCGAGGGATATAACGGTAAATGCACTTATTGAAATTTATTCAGTAACTAAAAAGTAAAGGTTTAGACCATATTCTTGATAATATTCATGACATATTAAATATAGGCGTCTGATCGATGATGATGCTGCTGGCCACAGCCATCTATTATCCGAAAGATGTTCACATGCAGCTTGTTACCACCCAAGAGATCAAGCAATGTATATGTTTGGTGGGTGCACCAGCACCTATACGGCTTTTAACGATTTGTGGATGTTTAATTTGGTAGGTACTATGGATTATTTCATTTAGTTCCTTATCCGAAGTATGGTGAATGATAATATATTTAGGAAATGATAATTTCGGTTAATTTCCAATTCCGTTGATTATGTTTATTTTTCAGTCAACCCGCGAATGGAGCCGAGTGTTAATTTCCAGACCACCGCTTCCATCTGCCAAAGCTCTTGCGTCGCTCGTGCTTTATAACGACAACTTGATATTATACGGAGGGTTTTCGAAGTCCTCTATGAATCCTATTCACCAGACTACAACTTTCTATAAAGAGATCCATTTGTACAATCGGTGCCGCAATTGCTGGGAAGAAGTATGTTTTAGCTTAGAATAATAGTTTCACAGGAGGAAGCCAGTGAAAAACGTAGTCAATTTTTGTTACCCGCATAATTTTTTGCTTTTTGCATTTTGACACTATTTAACCAAACACAATATATAAGCAAAAAATGGAAATCAAAAGAAGTTAAGACAAGCACTTGGAAAACTAGGGATTTAGAGCATCCCTCATACAGATGAGATATTCTACTAAATATATTATGCATCATGGCGAATAAAACTGCGTTCAAGTTAGCAATTCATTGATAATTAAATTTTCAGATTATTTGTGAGAACACTGCTCCCCATTTGGCAGGACATAGCGCTGCAATTGTTAGCGACTTCATGCTTGTATTCGGCGGATCTATGGGCAGCTCTTACAATAATAATGTATATGTTCTTGATATTACACGTCGGATTTGGAACATGCCATCAATTCCAGGGTGAGTCATCTTTCATAACACTGTCTCAATCTTTAATATTAAAAGAAAGCATTTTTCGATCCAGTACTTTCCACACATATTATCTTTAATTTCAAGTGTGCCAATATTATTGATTACAGTATTATTAACTAAAATTCTAACTTTTGAACTAAAATTTATAAAGTATATATCAATTCTTCAGCCAACTTGGTTTGTATCATTATAAGTTTAACCATTTCAGACCATGTCCACCCCCTCGGTACGGACAGTCGCAAATTCTTTTGGATGCAAAGCACTTGATAATTATTGGAGGATGTGGAGGTCCTAATGTTATGCTCAACGACGTGTGGCTATTAGATTTTGATCTGGAAGGGGACACTGAATGGAGATGGACACAGCTTAAAGTGAATAATACACGCAGCAAACATAAGTAATTCTAATCGTGAATTGTTTGTTTAGGTAGAGAGCCTCGACCTCACACCTCCTTATATGTGGTGCCATAGAGCTTGTAAAGTGGGCCATAATGCAGTGGTTCTCAGTCGTCCCACTAAATATAACGTAAAACGAACTAAACGACGGCGCGCTTCCAGCCAGTCGACTACGAATTCCGGGTGCCATCGCATCTCATCTCCTGATTCCCCGCAGGTACTTGTAACTTGCTAATAATATCTTAAGTGCAAACAATAGTGTAAAAATTTCAAAAACCTTTGGCTATTATTTACACAACTTTACCGTCTTCACTTGCAATTGTTTATAGAAATAGTTGCCTGTTTTACTAAAACTAGACATGGGAAATTGTGCAACTAAATTTGAAATATGACATTTTGTAGCTGGTTTTCATTTTTATTCACATGTTTAGTAACATAGTGATGAATCATTGGTTTATGGTCATTAAATTTTAACTCCTATATACAATTTGATTATGTTTAATATTTAATATGGTACCAATTTTTAGGACCGAAGAGCTGTTGCAGCAGCCTTCTGTAGTTCAACTTTAACTCGTGGAGACTCAAACGGGGAAAGCAATTTTAGAGCTTCTGGACATTCCGACGATATCACTTCGAAAAGAAAACCACTTCTCCTTTCTTCTAGATCTCTGGATGAGCAGGTTGAGTTGCTTTATTTGTTCAATTTGGGACATAGTAATTAAAAGGCCTTTCATAGGATAAAAAAAATTCGCCACAAAATCGTCCACCTCAACATTCACTGCAAGTCCACAATACAAATTCGCTATCTTCTTGTGCTACTGGCTCCAATGCGAATCCCATTCCTTCCAAATCATCAGAATTACATCGTGCATGCTCCATTCCTGCCATTATCGTTGGCGAAATCCCTAAATTGATTGTCACTTCCTCAAATGATCCTCAGCTAGGTCACTCGAATCAGCAAAAACCATCACCAGCCAGTGGCTTGGTTGTATTGGATGATGGAAAGTATGCCGTTTTTTAGCAAAGCCTCCATAATTTACAGCTAAAATTATAATTATTTCAATGCATATTGAATTCAAAGCTCTATTGGGAAAATAATGTGTGACATTATAACCTCAATAATTCCTGAGGTTATCTGCTTTTAAGATTCTTTGATGGAGGCAAAAATCCATCAACATCAGCATATGGGAACTCTTTCTCATCTTCAACATCGGTATTCGAAGATTCGCCATCGAGTTCCTTGAGTGCTTCAATAGATCAACCTGATTATAATGAATTTCGAAGTAAGTATGTGTCTTTAACATTTATTTAATCTTATCCACTCATACCTAAACCGCAGTGTCTCCGTCACGATCCCCCTGTGGTAGACTCATGTTTTTCGGCCTTTGAGCCATTTCTGATGGAACCCCTCTATAGTAAATCGACCCCGCTGATCTCGAATCCGGCGTCAGATTAATTCTCGGCTCACGTGAAACGTGACTTACGTGTGTCACGTAAAAGGGCAACTTTTCACGCCCCACTCGGATCAGGGCGTGTGATACGTCAATCGACAACTCTCAGTGAGCCAAGCAAAATGAGCTATCATCCAGCCTGATCCGAGTGGGGCGTGGGAAGATATGGGCTGCGCGAGATCCTGAAATCCCGGATTTTCGGGATCTCGCGCACCTCAGAACTTTTCACGCCCCACTCGGATCAGGGCGTGTGATACGTCAATCGACAGCTCTCAGTGAGCCAAGCAAAATGAGCTATCATCCAGCCTGATCCGAGTGGGGCGTGGGAAGATATGGGCTGCGCGAGATCCTGAAATCCCGGATTTTCGGGATCTCGCGCACCTCAGGACTTTTCACGCCCCACTCGGATCAGGGCGTGTGATACGTCAATCGACAGCTCTCAGTGAGCCAAGCAAAATGAGCTATCATCCAGCCTGATCCGAGCGGGGCGTGGAAAGTTATGGGGTGCGCGAAATCCCAGAAATTCGGGATTTCAGGATTTCGCGCATTTCATATTACTTGAAACCCCACGACATCGTGGTCGGGCGCGCGCAGCGCGCCCGACCTTCTCCCTTGGAATTTGAGGGAACAAAGAGCACGCATACCTCTGTGGCGAAAGCCGCGAGTTAGCTTTCCCATCTACAAAGGAAAGTTTCTGGAAATCTTTTTGTTCTGATTTACGCTTAGGAACAACTCAACCTGACCGCTGATGGCGGTGCGCGAAGCGATGAAGAACCCAATCTCCCGAACAACTCACGCTCCACCATTTTTACAAGTGATTGCGGCGAAGCCGCAATCACTTGTAATATTTTCTATTTATTTATATGCTTTTGCAAACTTACAATGTTTAGCAAGCAAAAGTACCTCTCATACAGACGCTGTGCGAGAGTACTATTTATCGCTTTTGAAAGAAGAATACAACAGACTACGGATAGTTGAGCTGGCTGAGAACTTGATTAGAATAGATGAGAAATTGGATACATTCCTAAGGTGGGCTTTGAAATATATTTTCCGGATACAGCCTGAAAACATTTCGTTTTAGCGAGCGCGTTCCTTATTTGACCGCCCCGGAGCGATTAGACATGATTGATGAATTCATGGGATCACAAGAAATCAATCTAGATGGCGATAGCCCACTTCTACATCGTAGACAAGGTATACAACAAATTACTGTAAGCTTATTATAGTTTAATTTTCTATTTCAGGTCAATTGAGCAGTCGTAAAAATCAGCGATCGTCCATGGAGGATAGTGCCAGAAATTCTCTAGATTCCAATTCATCGTCTTCTCGACGTCCATCTCTGAATGAGTCAACTGGAAATATTTTTGGCCAAACCTATTACCGCCATATGTGTGTCTATGTGTTGCGAATGGAACGTGCAATTGAAGAGCATGTAGTTCGGTAATCAAATTCTTTTCAAAACTGTATAAAATAATTGAAAAGTATAAGCTTTATATATGAAGCAAGAAATTATTTTTTATTTCATCAATATTCACTGATATCTTAGATGGGAACAATTGGCTGTGGAGGACGATGCGCCTGAAGATGTAATTTTGCACTCATTGGTGGCCGCTCGAGGAGAGCTCATTTTCTTCGGCGGAATGCGTAACGACGGCGGTGGCACAACGGACTGCCTTAATGCGGGAATGGACAGACATATGATGAGTGCGGACACGTACATATTACGTCCCAGATACAGCGATATGCTCTAATTACGATATGTAATACGTTATTTTTTGCACATGTTCACGTTTTTCTTATCAGTTTTCTAGTCCTTCAGACGGCTTAGAGATGTTATAACTTTGCTAAGCTAAATTTCCCCAAATACTCGGTTTGCATTAACACCACAATAATATTGGCCTACTGTAGGTATTTGGTGAAAATTTTTGCAATACCACTGTCATTGAGCAATTTTAAAATTATTGTGGTTTTTTCTCTCATGTTTTTCGGAGTAAACATTTTTGGAGTAGATATTATGAGTCAACAAAATGTAGTGATAGAAATACCTAAAATTGTAGAATTATATTTTCTATTTTATTGTATTATACTATTTATTTTGCAAATTCCTAAGTCAATACTCTTTCGAAAAGGGTTCGCTCTATTAATTATCTCTGATTAAATAAAGCTGCCCTCTCCTTTTTTACAAATGATGATCACCATCTATGCTTTCATTTCAGATCAGATTCGATTTCGGAATCTGCGTAAAATTTGATCACAAAGAATATATTGCGGCCTAGCTCAGAGCCATATATTTAAAAATTACATAAAAAGAAAAATTTAAAGTAAATATAAATTCTAACTTCTATGCAAGTATTTCGCAGTATGTTTATGCGACCTATTCCAATAACGTATTTTATGCAGATTTAAAATCAATTTGTTCATGTTATAAATTCCAGACTTTGAAAACCAATAATATATTCCATTAAATTCATATTCATCTTTCGAAATCGAAAGTTTATTCTAATACAGTCGAGTCTCGTTATAACGCGGATCTCGGGACCGAACAAAATCCGCGTTATAACGAGACCTGCGTTATATAGAAACGCGTTATAACGAGACTCGACTGTAGTACATTTACAATTTTTGTTGTATCACATTAAGATCGTAACTAACACTTTTTCTTTCAATATCTGCACTTTTATGAGTCTATAATTGTTATAGAACCTTTAATATGCTTACTTTAAATAAACCTTCCTTGTACGTCAGTTGCTATGATTACTCAGTTACACATCTACGCATGCATTTGAGTATAAAAATAAACTTAAATTACAGTACGCTTTCAGGAGCCGATTTTCACTTAACATGGTAATTATATTTTCAGTTAATGTCAGAGAATGATGCATCTATTTGGAAACAAAATGATGGTTTCACATTTAAATTAACAGGAAATGAAACATTGCGATTAATATTTCGACAATCTATTACACTGGATGGAACTATTAATAAACTTAGTTTCTTTGGAAAAACGCTAAATTATTTATCATTAATGTTACAGAAGAAAGTATCAAAACAATTTTCAATCTCTTTTGGGCAAATTTCCAAAACGTTCCATAATACACTGTTGTATCGTTAAAATTAAAAAAAATATTGTTCGACTTCTGCTCTATATCAGTTTTGACACAAATTTATGTCATAATTGGTGGTGAGTATGGTAAATGATAATGGCTAGAATTTGTAAAAAATCCACAAATGGTTTACTGAGATAGATTCCGCTATTGAATTTGATACGCGTTACACACTGGATTTCTCTAAAGTAAAACACATAGCGGCTTGGGACTACTTGTAAGACTAGGACTAGATGTAAGACTATATGTTCTAAGTTCCCTCACATTCCAAGGGAGAAGGTCGGGCGCTCCGCGCCCGACCACAGGACTGGCTCGCCGCCTCCGCCGCCTCGCGTATATGGTTAGGGTGAGGTCGACAGTCGCAGACTTCGGGCGCTCCCTCATACTTGTATGGTTAGGGTGCGGTCGACCGATTGTATCTCTGACTGATTTGTTCGTCTGACTATTTTGTGTCTCTGTCTGATTGGATCAAAAAATAGGGGAATGACGGACAATAATTCCTCCGTGTGTCGCGCGAGACACGGATGAATTATTGCTTCAGCTTACTATAAGGATCTAATTCTCGTTTATAAATTTAGAGCGGGTCATTGGCAGTGTGCAAAATCACTGACATTCTAAAGGATGTACTAAAGAAGTTTCGCTTCCAGAAATCGCCGACTACAAACGCAATAATTCGTAAGTGGGATTTTATATCGATAGTCATCGTTTCTTATTATTCGCCGTTTATAGTTAAAGTAAACCGCGATCAAATGGAACTTTGCGTGGAGGAAGTTTTGGAGGTAAAGAAAATAAATATTAGAAATAAGAGAAATTCGATGAAAATATATATTTTCAGGATTGCACTGTGGAGGACATCCGGAACAGCTTACCGGCTCAACAGCCTCGATTTGTGGTAATAAGCTACGAAATACGTCACAGTGACAGACGAGTGTCATATCCGATGTGCTTGCTGTTTTTCAGCCCACCAGGTTGCAGCATTGAGACGAAGATGTTGTATGCAGGAAGCCGAAATAACTTGGTCTCAGAGTGCCACCTTACCAAGGTATCATTACTTTCCTATAGAAGGCGCGAAAATTTGTTAACGTACATTTTTTCGTGCTAAACAAGTACTAATTCCATAGGACTGCCCAGCGGCTTCGCTTTACCTTCGTGCTAAACAAGTACTAATAATGTATTATGAATGGGATTTTATAGCGAGGGTGTATAGCGAAATTTTTGAACATTTCGAAAGTTATTCAAAAAAATATAATTTTCGCCTGTGGCGCTATTTCTCGTCGCTTTAAAAAGCTTATTAACCAACCTGATGTTAATGATAATTTGTTAACAGGCGTGAACCAAAAAGCATCATATTGAAAAGCCTTAGGTGTTGCCTTAGGTTGTCCTAGAGTAGCCATGTTGGGAAAGTATGTCTTAGGTGTTCTATATAAGTACCATATACGCTATATATGGTACCTACATAGAACACCTAAGGCAGTATGATTCGAACTAGTCAGTTTCTCCTAGTAACGCCCTTTAAGCTATTCGAACCTTTAACTTTGCATTAAATTACATTTTAATGAAACCTTAGGAAAAAATTTATAAACAATTAACTTTGGCTGAAGAACTACGCATATCTTTTCGTTAAATATTCTTATAGATTGTTTCTGTAAAAAAATATAGGTTGATGCTCTCATTTTTTCGCATATCAAATAACATAATTAAGAGTGCCGAAATTCGCGACGTTGACGAAATCACGGAAGAGTACTTGAACGATAGATTTGCTTAACTTATTGTGAATTTTGTGTATTATAAAATGTTTCTGCACAATATATTCGTAAAACGGCCAGGTAATCAATAATTTGTTACAGTAACATGATTATCATGAAAATAAAATATTTTGCTTTTACTATCCATTAATTCTAATGTACATTTGAAATTCAGAACCTCTCGTAATATCGGATTTGGGTGAATCAAACGAGTTGTTATGAAATATTCCTTAAAGTATAATAAAATTGGGTATAATTCATAAAGTAAAACGTCAAAATAACCTAATTCAACCTTTGACAAATCTTCGGCATTTATGTTTCATCCGGCGATCTTTCTCGATTTTTATATTCTTTTCATACGCCACGTTTTAGTTTTCACGATTTATTTCAGTGATTTCACATTAACATGAATTTTAACAATCTTCGGTATTATAAAGCATTGAGAATATTCCCCGGCTTACAGTTAAACCACTGCAAAGTTTATTGTATAACAGTGAAACAAACACATAAAAAGTACAAATATATAAACTTTCACATTTCAAAATAGTTGGACTAATATAATTCGGAAAGTGTCTATTTGAGGAATTATATTAACATACAAACTTTTAAGTATGCATAAATAATATCATGTATGAACTCGTTGTAGATCCGTTTCATGTGGTACTGGTGCCCGCATTCGTAGTTTCTTGGTCTCATGCTTTAATCTGGTGTATTTTCGGAAATAGAGATCTAAAATTATAGTTTAGTCTAAATATAATAGAGTAATATTTATCACGCGTAAAAATACGCAAAGCAATTAGCCTATTTTACAAACAACGTCGTATTGTTATTCAATGTCAACACTTGATGACCTCACTTATCTAACATCTTGTCAAGTTGACCAGTAAAATATTTGCCGCAATCAGAAAACATTCTACGAATGACTCATAAACTATATCTTATGAAATACACAGTACCTAGATGTTATTATGAAAATTTTTACTAAAAATTAAGAAACAATAAATTTTTGCAACATTTCAAAGCTAAGAAATTCTTGGTGGTCTATTGGATCGAAATTGTCATGAAAGCAAGGACTCACCTGATTTCTGTTTCTCCAATTTGGCCACTTTTTGACAATGTGCCTCCGAATGTTTCAAATAATTCAGTTCACCCTCCAGATTCTGTATGAGATCTAAATGCATAAAATATGGAAACAGGAAAATAAACCAAATCAACATTTTTATGATTTTAAATACCACTGTTATTTATAGGGCCCGGATTTTTAGGTTCGAACCTAAAAAAACCTAAAAAACCTAAAAAGACCTATTTTGGCCTTTTTTGGGAAATTTTAGGTCCCATCCTATTTTGCCTAAAATCGTAATTTTCTGCTCAAATTTCAAAAATTTTCGTCATTTTTTTCAAAAAAAATTCAAAATTTGAATTCCCGCCCAAAAAATTTTGAATTTTTTTCGAAATTTTTGCCATGTTTTACAAAACTTTGGCAAATTTTTGCAAAATTTCGGAAAAATTTTGCAAAAAATGGTAAAAAAGGTAAACAGTTGGTTGTTAGTTGGTAATTCGATGTAAAATACGGTCCTAAAATGACTTTTTGGGCGAAATTTGATCCTAAAATGACCATTTTGGTGGGACCTAAAAGGGACCTAAAATGGCCTTTTTTTGGGACCTTTTTAGGATCCTAAAATGCGATTTTTGGGACCTAAAAATCCGGGCCCTAGTTATTTATATATTTATAGATATTAGTTTTAATATATATATTTTAAAATAATAATAATATTTTTTATTTCTTTTTAATTTGTTTGACAGTTGTTAATTTTGCAGCACAAACTACATATTAGTATCAGTTTTAAACTAACAAATTTTATTAACTCACCTGCCAACTTCTCATAATGGCTTTTGAAGACCTTATCTGCTGTTTCGACCATAGTGTTAATTTTAGTCATTGCGAACTGCAATGCCTGATCTGATTCAGTTGGGGAGCTTTGCGACCCTGACCGGTTGGACGATTCGCTTCGGTCATTTATTGTGGCCGATAAGGACTTCTCCCTTAATTGTTAAACAACAATAAAAAATTCAATAAAGTAGTCGGTTCTGGGGAGATTATTTTAAGTAAATATACTAGGGACTCAAATTTCTACCTGTCGAATGAGTCATCTGTCTCTGACTGGTTACACGAGGATCGTCCCTCATTTTTCTCGGACCCGTTGGGCTCAGTTTGGTCACCTTTCCCACACGACCCATTTCTGCTATCGTCTGATATCAAAAACGAGGGCATTCCGCCGTTTCCTCGATTCTTCATTTCGTTAAATTTGGCCGCGATTTGAGTTGAACTGCTAAGATTTAAAGGTACATTTCCGTTGCCGGAACTGCTGCTGCTCATTTCATCCGATTTGTTTCCATTGCTGGAAGAACTTTGCGGACTGTACTCATCTTCGACATCCTTTGTGGATAGAATTCCGAAAGGAAATCTAAAATTTGTTGACTAAAAAAATTATATTTAAGGATTTACTAGAATAGTCTAAAAGCACTCATAAATTTTAATAAAAAAGCTATGAGAAACCAGATTTATTAATATTTCACCAAATCTAGCTTACTGATTATTTCCAAACTGACTCCTTCCTGTTTCGTTTTGATTTTTTTCTTCTTTCCGTTTAACCGCTCGATTATGGCTGTTGTTGGACCATTCCTGCGCTTTTCGATTCCCAGTTGATGATATGCTCCCACTGCTGCTAGTTCGTCTGGTTATGGGTGGCGGAATGTGCGAGCTATTTTGGTCATTGATTGACGAATTAATGCCACAACCAGGTGTCATCTGATTTGCATAATCACGAAATTGATTTAATTCATTACGAATCTCGGATTGTTGCTGCAGATCTTGTGTCTTAAATGAGAAACAGTTAGAAATTAATTGAAGTCTCACCAAAATGTCGTTCTAATTCTTTTTGATGCAGTGTACAGTTCATGCCATTTCCCTTCCAGTGAAGGGAGTAGAATCCGCTAAGGAGGCATGGAAAAATTTTGCTATAATTTAAAGATAAAATTCACCTGATTTTGCAACTGTTGTTGTGAAACCATACTGGCCGAAACCATACTGGCCATCATATGTTGCATCAACAAATGCTGTGCTGTCAATGGCAAAAGACTTCCGAAGAGCTGTGCCTGGTGATTTGAAGCCTGTTGATGATGAACAGAACTTTGACCCGACTGAAGCGCAGACAACGAAATGGATTTGTCAAGACTGGAATTGCTACCATATATGTCTTGGTTGGTTGAGGTGCTCGCCATAGGGAGCATAGAGCTGTTTGTAGTGGGATCTAAAAAATGATTATATTTTTGAAAATCTCAATTTATATCGAAACATCCGATTAGATTTTCAAATGCGGAAAATCCTGCATATACAAAATTATACCTAATATCACAACTGTCTTTGGGAAGAAAAAATTAATTTTTGTTAATAGACATCGCCAAAAGGTTTGTCAAGAATAGTTTAGGGTATATAGCCGTTGAAAATAATTGTCAAATATCAAATTTTTAATATGAGCAAGGATATTTCAGAATAATTTTCGGGCCAACACAAACAAAGAACGGCGACTTTATTCATGATTCTTCAAGAACTACAAGTTATTCACATGTTCGCCCAATTAATGTATTGCAATTACAGTATTTGGTCTTCGAACTTTTTACTAATTTGAACTAGTAGTTAATATGGCATTTTTAATTACATCAAGGCCTGATGAAGTGACTTTCAGTTTACGTCCAGCGCGTTTCTCTTACAAGAAACCAATCCGATTATTATAGTTCGTACGGATTAACATTTAATTGATCCGGAAATATCCGGGATAGTATTAATGTCCCACCTTCATTCTTTTCTTTTTTGGAGATGGCAGACCAGCAGTCGTCGATGGTCGGAGATCGTTTCGGCGGGCGGCCTGGACGTGATCTTAAACTTAACATTTAATTTATACAAAATCCTCACAAGAATTTTCAAGCTAATGTGAAATTTCATTTGACTACAACTGATGGTCAACTAAAATTGTTTGTCAATATTTGGTAAGACTCTAAAGACATAAACATACTATATATAATTTTGGTGATCAAAGTTTATTGTTTATCATCTAATCTATTTTCTAAACAATGCATATTCCGTACACAAATCAACCAAAGGTGGATAAACCATACTGTTCGCCATACAAATAAAAATGTTACCCTGTATTTGTACAGTCATCATATAGTTTGTCAAAATCCATTTTTTCAATAAGTTTGCAGCGATTCACTCCTGGCTGTATTGCACCCAAACTTCGTAATGCTCGAACCTAAATGGGATTATTTAAAACAAAATGTGAATATTTCCCAGTGTTATATAATTTGAAATTACAAAATAAAAAATGCATACCTGTTCCACATTGCAAATGAGCGGGTGAATGTTGAGTCGCTTCAACTTAGTGTAGACTGTATGTAATCCACCCACAAGCTGTTTCAGGAACAATTCATATACCTGAAAGAATATTATTTATTCAGCAAAGTAATACTGAAATTAGAAATGCGAATATTATTTCCCATTCATTATGTTCATTTCGTACCAAAAAATTTTGGTACAGTTATGTGATAACTCGAAAGACTGAAGCACTTACTACTTCTCCAAATATCTCCCTAAATAAAAAATCAACCTGTGGAAGACAAATCATGTGCCGCAACCCGCTCTCCATCTCAAACCCCGCTACACGTTCCCCACGGTAATTGAAGAGAACGGCGTGCGCGGGCTCCCGTGATATGTGCTGTCGATAGGATGACATTGGCACCAGGCTTTTCATATGATCATTATCATCCTCATAGTCATCTAATTCAGCGCAGGAAGAAATACGCTCTAAAAAGGTACAAATCAATACAAGTTCAGAAGCTCTGAACATATAAACTCAAAACGAAATGGAAGAACTTACGTTGATCTGGAAGGAGCACTCCCGAAGACGAAGAAGAAGTGTGACGTTCTGTTATACCACCAGAACCACCTAAACGTCAAAGATTCTATGTTAATACAAAATTTCAGCAAGAGCAATTCAACAAGAAAGATGATAATTGAGAATTTTTATATTGAACAGATTTCCGTTTAATTAGATCGGCCAATTATTCAGTACCCTTATAACTCAAAGTTAGCAGCGATCGTCAGAGAAGTCTACTAAATTGTGGTATCATAGCTTACTTTGTGGATTTGGCGAATCGAGGCTATCAGTACTGGAAATTCCTCTAGCTTCGGCCAAACGTTGAATGGCTGCCAACGGCTCGATCATTCTGACATACAGTGTGGCTAACACAAAGTTATTTTGCGAAAGTAATGAATCCGTACGATTGTCTTTTAGACTACTATAGAATGCAGTCAAGTAATTGTTAATATTTCAATAGCTACGGCAAATTTCCACGCTGCAGATTTCCTCGTTGAATACAAAAGGTGAAGAAGTCAAGTTCATCCAGAAAATTGGGTTACGGTAATATCTAAATTTGAACATTGAACTTTTATTTAAAAATGCAATGTAATACAATCAAGTGAAGTATAATAAATCACAAATTATATTGGCAGAAAAGCGATCAAACTTTGTGAGTGTAAACTGTGAATATACACGACAGAAGAAGAAGACTTTCAACTATAATGGAAGTTGTGAAATTCGCTAAAGTCGTACTCAAAAGTCCCCACGATGGTAAAAGGGAAAAAGATATAAATTACTACAAGGATATATTTGACTGGACTACAATCCTCGATGACATTCACAAGAGCAGATGACAGAAACAAAACAAATTTGGGAAGTTTTTTTGTATTTTGGTAGCGTTCAGCGAAATGCATGAAAAGTTGCACTTAATTTGTTTAGATGAAGAAAATTCAGAAGTAAATGGGTAATTACCTCTCAATTGATAATTTTTTTAGCTGTGTTATAATGGTACAACTTCTCAAAAAGCTTCAAGAGCTACGGAACGGAGTTTAAGTCTCGGTATAGTCAGATCATATTATATTGGCCTATTTCATTGGGAAGGGATAACGTGTAAGTAAGTTGCAAAATAGTCATCAATAATTTGGAATAATATAGAAATTAGACAAGAAGTAGAGCTGTCGTTTGAATTATCACACGCCCGGAACCGAGAGTGGCGAAATTTGAAAAAAAACCGTCGAAAAGCTGGAAATTCTGTTGGGGGACCACCACCCTGCTAAATAGGTTAGAGTGAATGGAAGAGATTGCCTTATTCAATTTCAACGTCAAATAAAATAAATAAAACGATATTATTTATTTGATTGAATCAATTTGAACCAAATGCAAAACAATAAACTGAAACGAAGAAGAAGACGATAAGAGACCAATAATTTAAATAAATAAACCAAAGAATAAACACAACTCAAAATTTGTTTTGTCAAGAATAAACATCGAAATATAAACACAAATAAAGTTAGATTGTTACGCAATCGCACTATTTATAGCTGTAGTCTAAAGCCCGGTCTCGAAATTTCTCCAAGCACGGGGCGGGAATAATTCTGTTCTTAGCTCTAGAAAATCATCTCATGGCATTTGGCTTAGCAAAAACTTTGGCGCGCAATAAATTATCGAAGATTGAGCTCCAACATTACGACTATTTTCTACAAACAGATATTTGACCGGTTTACATATTAAGCTAAGCGGATCGCCTACGGAAAACAAGTATGGTTGCTTCAAGGAGAAACTAGGACAATCATTTTATCAAAATAGAGGACCATAGGTTAGATTTTAGATTATTTTTGCTGAAGTTACATCTATCTTGTATTATATTCTTACAAGTCTCAAATTTGAGACAAGCTTCGGTAAAAGCACTGCGAAAATAACAGTTGCGACAATACAGATCAGTGACCAGTCTCGAAAGATTGAAAATAACTTCTTAAATACAGAATTTATAAATTCAGCAAAATAATTGCTAAAAATTCTAACCCCTATACGGTTCTAAATTGTAGCAAAAATCCATCTAGGGGTACTTTTGTATTTGTCGCAATTCGAGTTCTTTCAATGTAAGTGCCCATTCGTTCACACCCATCTGTGCATAGTGAACATATGTAGGTATATTTATTGAATAATTTTTATAGAAACTTCGCTCTTCTTTTCATAGTTATGATTTTTACTCAAAGGACATCTTTATAAAGTAAAGATTCGGTGGTAGGAAACTTAGAAGTAACACTTATTCATTTACATATTTTTGTGGAGAGTAGCCCATCCCTAGTATTCACAGTTAGTATCTACAGCTAATGCCCTCAAGACTAGTAGTAAGTCCTACGGTGGTTCAATTGACGCTTCAGAACAAAGGCTTAAATAAAGTTCCTCGTGTCCCACCCATTCCTTCATAATAATTCAAGTTATTATGGCCTTTATGGCTACTACAAATTCGACACCGATACCGGCAAAATTAAAGAGCGGGCGCACAAAAATCCGGCAAAATCCGCTCAAAAAGAATGAGACGGCTGGAGGGATAATTAAAATTTATTTGCCAATGCTGTGCTCCTTCCATCCAATAATCACCTAAAGGTTCAATGAGATGTGATGATTAGAAGACTTGTTATTGAGTTATTAATCATTGTAAAATAACACGAATAGTCTGGATAATAATAATGATACAGAAAACTTATGGATAGTTGACCAAAAACATATAATTGGATAAGGAACCAAGCTTTAAAAGCAAAAATTGGTACAAAAGCTATGGTGCGGAAGCATTCGTATTAATATTTTGTCAAAATGAGACTTTTAGAAAGGTGTAGAGAGAAAACAAGCTAATCGTACTAATAATAATTGCTCATTGGAAACGTATAATCATGTAAAACCTCAAGCAGATTTATCGTAAGGAGAAAAAACAAATTTATTATTGAAAAGTAATGGATTGAAGTTATCGTTGCATTTTTTATACATAAAATGATTTTATTAACATTTATATATATTCAAGAGTGAAGCGCTGCTGATACGGATCCAGGATTTTCGGGATTTGCGCACCTGATAACAGATACCTCCGTATGGATCCGGCTGGGTAATAGTTCATTTTGCTTGGCTCATAAAGAGCTGTCGATTGAGGTATCACACGCCCGGATCCAGGCGGTGCTAAGAAAGTTAGGTTCAGCCACGCCGTGAACGGACTGACATGCGACTTAGTTTGAGTAGATATATACATACTAGGTGACGCGCGGCAGCTTACGCCGCGTTATATGGGGCCTCATAGTGTACAAAATCAATCTAAAGCGGCGCGGGTGCACGCCACGCCGCGCTGTGCTCTTACGTTCACACAGGGGCCGAGAAGTCAAAACTAAGCTCAGATTCGTGATCAAAAAACCTGTGTGCAAAAAAATAACCTAGTGAGAGTCCTGGTAAGAATAGCACGACCTCGTTAGAATAAATCTCGAATCTGATGTCAGACTCGTATTCAGTATCATCGAATACCCAAGGGTACAAAAATTAGCCTTGGTTTCAAAATTTTGCTTTGGTTTCAAAAATGACATTTTTTGCGATAAATTTTTTTCTAACTAGCTTTCGAGGAATTTGATTTACAACATATGAAAGAACATGAGTGATCCTTTCTTATATTCAAATTTTTACCGAAATAATATGCGTATCACTGACCTCATACTCGTTCGAAATGGACATATGCACTAACTAAAATGGGGATATATTTCTTTGTAAATTAGCAGGTTTGTAGGTAGCAAATCATTTGGAGAGCAAAAAGCGTATTATTCACTGTTTGGGGAATTCAGTGATCCATCTTTTGATTATAAATTGCAATTATGTATTTATCCATATTTTTACAGGAAAGATCATTATGCGTATGAGCAATCCCAAAAAAAGATTTTGTGAAAGTGTCATAGCATTTATAACAGGGTTGCCATCGACTCGGCTCCAAAAATAAGAAGATTTGCCCCAAAAAGTAAGATTTCGGGGTCAAAAATAAGAACATTTTTTTAATTTTTTCAAACCATAGGGTCCCCCCTATGGTATTTTAGCAAAAATATTTTTAAAGAATTTTTTTTGTCAAAAAACCATATGGGGTACCGTATTGATTTTTTGAGAAAAATTTTCAGAAATATATATTTGCACTATTTTTTAAATACTTGGAGAAAAATGGCACCCAAATAGCGCCGCAGGCGAAAATTTTTAGGAAAAGTTGCTTGTATTTCAAAAATTCCCATTTGGAATTGGATATTACGTGAAATAAGAACAAAATAAGAACAATGGCCAAAAATAAGAACAAATCTTACAAATAAGAACATTTTATTTTTCTAAGATTTGGACCCTCAAAATAAGAACAAATCTTATAAATAAGAACAAATGGCAACCCTGATTTATAATAATCTTGCATATTGTTGACCTACAAAAAATCAAATTTGAAAAGTACGGGTAACTTATTTTGAGCAAGAAAATATTGCAACACCTTAAGTATTAAGTAAAAAAGAATCACAAAGCAAGGTTCTACAGACCAATACATTACTAGACGCACGGCTTTTCAGACTTTCCAAATCCTATCGTCCCATTTCTATACTTTTTCTTACAGAAACTAATCATTTCCCTTTCATGGTCATTCGTAAAGCCTAAGCTTCAGTTGCCGTAAGCTTTAGGATTATGACCATATCCAAGCCCATTTCAGGGGCCGGAAATATGTTAGCAAAAGCAAACGGAATGTCCACACGTATTAACATTTCAGGCTTGCTTTTATGATTTTATCCAAGATTATCACCTCAATGCAATACAATCGGATTGTCAAAAAAGCGGCAACAAATCTGTGGAATACAAGGCATATGATTCGACCATCTAGGTAGAAACATAAATACTAATTGAAAGCGAACGCCAGCGTAAATAAACTTTTGTGACAAATATGGAAAATAAGTAGCTAATACCCGTAAAGTAGTTTGGAAACCCACGCAAATAGAGTCAAAACGTAACATGTGATCTTACATATTGAACGTAGTTGTGATTTTTAGACTATTAATAAACTGCAAAATCCTATATATGTCACAAAACCTATGAATATATACCTAAAACCATTGATATCAGCAGATCTTTCAAAGCATCGACCTATGTATCGCAGTTTAAAGTTTGAAATGACAAAACACTAGCAGATAGGGCAACAGAAAAAAAGTTGCTACTCGCTAAAAAGTTAAACGTAATTTTTATGAAAATATGAGCCTTGGAATTGTTTAAGTTATTTTGGTCAATGTAGAGTTCTTAAACTGAATTTTGAATTGCACAATGAGACTTTCGACATTAAAGCTGTTATGAGAAATTAAATTTTGCCTTCCTTCAGTCTTTTTGTCAGTACATGACATTTTTACAGTATAATATTACTTTTAAATAAGACGTCCTGATTAAAATTCAAGCTTGATTATAATTCGCCCACGAAAAACTTATCGCATATTGCCATAAAACTGAAATAAAATTAAAAAATTTAATACCGGAGTAAAATATTTTTATTACGATTCTTAACCAAATGAATCGAATAAAAATTTTGAGATGCGTATCATTGACAACATTCCTCCTCTTTTATTCTGCGTCGCTCATTAATTGTTTTTACTCTTATGAGAGATACCCAATCAAAGAAGAAGCGGACTCCCATTGGAGACGGTAGAAAGTACTGAATGTGGAAGAAAAGAAACCTCTCCCAAAATTCAAACATCGGTTTGCGGAGTTTGTCTCTTCGTTTCGATTTCCCTCAACAGTCGGATTCTTTGAACAGGAAAGGGGAAGGCGCGAAAATAATAATGAATCGAAACAAAACGAGTAATGTTGTGCGGAATATTTGAGATTGTATCAGAAGAATTGACTCAACACTGCTGCCACAGCTTGGAAGTGTCGTCGTTTTCGATTCATTTTACATCAATAACAAGACGCCGACAATTCATTACATTTATTGTCTTATGATAGGTTTAATACACTCAAATCGAAAGGGTTTCGTAAAATATTGCAGTAAAACATAAATAAAGGTACTATACGGTAGTTTTGATATTTCTACTTCCTGCAAATAATTTTGGGATGTTTTGGGCGAAACATATATAAAAAATTGACAGAATACCGTGAGATGAAAAAGCTGTTATATTAGTATGGACAACTTTGCTTCAATGAAGGTATAGAAACACTACAGCCTACAACATGTACACTTAAAATTTATAAACTAAAAAGTGCATTTTTGAATTGTAAAGTTATCTCGTACTAATAACGGAACTTTTCGACCTGTCCCCTTGTTTCAAATATGGGATACACCATGCACGATTGCACAAAAATGTAGTATTACTTAGAATAACATTCCATTAAAATCGGTTGTCGTAGAGTTCGAGAAAAAAATTTTTATATCCAATCGATCAACTATTCAGGTTCAGAAAATGGAGAAGTTTTTAGAGTGGGACCCGTCTAGAACGGGTACACCTACAGTCCCTCCCCCGTCTGACGGGGGAGAGACTTTTCTGCATGTTTCGAAATTGAAGAAAACCATATTCTAGAATGTTCTGGAACATTTCCAGGAAAAATCGGGAAATACACTTTGAAAAATCTGATCTAAAAAAATTTTGAGGGACAGGGCGACGGCAGAAAATCCTCTACAAAAACTGCAGTTGCCCGCTCCCCGTCGGACGGGGTGGACTGCAACAGTACCCTAGATTTATTTTAGCTAAAAAATTCCCCTGAGAAGGAGAAATATAAAAAATATAAAAATCGAAATATAAAAATATTATTCACGAAATTTATAACAAAAGATTTCCATGGAATGTATACGATGTTATTCTAGAGAGTACTATACTAGAAAAAGCACCGCCGCTATCGCGGCGTCCCGCGCCCCGTCGCCACCCAATATGCCTCAAATGGCCAAAAATGCCATTTTTGACCATTTCGACCCCCGTTTCGACCTATTCGACCTCTTAGCAGACTTCGTGTTCCCCGACCCCGAAAACCCTTAGCAGACATTACCCACTCGAAAAACGACGAAAAACACCATTTTCGACCATGTCGCACATTTTTCGACCCCTACGGTATACCTGGGGTAAAAATAAATGTCGGAATCGTGTTCCCCGACCCCGAAAACCCTATGGGTCATGTATTACACGCCCAAATCGGCAAAAAATGCCATTTTCGTCCATTCCGATCCCCTATTCGACCTATGTCGACCCAATTCTGAGACGATTTTTACGGATTTATGGGGTGTTTACTATAGTGGTGATGAGATCAGGGTCGAAAACGGCCCGTAAGGGGTCCAAACGTCAGATGAGCGACGTACGCAGAGACACTGTCTTCTTAGTAAAGTAACATTTTGGCACGATCAGGTGTGTACCCAAAGTTTAAAACTAGTGGCAATTCGGATTCCATTATTAGTGATATGTAATCATAATTTACGTTAATTTAATATAATTACGGATCACGTACAAGTTAGTCATAATTTAATATTGAGATGACATGAGTAAATTTTACACTTTTAGTACTAAAACTTTATCATTTAACTACAAATAAGTACAACGAAAAAATAATATTAGGATGACGCTATAGACTTTCTATTCTTTTGAGCAGATAACACGTCACGATAACGCCCCTGCATTTCAGTTTTGAAGAAGTTTGCAAACCAGTTGATGTGCCTTTGCTTTTTCTGGATAGTCATATGCGGATTTTTACTCAAGCCCACCAGCACTAGCTCCATGAATTGCTCCACAGCAGTGTTTTTCGGCACCCGATGTTCAGCCCAGTACCTGTCCAACAATACATGATCCACAAAGCCCACCTAAAATATTTAGAACAGAAGTAATATAATTTGAATGCCATAAATGGTAATAGTTAGTGAGTGTGAATCGTTAATTTTCTACTAATGAGGCTCGACTAACGTAGTGCTAGCTTATTTCTAACCACGATTTAGAGTCGAAACGGTTAGATAATCAATAATTCTACATCATTCTTTCGTAACATCTCAAAAATCCTATTTACAAACTAAAAACTTAAAATTAGATATGTAAGCAAAATATCTATAGAATATATATATATATATATATACCGTATTTTCTCTAATTATGCCCCCGGAGGCTTAATTATTTCAATCCCCCAAATTCGGGCAAAATTTTTCTCTAACCTCTCACTTTTACACGCTATTTCTCTTTCTCTAGGGGGCTCAATTATAGGGGGGCTCAATTAGAGAAAATACGGTATATATATATATATATATATATCTATAGAATATTAAGAAAAGAAGAAAAAAGGGGTATTCATTTTAATCGTGTCTTATGAGATATCCGTTTAGTAAATTATAAGTTGCTGCTAAAAGTAAGCAGGAATTACCCTTTCTTCGCTAGGCATGTGTACACCCTCATTCGTGATAGGATATTGCCAAGTTTTGCCCTCTTTGGTCCACCGAATTTGCTCTTCGAAACCATTTCGCGGACCAAGTCCCAATTTTGCTTGTTCATGCACTTCTCCATCCAGCTCACGCCAAATTGGCAAATTGTGTTCTCGAAGTTTACTTTGATCGCCAAATATAAGCGTTCCATTTGCTTTGGCTTCTTCCAAGTATTTTTCAGCTGATTCAAAAAATGGCGGAAAGGTGTCGTAATTTGGTTCGACCTCGTAACCACTTCGAATATGCGTAATTTGCCCTTTGTAGTTAATAACTCTTCTGACGTGCGATGAGACACTTCGTGACGCACTTAAAAAAGAAGATTTAGAAATATTGGCAAATGGAAAAAGTATAATACAGCATTCGAAACTTTGAATTTACGAAAATTTGTATTACTAAAAATTGTGTGAATCCAAGTATAAGGCCGCTTGAAATATTGGTGTGACTGAAATCAGCTTTAGAAGTACTAAGGCAAAATAATTTAGAATGCAACAAAAATCAATGTCTAGCAACAATTTACACCATTGTAGTATAAATTTAGCTATTTGTAACTCTCGTATACATTCTTCATCTTCACACAACGCATAAATAACAGTGTTTTCAAAAGTACCAACTTGATAATCGAGCACCGGCTGGGTACTTTTTATGTTAAAAATACCTGCTCATATATGGCGATCCAAAGCAACTCAGGAGCCAAGTTACCATTCATTCTCTCGCTAGTTTGAAAGCTCCGAGCCAGGGCTTTAAAATGAGGTATTACGCAGCTACTGAGCTGCTTTGTGTCGTCAAAGATAAGAAAGTATTTTTAACATAAAAAGCAGCTCCAGTTTTGATTTAGCCCAAATTGCGGTATAACTTTTAAATTTTAAAATATTTCATTAGAATTTGAATACCATATTTTAGAACCTCGTTTAGTTTATTACAAAAGCTTGAATCTATTAAAAAAGGGCCCCAAGCGGTCTTAAAGCAAATACTCTAACAACACATACAACGTCCTATAGACAGACCACGCTCTGTGCGTACGTAGCGGTGCTCCAGTGTCAATTTGGTACTTTTTTAAACTGGAAAGGGTTAATAATCAATTTTGATTTTAAAAATTTCATAATCTAACTTATTAGAGAGTGATAAACAACATATTATTGTATAAAGATAAATTACTTACAAAGTTTGAGTCCGGAAAGTTGAACGTGTAATCACGTTCGTTATACCACCAGGCAAAGGGTCCAGTTCTTGACATTCATTATTAGGAATAACATCACGCTCATAACGCACAGAGCGTGGGCTGTCTTTAGGACGCGGTAAGAATTCCTCGAGCACTTGCTTTAGAACTGGTTGGGGTTTTGTTTTTAAAGATTCAAGCCTTTGTAATAAACTAGACGAGATTCTAAAATATGGCGTTTAAATTATAATAAAATAGTTTAAAACTCAAAATTGAGTAGTTACATTGCAATTTGAGCCGAATCAGAACTGGAGGTTAAATTTATTTAACAATGTTTTTATGTTATTGCAAATAAATTAATTGTCCCACCTACTAAAAATTTCAATCTTCTAAAAAATAGATTCTAAATTTGTTTTTGTCGTCTAACAATTTTTGGTCGTGCAACAATCAACCACGTAAAATGCAAACATAGATAACTTACCTCTTTCCTTTCTGTTGAGACCCGTTAGCAATACTTTGGCCAGCCTTTATAGCAGCTCTTATAAAGTTTTGTTGTATTGCTCCCTTCATACTGAAAAACTCTTCAGTTAGTAAAGTCTAAGTTGGTATACGCAACAATGGTTACAGGTGGAAAACAGGTTGGCTTTTTAACCTTTTCTGTATCTTTCACAGGATTTTCGATTCTCCTAGTATATCCACTCGTAAGATTCCAGGACAGTTATATCAATGCAAGCACAAATAGAAACTAATAGCAAAATAATCCAAAAAGAAAATTCATATTCCAATGATCAAAATAAATTAGAAAAGCTATATAGCCTTTAACTGCTCAGATGTCTAACTGACAAAATAGGAACTTCATTGTCTCAAAGTACGGGCAAAACAATGAAGTCGTTACATAGATTACTTCAAAAAAGGAGTAAATTTTTATGTTTTAGTCAGTACAAGAAGGGACTGCCGCGGGCCACGCCCCAATTCCAGGATTTTCCGGATTCCCGGAAGCCATATCTTCCGGAAATCGCAGATGTTCCCAGCGAGACCGGTACCAATCGTCTTGCTTGCCCGAGAGGAAGCGATTGACGTAAACTCGCCCGAATCCGAGCACCGACTGAAAAGTTACCAAACCCCCCCCCCCCCCGACATATATCTTGCGAAATAGGTTAGAGTGGATAGGTTAATTTAAAAAATACAAAATCCACAAAATCCTCCTACTCTTTTCTATTACTATTAGAGATACCTACTTCTACCATTCAGTGAGTGCTATCATTTTAAAGAGAAAATATAATTTCAAACTGGCGCTATCGAGTCCCTCTAAGGCGCACTGTGTGGGTGACCCATGAACAGAATCTCCCACTTTTTGAGGGTACCGGACCCCAAACTCGCGAGAACTCCCCAAAAACCCATGATTTTAGGGGGTTATCAATGTCAGAATTGGGGTGGTCCCGCCACGAAAACCGAGAAAACGCCATTTTTTCAGTTTTTGGGGTTTCTACAAAGGAAACTTTTCAGTCGCAGCTCGGTTCCGGGCGTGTGATACGTCAATCGCTTCGCCTCGGCGAGACAAGACGATTGGTACCGGTCTCGCCGACAAAGATCGATTCTGCCGGGATTTATGGCTTCCGGAAATCCGGAAAATCCTGGATTTGGGGTGTGGTCCGCGGCGGATGCCGCGGGTGCGTCTTATGGAATAATTGGCCTATGCCAGTCAAAATAATGGGCCCAAATGCAATGGCCCCAAAGAAAATGAAGCCAGGACTATTTATACGATATTTGTTTCTGAAAATTAATTACCCTTGTTATGTAAAGCATTCATGATTATTTGGTATGAATTTTGAGATTTACTGAAAAATTAAACTCCAATTATTGGTGGGAAAAAAATTGACACTAGAGTGTACTTCTTACCAAATAAAACATTATGATTTTCCATCTCAAAACTTTTTGAACCCCTTAATTCTCACAAGAATGGGTAGGATAACGATAGGAATTTGCTTGATTGGATTAGTCAATATGATGCAAAGATAATTATATGTTGACCATCCACTAAAAGTACCACAAAATTTTATAGTCAATAAGACAAAACGGGATTTATAAGTGCGGTGTTAAATTAAGGGATGTTCAAATTTTTAGATCACAGTCGTATATTTGCGCTTTAAATAAAAATGATATTATATTTATATATGATAACCGATATAAAAACAGTTTATGGCCCGAATTTAAAAATGCTGACACAAATACATAACTTTTATTTGCTACTAATTTTAACAATAAGTACAATAAAATGTTTGCAATATGCTAAGTGAATATGGAATGTAACAAAAGAGGAATAGAATAAGTGATCTGGGCAAGATATCAAAAATTTAAGGCAGCATACATCCGTTTCAAATAAATAGCAGCCCTAATGCGCAAAAAGTAATAAATGGAATGTTTGAAAATATTGTGCTGAATTTTAAAAATGGTAATAAACCAAGTAGAAAGGCACTTTTAAAGCGTGAGGAAAATTATCTATTAATACATAAATAGTTTCTATAAATGGAAATAAATGTGAACGACGTATTTGGAACATCGTTCCATCAAAATTCCACAAAACATTGAATGAAATTATACAATTGAGACTTAAATATACAATGAAATGCACTAAACCCCTCAGTCGCAAATATTATTCGTTGCTAAGAACTTTGTTCACTTAAGCTGATCATAAACTGGATTGCCGGAGTATCCATAATAGTTTGAATGATGTCCGGCAAATGCGTTGGAAGGCATTGGTGTATCTGTTTGAAAATCACAGTGGCCTGGCCCCAGATACACGTTCAGCTCATTCTGTAAACATAAGTTTAGTGAATAAAAGAAAATTACACACTAATTTCATTTCTTCGAAATTTTTACAACCAACATGTAAAATGCTGATATTTCGTAACAATATTTGTTATCATCCGTGAATAGAAAATCCGAAAATACAAACCCTAATTTCCTCGCTGGCGAAATTGTTCACATTGTTTATCCCCATATTCATCATGTAGCAAGAGTCTAACGCTCCGTAATTATTTGCCCAATTTGATCCACTACACTGATTTGAGGATTGCGGCAAACTTCCTTGCTCATTTTGCCGTTTCTGCGATCCGTCCACGTTTGTCGGGTTAAATGGCATTAGGCTAGCAGAACTTGGATTTCCCGGAGTGTGTCCAGATGACGAGGACGGTGAATAATCCCCATGTACGGATTGGGTTGCTGATGGAGGACCTCCGTGACTACTCGACGAATTGGTAGGTGAAGGCCCTGCTGCAGGATTCGTAACCTAAAATATATATAGAAGGAAATTAATGAACGGAGGCGTTTTAAAATTTCGAACATTTTATAATATTTTTACTGTATATTGCTGCAATTTATTAAAAGTGATTTAAGAAAAAATATTCGTGATAAATCGGAAAGGTAGAAAGGAAAGTCAATATATATATGCTTCGATCTGTTTCTGGTATTACCCAGCAATTTTTTACTAGAATGCAAATAAAGTAGAAACAATTTCAGATAATTTTATCTATCAAAATACAAAAATATCTACTTACAAAATTCTGAGGCAAACTCTGGTGACCATTATAATGTTGCGATTTACGTTCCTGTATTTGCGATATTTGCTGCGGAACTTGTGCACTCGATGATGCATTCATATAATAATTTTGCATAGAGGGCATTGGTGGATTCCACTGATGGCCCATAGTCATTCCGTTGTATCCATTATTTGCGAAGCTGAGCTGATCCACGTTACCATTCAAGTTGTGAGGTTGCGAGTGAGGCGTCGGAAAATTTTTTTTTGTTGAATTTTGGGTATTTGGAAATTGAGAATATCCCATATTTCCAATTGTGGATCCTGGCTGAAGAGATGAGTGAGCATTTTGGTTCATCCAGTGATAGTTGTGCAGATAATTGTAGGAGCCAGTCATTCCAAAACCGTTTTGGAGGTAATTGGCTTGACTAGGATTCATGCCATTCTTTTGATTCAAACCATATAAATCAGGTACTCGGGAATTAAAAACGCCACTACAATTGCCTTTGTTTTGTTGCTGGACACCGGCGTGAGTCTGACACAATTTCTTATTATACTTACATTCTCAACATTTTGATTAAATTTCAATACCTGGTAGGGAATTCTCTGGTATGGCTGGTGGTTAGGGTTAGGTAATCCTTGATAATTGACAAAGGCACCAACAGAGGATGTCTGTAGCTGATTATGTGATATTGTAGGAAATTGTGCGCATGGGGTAGTGACTTGCGAAAGTGATAAAGGCAAAGGAGCGCATGAAGATGTGGTCATCCTCAGAGATGTCATTGGTGTTTGCAAACGCGGTTGTAAATTAACAGTGGGTTCTTTGGCATTTGGAAGACACATCCCCTTGACAAGGTCAGGTGATGTTTCGTTGGATCGCTTTTGCGGCTAAAATGAATTATACAGTTCGCTAAGTAAGTCAAAATTAAAGCTCACAATTTTCTTTTGCGGTATATGAGGCAGTTCTTCTTTGATTTGTATGCGTTCAGGAGGCGAGCTGTGAGTAATTATAGCAGGAAACATATGATGAACATTTTGGGGTTTACCGTTTTTGGATTTGTCATCTTCTTTCTTTCGGAGATACCTGGAATTAACTCTATGAATTCAAAGGGTGTCTGTATTCAAATTATTTTGTAATATTTAAATCTCGTATTAACTATTTAAGCCTCATTTGTAAGAAAAGTGACAAATGGCAACAAATAACCTTCCATTAATTAGATATTTATTAAGTTAATTTGTATAAAATGCACTTTAGAAAAATTGAGTAAATGTAAGATTTTATATTAAAGTGTTCTTTACAAACATGCCATCAATTTTGACTTTAAACGGCACCGCACAGGTTTAACGTAAAAACAAAGGTTCATAGCTTCAAGGTTGTAAAAATTAGTCGTTGTTAAATTTTATTCATGTTCTTCAAATTACTCTAAAAATTTTAATATGGGAAGTTATATTTATTGGTCTAATTTTGATCTAATTAGATTTCGCACCTTTGATGAAGACGCAACATATCCTCGGTTGCTTTTTTCTGCGACTTCATAAATGCTTGCAACTCTCTGTTGCGTCGTTCTTCCGCATCATGTCTGCAATCCTCATTCACACCCCGCATCATTTTTTCCACTGCAAGAACGCTATCATTATTCGGCCTATAATAAGATGAGTATTTAGTTTAAAAGTAATTTTTCTAAATTACTTAATTTAATGCTATGAAATAAAGTAAGAGAAATGTATCCATATTTATCATAATATATTTGTGCAATGTCCAAAGTAAAAAATATTTGCTTATTGTCATACCGAACTATTTATGAAACTGTGAATTTTAAAATTACCAAAGTAATATTATTGTGAAATAAAAAAAGACTTACTCAGCCTGCATAACGAATTGATGAGGTTAATCCAGAGCTGAGAACCCTATATCGATATCATTTCAGAAAACCATATCTAAACCAATGCAAATAATAGACTAATTTAGATAATTCGCCCCAACCAACTTTCTATCCATATACAAGCACATTAATACAACAGATATTCCAAATATTGAGTACATTGTGTATAGCATTAGAACGCATCAGACTTGAACTCGTATTTTATTAAGTATATCTAACACAATTAACCGGGAAATACGGCTTTCTAGCAAACAACATCAACGCTTAGAAATAAAGCATTTTTATTATCAATCACCTAAGAGCACCCAAGATGTATGATTCTTTAACCTCTGATGAATTTAACTCCTTTCTGTATGTTAGTCTGCAGTTCTGGGATTGCGGCCTGCACGAGCTGCTCCTCGAATTTGCTCAAAGTGCCATAGCCTTGAACCTAAATAGTGTTTAAGATTAAACTAATAACATTACAATAAACTAAAGTTTAACCTAAAAGGTTTTCAAGACGCCAGTTAAAATTACTCAAATTTTACCTTCTCTGCGCCATTTGGTCCGAGTTCTACAGGGGACGAGAAATATTCAACACCTTTCACCACATCAGATTTCACATATGAATATTGCACACTTCGTTCGCCTTTGAGAGCCTTGACCAATGCGTTGGCGAAGTAGGCGCCGGCATGAGCCATCGAGAGTGTTGCGGAACCCTAAAACATTCAATATAATCAGAGAATTTAAATAGCCATTTAAATTCTCTGATCATAGATCGAAATTAAATTTAGAGTTGAGACGTGTAGAAATAGTTAATGTCTTGAACATTTTAATATTCAATCAAAACTTAAGTGACTTACAGCTCCAGCCTTGGCTTTGACTACTTCAGTGCCAGCATCCTGAATGCGCTCTGTCAAAGCTTTGATTTCATCATCGGAGAATTTCACAGATGGTTTCACTTGCGACAATAATGGGATAATTGTCACGCCAGAGTGTCCACCAATTACCGGAACTTGTATAGTGTTGACGTCCAGTTTCTAAAAAGGATTCGTATTAATAAATTTTCTTTAAACCAAACATAAAATGATGATTTACATGATATTTTTCATGGCATATTTGTATATTAAAACACAATATTATGGATTTTAAATGACTAATTTATGCAAAACTACTTTCTAAAAGGAGCATGAAGAACAATATATACCTTCAATTCGGCGACAAAGGTGTGTGCACGCACAATATCCAAACTGGTTACACCAAAGATTCTTTTCGGATCGAATACATCGTTGTTCTTGTAGACTTCGGCTGCGATCGGAACAGTGGAGTTAACGGGGTTTGTGATAATTGCCAAGAATGCTTTAGGGCAGATCTTTGCAGCTTGCTCTGCCAAATCGCGTACTACGCCAGCGTTTGTGTTGAAAAGGTCGTCTCGGGTCATTCCTATAAGAAAGAGTTATAGTAACTTCAGAAAATGCTTTGTTTCTTGAAAAAACGATACACTAGTCATTACAACATCGAAGTCATGAGCTAGCTAATTTTCTGATTTTTCAAGCGCCTATATATTCTAAAATTGTTGTTTAGTAACGAACCCGGCTTGCGTGGTACTCCTGCAGGTACGACGACCACATCAGCTCCTTCCAAAGCTTTGTGCAACTCTTGCGGTCCAGTATGTGCTGTCACTTGAGCGGGCGAGTTAATATGCGATAGGTCGGCTGCTACTCCAGGGGTACCCACAATATCATATAACGCGAGATGTGCAATATTCTTGTTGGTTTTGAGCAGAAGAGAAAGCGGTTGACCTATTCCTCCGGAAGCGCCAATAACCGCTACCTGAAGAAGGAAAATTCAGCAAAATTAATTTTGAGCTATTGAACAAAGCGATACTTATGTTTTACAGTTAAATACTTTAAAAGCTATTTACCATCAATATATACTATCAATGACTCTACTATTAAATATATTAGTAACTAGTAGATCATATTATGCTGGATTAAAGACAATTTAACTGTGCTCGCATTATAAAAGCCTAGTCTACTATAGAGTAAAGTACAAGCTGCTTGAGTGGTTTTTATGCATTAATAACTATTACTTTCATTAGTATTGCTAATCATTTGTAACAGATTTAATTGTTACGAACCTTGGGAGCGTTGCTGCTGTTGCGGACAGCAATAAAGTTGCGCCCGAGTTGGGAGCGGCACAAGCCTCCGACAGTTCGTGCAGCGGATAGAACGGTCATTTTGCACAACGGAGTGGTATTGCAGAGGAAAGTTTTCTGAAAAATGTACTTAATTCTTTATTTACATCGTCGTTTTACATGACCTTCAATAAATGCAAACAAAAGTCACGTTGTTAATTCAAGAAACGTCACAACTTTTGGTGTAACCAATTCATCAATAAAGAAACAAAACTGCGCGTGCGAAATGTAAAGTTAAGATTTTCAATGCACCAGTGAATAATCAAATCGATGTGCGGAAAGGAACTATAGAAATCCAAATGCAAGTCTGTCCGTTTTGTAGACAAAAAAGACAAAGGAGTGGCAGAGAATATGAGGCCACTGAAGGAGATAATGAAGTTGCTCGAGTCACAAGGCCAAGATTCATGGCGGGATATAGCAGAAATTGAAGTGTATTTTAAAGGTGCTTGTGCAATCTACTCAATCAAAGACATTTTTTTTCTGATACTATATGCCAAATGATATAATTCTTGCTTTTGCCTAAAGTTTATTTTGTCAAATAATTTTTGTTACTAGAGAAAGCATCGCGGCCTCGCCGCCAAATATAGAGAATTTAAAAAATTTGAAAATAAATTTTCGTACCCGGGGTACTCCTAGAATTTTTCTGATCCCGACTTTGGATTCCCCGCACCACATAATCCTTGCATTTGTCCAAAGTTTATATCGTCAACTAATTTTTGTTATTATGGAATGTTAAAGGGTTCTGTTTTGTTGAGAGTACATAGGCCGTTAATGTAAATACAACAAAAAGGAACATAAATACAAGAAAATTGAAGATGTAATACATTCTTAGAAAAATTTAACTTTTAGGGCATGCAAAGCTGTGCTTCAGCTGCCACAATAGCAGTTCCGAATGTCGCAAAACGGCTACTACCTATGACTACGGTCTACACTTCTAAATCAACATGTATTTATGAGAATCTGGCGATAGAGGAGGCAATATTCCGCAGTCATGATTTGGAGAAAAACGGAGAAGCTTTACTATTATGGAGGTTGGCCTATTTGTTATCAGATGTTTGCTAAAGTTTGAGTTTCGCTAAGATCTAATAATTTGTACTCAAATACTACTGCGTATAAAATTTGAAAATACACTTATTGGGTTGGTGCAAAAGTAATGCCCCTTGTCTCTTGCTTTCACATTTTGATATTGTTATTGCTACGACCCTAATCCGGGTAGTATATATACACTATTTAGTATATATACACTATTTAGAGATTTAATAATTCGAACAACATGGCTTCTGAATTTCTTTGAGAAAACTGCCATAAGGGGATTTAAATGCACACAAATCTTCATTTTATACCAACATGATTATTTATTTTTCTTTCAATATTTAATCGTTCGTTTTAATATTTAATAATTTTTATTAGGAATTTAGGCACATGCCTCACTTAAAATAAAGATTCATAACTAAAAAGGGTGCAGATTTTGTCATATTTTAGTAATAAACCGGCAGTGGTCATTGGACGACATCAGAATCCCTGGCTCGAAGCAAATGTCAAATATTGCCTAGACAATTCTATTGACGTCGCAAGAAGGCATAGTGGCGGAGGCACAGTTTATCACGACTTAGGTTTGTTATTTTTACTTATCTTTAATGATGTCCGAGTGAGCTCTTTTACCTCATCTCTTCCATACCAAATACCCGGTCATGCTTACTATAATTCTGAGCTTTTATGAAGAACCCTTTTAAAGTTATCAAATATCCAGCCCTAATTTCAGCTGAATTGTATCTATATTTTAATATTGATTAATCATTCAACAATCTTTATCTCGGCGCTTCTACGGAAGTGATGCCCCCAAAATCAATAGGGTCCCCCTATTGATTTTTTTGTACAAATTTCTTCAAAATCAATAGGGTCCCCCCTGTTGACTTTTTTGTACAAATTTCTTCACTCGGAGAAAAAGATGAACGGTCGTGAATTGTGGTCTCAAGCAAAAAGAAGACACAAGAAGCAAAACGGTACTTCGAGAGGTTTTATCAACTCCTATTTGGACGAATTTATGTGTTTTCGAGAATTTGGAGGAAAAGATGCAATGTATAATATTTGGTCTCAGATACATGAATATTACAAACTTTGATGCGATTTATGTATTTACTACTTTGTTTTGATAAAATGTTTACAAAAAATAAAATTTGTACAAAAAATCAATAGGGGGGACCCTATTGATTTTGGGGGCATCACTTCCGTAGAAGCGCCTTTATCTCGAAAATATCCGTATGGTTAGGCGAAAATTTATTTATCGTGTACTTTAGGTAACCTGAATGTTTCTATTCTTACATCACAAGCAAGACACTGTCGTCCGCGAAATCTTCAACTAATTGCTAGCAGCCTAAACAAAGCCCTAGGGATTTCTTCCATTATGGCGAATAATCGTGATGACCTACTACTCATGCCTGACCAATGTAAAATTTCGGGAACGGCCGCAAGGATATCGCATGGTCGGGCTTATCATCATTTTACTGTTCTAGTGAATATAACGCTAGATGTACTGCGTTGTGCACTACGTTCAAGCTTAAAGGTTTTAGCTTTGTTTTTTAATATTCATTGTCATAATTTTATAGGATCGTGTCGAAACGAACGCAACACGGAGTGTCCCTGCCAAATGTGTCGGATATCTTGCCCAATCTGTGCCCACAGTTACCGTTCCTCAAGTTCATGAAATTATCATGCAAGCCTTTTGTGGACAATTCCATGAATCGAAATTGGTTGAAATGAATACTGGCGAGCTGTTATACAATTCAACTCCTTCATTGCGTCCCCTGATTTCGAAAAATTATGAACTACTTCGTAGCGAGGATTGGATTTTCCACAAGACTCCAAAATTCGATTTCAGGATATACGAGGACAACAATCCTGACACTTTTAAAGGTAGTTTCAATCATTTTTATTTTCAACCTCAGAGTACTGCGCTTTGACCAACAGGGTCCGTTGAAAAGTCTAACTAACAAGGCAGCGGCAAGTACTCATTTCGTCCGAATAACTGAAATCTATTTTTTAATTTGGATACTTATTAGATAATTATTCAATTACTTATTTTGGATACTTGCCAAGATACGGTTATTTTAGGCACAGTCTTAGAAAAAGTTGACAAAAAGGAAAATTGTGATTTTAGTATAACGTGTCTCCTTAAAAATCCGAAAAATATGCTATCCTATTTGGATGGAGCCAGATTATCACATCTCGGTAAGTACAATTCCAAAATATAAAAACGGGTTATGGCATTGAGAATAAAGGCATTTCTTTCAGCTATTTGTGAGTCACAGAGTACTTTTATAATGGGAAACATGTAAAATAGTTATTAGGTTGTTAACTGTAAATACTTTTGCTACTTGGTTATAATTTTAAAAATTGAAAGGATTCTTATTAGCGTTTTTCCGCGTTAATGGTTTTTCTACTTAGTATAGGTTCTCCGGTTTACCTGGAGTACTACTTTATAGAAACCGTTTTGTAAGGTTTAGTTCTGTTTTGCGTTCCGTGTTTTCGATTGTATTACAAACGATTGTCCATAACAATTAGTTGTACCATTATTTCGGTCATATAAAGAAAGTATAAAATGATTGTTTAGAAGATTACAATGACAAAATATGTGTCGACCGCGGTCGGATTACGAAGAGCTCTCATGTCGCATTTCCGTTAGATGAATGCTTCCAGAAGTGCCTCAAAGGCTCTCAGTTTTACTAGTCCTTCGTATATTCTTGTCATTCATTTTTATTAATGCTAAATTTCTAATTTGCATGTTTAAAATAATAAGAAACGTTTTAACTTGAATAATAAACAATTATTATTTCATTATTATCTTATGGTCCAAGTATAATGCACTCAATTTAGTAACAACTTAAACTAATCCCATCAATTCTTTACACTATCACTTTTTTAATTCTTCTACGAGTTACCGCAACACGTTTTATCAGTCTCGATATTCTGTTTTAGCGGTAGTACTGCGTCATTCCAAAATTTCTTGGACTATCCAAAGTATCCTTCACATTTTCACTTACTTTATTATATTTTGAACAGTCCAAAATTTTTGCGCCCAGGCACGATCGGAATTCATTGGGAATCATTATTACTATTTTTTAGTTTGAGCGAAATTCTCAATGCTGAATTCGACGATCTCCAAATAGCGATTAATAATATTTACGATTGAGACTCCCATTTTTCTAGAGAAAGCGCATTCCAATCCTGAGGTATTGATCGACTTCTGAGTTACGGGTTCTTATTCTGTTCCCCGGTTAACAGATCTGCTTGATTTGTTGCATCACTTTTCTATCTCGAATTTACTTATCACACATGGAATCTCGCAAATTACAAACAAAAATTCATTTGAATTTGTTAAATACTTTCGACTATATGTACATAATTAATCGAAACCGTTATCAACAATTCTTGTGGCCCACAAAGAAACTAATAGTCTGTGTTTTCTTTATCATATGACCCGAATTCCATATCTATTTAGCAAACCACAAAGATTTGAAGTTACGAAATGAATATTCGAAATCCCGCGATTTGTCATTTGAATGGTCCACAAAGTGTCTAGTTCTGCTGCTGGCTCAGCTTCTTCGCCTCGTCATTCTCCTCATTTCATAGCGATATTTCTCGTTTGCATCCGCTTTTAGCTTTTGACTAGCTCTCTGCGTCTGTCCTTCTATGGAAAATTCGATATTCCCGCACTCTGAAACATTCCTCTGTGGAAGCTTTCTATGCTTTTGGTGGTCCCTTTATGTGTTCCTCAATGGTCCTTATTGCGGCGCTCGCTTCGGATAGACATTACTGATAATCGATTTTATCTGTCATTTCTTCACCGTTCCTCCGCCATTAGTCATACATATGTGTTGATGTTTACCGTTACAGGAAATATTTCCTTACTACATTTTTCGCTAAATAAGTCTGTCGAGTTTCAGCGACTAAATTTACTCAGTAATTACGTCATCGACGTAACTAAAACATGTGCTGAATTTTAGAATTGTATTGACCAACTTTTAGTTATTTTGCTTTCGGCTGTACCTATATATTTCACTTGTTGATGACATTTTTTGAATCAGTTGTCTTAAATTCGAATGAGTTTTTACAGAATTGATATATTGTTATGCTTGGAGAAACCTTTACTTGATATTACGCTAAAACTAGGTTAATTGTATCTCCTCTAATATAGCCCCCTAAAATTTACCGCCCCCATAAAATATAACAAAACACAGTAACTGCGCACAGTATTATATGATAGCTCTTTATTTGTTATTTTCACATTTAATAATTCAAGTTATTAATATAATAGTATTTTATTCATAGAGGTCTGAAAAAGTGCGAGCACAACAAAATTATTATAGCCGTGATCGCGGAAACACATCACCAAAATGTTGCCTGCAGCGGCAATTCACCGCAGCGAGGAGATGTGCTTGACACAGCTCTTCCTACAAAATGAAGCGGCCTATGCATGTGTAGCAGAATTGGGAGAGCTTGGTCTAGTCCAGTTCAGAGATGTGAGTGTTTTATGTTATATTAAATCAAAACTTCCAAACACGGAAATTTACATCGTATTTTTTACCAAGTATAATACTCGAAATTTTAAATGAAGCTCCCTGCGCCTGTGATCCAGTTTCTATTATATAATTCTTATCTTTCCCAACTTTAGCTGAATCCTGATGTGAGCGCTTTTCAAAGAAAATATGTCAAAGAGGTTCGCCGGTGCGACGAAATGGAAAGGAAACTTCGTAAATATTTTAAACATAATTTCATAATATGTTTGAAGAAACAATTTTCGCGTATAGGTTACTTGGAGCGCGAAATAAAGAAAGATTGTATTCCGATGCTGGACACAGGCGAAAACCCAGAAGCTCCACAACCTCGTGAAATGTATGATTTGGAGGTAATATTTTCATATCTGTTATTTATAATGTAATACGCATATGCTTTATAGGCCACTTTCGAGAAATTGGAAAATGAGCTTCGTGAAGTAAATCAGAACGAAGAGATGTTGAAAAAGAACTTTGCAGAATTAACCGAGCTTAAACATATTTTACGCAAGACCCAGCAATTCTTCGAAGAGGTTAGATTTTAATATTACAAAATTCGGTGACACAAAAATATCAAATTTGGCCTGTGGTTGTGTAGTATTGTGTAGTTTTTACACTCGTGTCGTTTTGACACTAAGTCAAGTAATTTACATATAATTGTTTTCATTACGAAGATCTTCTATGTTTATTGGGGGTGTTTCTGTTTCTGTTTATTAAAAATATGTTATTGTGATTAATTTGCACTGTTTATTTCGTCTCTAAGGTGGATAATGAGCGACGACGTTTTGGAGGTTCATTGTCCAGGTCCGAACAACCAGTATCCCATGGAGCCGATGACTATTCCAGTTTACTGCATGATGTGGGTCCAGCGAGATTAAGACTGGGGTTTGTGATTTGTTATGTTTATGTGTTGTCCTTTGTCATGTCGATGGGGGGATTTAAAATTAGGTCGTCATATTTGAAATGATTCTAAGAATATAGGACAAATTAGTGTTATCTTGATTTGACCCAAGTTTCGCAAATGAATTTCTTCCTGCAATTTATCTTATTATCAGACAAAACCACTATATACGTAGATTGTATTGTTTTTCTTGTTTCAATATACTTGTCAGTATATTATCTAGTTTGTTGTTCTTGTGATAAGGTTGTTCTACGTTTGTCATCCGTGAACTTATTCATCATCACCCGTGTTTGTATCAAAGTTAATATTGTATAACACTAATTTTATATCAATATAGAGTTCACTTAGATGGGTGACCTTAATCATGTATACACATCGAATGCGGATAATTGGCAAGAAATGCTCGAACCTTTCGGAGTATTAGAAAAGTTTGGGTACATCCATTATCATTTGATGTCTTTGTCACCTGTCAATTTTATTCATTTTTAATTTCCAGTCCTTCACTTGCTTTCTGTAAAGGTAGCTTTAGTTTTTAAAACGATTGGTTACAAGTGATTTCTCAACAAACTTCATACCTTTAATATCAAGCTTTCTCTAACCCCATTTTAAGAACGAAGGCGAGCGACAAGCTTTGGACAGCCTCATACAAGATGATGGTTCTCCACTCGGAGGTGACGGCGCCCGGCTTATCCAAGAACGAGATATCCAGCAAGCCAAAAGCCAACTTAAGTGGGCATATTTTTAAATTATGCTTTAGCCACAAAAGTTGATTATTCAAAGCAAAGCTCTAATATTTCTAGCATTGGAAGTGATTTTATCCTTCCATTGCCCAAAAATGTTGACATTAATTTTACAAGCGTCTTCCTTTATTTATCAAATTGATGCCTTTTCTCGATTTCGCTTATTCGGTTTTTCTTGGGAATTCCCTACGTTAATGTCCTGTTGTTGTTATTTTGTGTTTGTTTAACTTAAATGAAATTACGATTTAAGATTCGTTGCCGGCGTGATCCAAAGGGAACGCCTACCTGCTTTTGAGCGTCTTCTATGGCGAGCATGTCGTGGCAATGTCTTTTTGCGCCAGTCCGAAATCACAGAATCGTTGAGCGATACAACCACTGGCGATACTGTTAACAAAACTGTTTTTATTATTTTCTTCCAAGGTAAAGCTGAACGTCTTGCTTAGGGTACTATAATGAAGTTAAAAATTTTAGGAGATCAATTGAAGAGCCGAGTGAAGAAAATTTGTGAGGGTTTCCGTGCAACGCTTTATCCTTGTCCGGATACACCGCAGGAACGACGCGAAATGTCAATTGGAGTTATGACACGCATTGAGGATCTCAAAACTGTACTTGGCCAAACACAAGATCATCGTCATAGAGTGCTAGTGGCTGCCGCGAAGAATGTTCGCATGTGGATGACAAAAGTTCGCAAAATTAAAGTAAGATATGAATTAATTTTTCCGCAATACAAATTAAATTCTCGGTTAGGTAACGAAATAACAGCCGATACGATTAATAACGAACTTTAAAATTTTTATCCACTACAAAACTAAAATCATATGCCGACTTTAAATAAGAACGAAATTATTTGTAGGCAATCTATCACACATTGAATCTATTCAATCTGGACGTGACTCAGAAATGCCTAATAGCTGAGTGCTGGTGTCCAGTCACAGATCTCGATCGAATTCAAATGTCTCTGAAGCGCGGTAGTGATGAAAGCGGCAGCACCGTGCCGTCCATATTAAATAGAATGGATACAACTGAACAACCGCCTACATACAATCGCGTGAATAAGTACACCCGAGGATTTCAAAATATAGTAGATTCATACGGAATAGCTACCTATCGCGAAATTAATCCAGGTAAGAATAAATTTACTTGTATAATAGGACTAAAATATTATATGGATTACGAACCATGTAAAACTGCGATTTTTACGAAACTAATTTGAATTTGTTTTATTCATTAATTATATTTATATTAATTTGTTAAATCTGTTCAGCACCGTACACATTCATCACCTTTCCGTTCCTATTCGCGTTAATGTTTGGCGATTTTGGGCATGGAGTCATAATGTTTCTTGCCGCGCTATTCTTGGTTCTCCGTGAGAGACAACTGGAAGCCGCAAGAATAACTGATGAAGTATGATTATCTTCCGTTTAGATTTATTAAATGTAATTGATATAAGCAACTAATAGTATATGGTTTCAACTATATACCAGTTGCAATAACAAATTTCCCGTTGCCAGGCATAAAAAACTATTTCTAAATTATTTTCTTATTTCCATGTGAGCATTTAGATAAACTAGTCAAGTTGAAAGGGCGCGGCAAAGCCGCGCCCGTCGAATTCTCTTGTGTTTGGTATTAGTTATCATATTTTTCCATTTTTCAAATTTTCGATTTTTCAGTTTTTCCATTTTCAATTTTCAGAATTTTTCAGTATTCTTCAGGATTCTTCGGGATTTTTTCGGTTTTTTCCGTTAGAATCTCTGGTGGTTTGGTATTAGTTATCATATTTTTGTCAGTTGTCCACCCCAGGGTTGGCCAGTTGTTCTGTCTCGAATCATGGATTTTGTAACTTAAATCTCGAATCATGGGTTTGGTAACTTAAATCTCGAATCGGTCTCTGTCAACTTCAATCACAAATCATGGGTTTGGTAACTTAAATCTCGAATCATGGGTTTGGTAACTTAAATCTCGAATCATGGGTTTGGTAACTTAAATCTCGAATCGGTCTCTGTCAACTTCAATCACAAATCATGGATTTTGTAACTTAAATCTCGAATCATGGGTTTGGTAACTTAAATCTCGAATCGGTCTCTGTCAACTTCAATCACAAATCATGGATTTGGTAACTTAAATCTCGAATCATGGGTTTGGTAACTTAAATCTCGAATCGGTCTCTGTCAACTTCAATCACAAATCAGGGATTCGGTAACTTAAATCTCGAATCATGGGTTTGGTAACTTAAATCTCGAATCATGGGTTTGGTAACTTAAATCTCGAATCGGTCTCTGTCAACTTCAATCACAAATCATGGATTTGGTAACTTAAATCTCGAATCATGGGTTTGGTAACTTAAATCTCGAATCATGGGTTTGGTAACTTAAATCTCGAATCGGTCTCTGTCAACTTCAATCACAAATCATGGATTTTGTAACTTAAATCTCGAATCATGGGTTTGGTAACTTAAATCTCGAATCGGTCTCTGTCAACTTCAATCACAAATCATGAATTTGGTAACTTAAATCTCGAATCATGGGTTTGGTAACTTAAATCTCGAATCGGTCTCTGTCAACTTCAATCACAAATCAGGGATTCGGTAACTTAAATCTCGAATCATGGGTTTGGTAACTTCAATCACAAATCATGGGTTTGGTAACTTAAATCTCGAATCGGTCTCTGTCAACTTCAATCACAAATCATGGATTTGGTAACTTAAATCTCGAATCATGGGTTTGGTAACTTAAATCTCGAATCGGGGCTCTGTCAACTTCAGTCACAAATCAGGGCTCTGTCAACTTCAGTCACAAATCAGGGCTCTGTCAACTTCAGTCACAAATCAGGGCTCTGTCAACTTCAGTCACAAATCAGGGCTCTGTCAAAAAATTCCATTCTTTCAAAAAATGGATTTTTCTGGAAAAAGCCACTTTTTGGGTCAAAAATCGAAAAACCGATTCCATTTCCGGATTCAGCGTATCGAAATACCCCATTCCTGCAATTTTCAGCTTTTTCGGCCTTCAAGAGTCAAATTTTCAAAAAATGGATTTTTCTGAAAAAAGCCACTTTTTGGGTCAAAAATCGAAAAACCGATTCCATTTCCGGATTCAGCGTATCGAAATACCCCATTCCTGCAATTTTCAGCTTTTTCGGCCTTCAAGAGTCAAATTTTCAAAAAATGGATTTTTCTGGAAAAAGCCACTTTTTGGGTCAAAAATCGAAAAACCGATTCCATTTCCGGATTCAGCGTATCGAAATACCCCATTCCTCCAATTTTCAGCTTTTTCGGCCTTCAAGAGTCAAATTTTCAAAAAATGGATTTTTCTGGAAAAAGCCACTTTTTTGGGTCAAAAATCGAAAAACCGATTCCATTTCCGGATTCAGCGTATCGAAATACCCCATTACTGCAATTTTCAGCTTTTTCGGCCTTCAAGAGTCAAATTTTCAAAAAATGGATTTTTCTGGAAAAAGCCACTTTTTGGGTCAAAAATCGAAAAACCGATTCCATTTCCGGATTCAGCGTATCGAAATACCCCATTCCTGCAATTTTCAGCTTTTTCGGCCTTCAAGAGTCAAATTTTCAAAAAATGGACTTTTCCAGAAAAAGCCACTTTTTGGGTCAAAAATCCCGAATCTGACCTTCAAAACGTCTTAGGATCACTTTTTCTTGCATTCCGAGAGTTTTTGGTTTTGGACCCCCCCCCCCGGGACCCCCCCCCCCCCCCCGGGGGGGGGGGGGGGGGTCGGACCCCCCCCCCCTGGAAATCGAAATAAGCCCCCCCATGAATTTTTTAAATTTTTTTTCCCGATAATTTTTCACCCTGAATCCGAATCCGTCTTCACTTTTTTCCACCGCTTGACAGATCTCGAGATCTCACCCTTCCAGAGTCCACCTGCACATTATATATAGGACAATGTTTATTTTGAAGACAACAGTTGGAAATATAGTTTTTCATACTGATGAACATATCAAGTATGAAATAGCTTTTATTTTCATAGTCTACTGTTAAAATGATGAATTTCTAATTATTCACTTTTAGATCTTCCAAATGTTCTTCTCTGGGCGTTACGTGATATTTCTGATGGGCTTGTTCTCCATATACACAGGATTCATCTACAACGATGCCTTCAGCAAATCCCTTAATCTATTCGGAAGTTCATGGGCTAACAGTTACAACATAACAAAATTACAAGCTATGGTTAGGGATGGCCACGGCGAAGTACCATTGATGTTGCTTCCGGAATATTCGATGGTAAACATATTTTCGTTGAACCTATGGATGGTCTGGATGTTTTTAACAACACCAAAATTGATATTAAGTTTATCTATAATTACTATTTCTAGGTTCCCGGAGGACCGTACCCGATTGGCGTGGATCCTGCTTGGAACCTGGCTGAGTCAAATAAACTGAACTTCCTCAATTCAATGAAGATGAAAAGTTCGGTTATAATTGGAATCACGCAAATGACTTTTGGAGTTATTCTCAGCTATCAAAACTACAAGTATTTTTTTCGTTATGTTGATTATTACGTATAATGCTCTATTAAGATATTTCAACTCCCACTTGGACGTGATGTTCACATTTATTCCACAAATGGTTTTCCTTAGTTGTATTTTCATATATCTCTGTCTCGAAATACTTGTCAAGTGGTTAGCTTATGATGCAGCGGTATTTTTTAGTATATTTTACTTGAAATGGTATAAGTTACCGTTTAGGGTGGATACTCTATTCTCGGATACTATTACCCTGGCAGTCATTGTGCCCCATCTTTATTGATTGGTCTCATCAACATGTTCATGATGAAAAGTCGCCCAGGCGGTTTCGTTGAAGGCGATGATCCCAAAGGCGCACTGCTTTCACAGTGTCATCTCAACTTTTGGTATCCAGGACAGGTATATCATCGTTCATTTTAGGGTTTTAATAATTATATTCAATTTTTTCGGTTTCTAGTATATATTTTCAACTCAAAATGAATTCTTTACCAATAAAGGCCGAAATACGAAAATGCGCACACCAACAAATTTTTAATAGATACAGATATTCCATTTCAGTAATAATTTAGCTTACAGACAATACGGTTGAATTAAGGCTGTTATTTCCGTCAATAATGCTATGTAACGCATTTTAGCACTTTTTCGAATCAATTTTCATTCCGGTCGCAGTGGGCTGCATTTTTGTGATGCTGTTCGGTAAACCGTATAAACTTTGGAAGGAAAGAAAAGACCGCATGCTGGCCGGACAGACTAATATGGTAGTTTAAGCAATTTTTGTACTTATTGTTTTAGCAAATAACGGAACTGGTGCTGCTTTTGGTATCTTTCGTGGCGGTGCCCGTAATGCTATTTGCGAAGCCATTATGCCTATATTTTGCGCACAAAAGAGAGCTCAAGAATGAGTTACGCCGAGGAAGAACCAGCAGCCGTGATTACCTCATTAACGGCAATAGCGATCAGGATTTTCGTGGTGTTGATAGTGTTGGTGGTGGTTATGACAGTGTTTTAACGGTGCGTATGAAACTATTTACTAGCTGCTTTTAAAGTGCTCTCCGTAGTAATTCCGCTAGGATTTTAATAACGGGAATAAATCCTCGAATATGGCAAATGGTTTTGTTCACAAAAGTTCCTAAAGATGCCCGGGAGAGTACTTTCAACATGTTTTCTTTTAATTTCGCTTCGTTGTCTGTGTTATTATTAACCTATTAGATTTGCTTGTGTTTTGTAATGTTATGTTTTAATAATGTCGGTATTATTATGCGTCCCTATGTCCAATTGTCGCAGCATCAGTTCCGTTGTTTTCCTTTGGATTACTTTTGCTTTTTTGTCGACGCTCTTTAGTATGTGTCTATCTACGCACTAATTTACTGGTTGAAATTCAGAGCGTTCGAGCGGATGTAAGCGAAGATGATGCCGAAGTGATTCACCATCAGAATAATGTAGCAAAGAGTAACGGAGGTGGCCATGGACATGGCGACGGGACGGTAATTTTTTTGTGAAAATTTCCTATGTAACTATGTCGGTTTAGTTCGATTTGGGTGATATAATGGTCTATCAGGCGATTCACACGATCGAATTCGCACTGGGATGTATCTCACACACTGCTAGTTACCTTCGTCTCTGGGCTCTTTCCCTGGCTCATGCACGTAAGTTTTTTAAGTTAATGGGCGTAAAAGTAGAAACCTATTCAGGAAAGATTTTTGTTATCAGATAGTAAAATTTTGGAAAATCCGTAACTTCTCATATGAGGGAATTATCCTATAAAACCGGAAATGAATTATTCCAAGATGGCCAAGATCTTGAACAAAATAGAGGCCGATCAATTTTCATATAAGCATAATTTTACAGTTACTAGATTTTTTTGCGAAATTTATGATCAAACTTCTTTCTTTTCCGCTCTACATATTTGTATACTTATATACACTATATTGCAGAATTGTCTGATGTTCTTTGGACGATGGTCTTCCGACAAGCACTTTTCTTGGATGGATATATAGGAGCATTCGTTACATATCTCCTGTTCTTCATCTTTGCGACTCTCACACTGTTTATTCTTGTCCTCATGGAAGGCCTATCTGCATTTTTGCACGCGCTTCGTTTGCATTGGTATCTTTTAATAATATTCACTAATTAAGATTTGTCCTTCCCACAACTTCTGTGATCTTTATTCTGGCAGATTAAAACGCAAAGTTAAACAATTTCAATAGCTTTGGTTAATAAATAGAAAAAGAATAGATAAATAGAAAAATATCTAACGGATAATTTTCAGGGTTGAATTCCAAAGCAAGTTCTATGTTGGGCAAGGCTATTCATTTGCGCCATTCTCCTTCGAAGCAATTTTGGAAGAAGCTCGTGCCGCTGAAGAGGTCTCATGAAAACTGAAGAATTAGCAGATTCAAGAAACATTCCCGCAGTATTATTATTACGATCTTGTCTTGTCTAAATGTGCTGTACTGTGTTTGTGAGTAGAAACGCCAACTTTAATTTATGAATAAATCGTGTGTTCCTATCATTAAACATGCAACAATATGGTAATTTAACACAATGATATAAATTTAAGTTTTCACTAGTTATCCCCCCACTAGAGAGTTGGAAAGCCTGAGCACGGACTTTTCACCTGGGGCATGGATTTTAGGCTCCGGGGCTTCCATTCGGTGAGAAAACATGCCCTGAGAAAAAATTTTTGAAATTCGCATGTTGGACCCCCTGTTTTTACCCCCTCAAAGGTTAGGCCACGCCCCCTTTTTCGTGCACGAGGGATCCTATTGTTTAGAAATAACCAGCAAGCGCCCAGAGGCGTATGATACGTCAAACGATTCCTCTCGATGAGGAGGGGTGGGGAAAATTGAAATTTTCGAGATCTAACGACAGAAATCGAAGTTATGGGCCCTGAGGGCATTTGTCGGGATCTGGTCGGGATTGGGCTTTCCTGACCACCTCCATAGGCGAGTGAGGTGTCAAACGTTAGCTCTCGGTAAGCCAGGACGAATGGCACAAAAATTTTCGAGATCGGACCACCCAGGTTGACGAAAAATGCCCTGAGGTCATTTGTCGGGATTTTGAGTTCCTGACCACCTCCAGAGGCGAGTGAGGTGTCAAATGATAGCTCTCGGTGAGACAAAACGAATGGCAATGAAATTTTTGACATCGGACCACACACGATGAAGATTTTTGCCCTGAGGGCATTTCTCGGGATTTTGCGTTTCTGACTACCTACAGAGGCGAGTGAGGTGTCAAATGATAGCTCTCGGCGAGCCAAAACGAATGGCACAAAAAGTTTCGAGATTGGACCACCCACATTGACGAATTTGCCCTCAGGGCATTTAGCCGTTTTTGGACGTTTGTGGTCGGGCGCGGAGCGCCCGACCTTCCCCCTTGGAATGTGAGGGAACTTAGAACATAGGTATATCTGTATTATACCCTTTAAAATCTATGCCGTTTTCTAGACGGCCGCAGGCCGAGTTCTTTTCGCGTAGCGAATACCAAAACTGTTATTCATATTGACCCAATTAAAATTTATTGACCAACGAATTCAATCTAAACCACGAATATAGACTCCCGACAGCTAGCCGAGCTCTGCTCGGCTAGTTGTAACTGAAAGTTGCATTGAATAGAATTTTCTTGTACAAATGTTATTTCAGTGATAAAATTTTTGGCTTCACTATTTGAAGATCCATTGATAAGAAAAAAATTTTGAATTCTTTGTGAAATCTTAAAAGCTAATTATGATGTTATATAATAGCGGAAATCAAACAATTCAACAACACTGAACTATTTTTACAGTTACCAATTGAATATGGTATCTCATTTTCAGTAGTTGTTGGTAGAAAGTATCACAAATGTTTATCATTCATATCAACTGCGTCCTAAATATATCACTCTAACGGGCATTTATCGTGTCATTCTTGATGTATTAATACAAACAGAACTTTCCATTTTATTATAAATTGCTCAAATACAAATGTATATCAAAGTTGGAAACATGTAAAGAAAAATCGTAAGAATATTTGGGATAAGGAATAAATAAGGCAATAAAATTCAAGCTGATCCAATTATTGTGGTTGATCCAAGCATAGTATCGTTACATAGTTTGAGAGAGAGCTTTGTCCATAAATCGACGACGAGCGAAGCACAGCCACCACTGAAAAAAGAGGATTCAGCTAGTTCAATGTTTTGACAAACCACAATAACGGTCATTACGTAACAATAGAGTCAAATCTGTTTAAAAAATGTTTTACAAACACAGTTTAGGTCATACAGGTCAACTTGATGTGTTTTTCGGAAAGCAGTACCATAGTTTTAGCCATTTTTGCACAGGGCCGAAATAAAATTTCTCAGTATTATAATATTCAGAATCACTTTCTTGAACCGACAAATTTTTAATACATGTTATTTCCAAACCATTAATCACAATATGTAGTACCTTTGAAGCGGGTGCATCGGGTATAAGAAATACGCGTTCACATAGCCGAGCTCCGAGTTCTTGACGCAATTGTTGCAAATAGGCACGCATGGTTTCTGAAAAGTAAAATTAAGTAAAGATCGTAATTAAAAAAAATTAAAATACCTTCTTCCTGGCCATTTGCTGGGGGTTTAAAGAGACCCTGGAACGGGAAGGATACTTCTCCGGGAATGGGTAATTTTGATGACAATGCCATCGTGGTGAGGTCTTTTATTGCTTCTGTCTTCTTTTGACCCTAAAATTGTTATTAACTATAAATAAGAGAATGGCAAAAATACCTTTTGTAATCTTTTGAGGCACTCTATGATGTAGAGCATTAAGTAGATCAAGGTTCTGTCTGCCGAGCCTTTGATTTCGAATTGCCGGAAGAAAATATTTGGCTTGAAGTAGAGTAGGGCCTCGTCGATTATATCCTCTGCGTGATCATCTAGAAGTATCAGAGTGTGCTTTGCAGACGATTGACGCTTTTCTGTCTTTTACAACAGAGGGGGGACTTATTGGAGGGGGACTTATTGGAGGATTTACGGTAGATTGAAATTGCGTTGCATAATTGGAACATGGTTTATCCACCACAATGTTTGGCACATAATATAAACAAGGTCAAAACACTGTCAGTACTGTATTCAGCAAAAACCCATTTAGAACGAACCGGAAGATGGTTAACATACCGTTTTTATTGTATTACTATTTTAACCTTTACATTGAAATAATATATTTTTATTGCGTTTTATCCTTATTATCTGTCCATCTGAATATGCATGGATAGAATGGGCGTTTAAATTTTGTACCCCTGTATGTGCAAGTTTGGCGTTGTGTATCAATTATCGATTAGCGCCATTAATTTAGCGTATTAATAATCTGATTATGATTTGTTATTGTATATTTTTATGAATAATGTTGCATTATTCGTCTGGAGATGACCAATCCTGAAGAAAATAATACCAATTTTGAGTTTTAACTCAACATTTCAATGAAAATTGTATTGATTGTCGTACTGTAACCTTTCCACTCGGGACCTAGCCAACTCGAACTCCCATTCTATCCATGCATATTCAGATGGACAGATAATAGACGATGATAGCTTCAAAAGATAGCTTCGACGATAATTATTTTATAATCTTGTTTTTATAAAAAGAAAAAGAGGAATAGAAATAATCAGTTTGCATTTTTTTGTTTCTTCCTTTTTAAAGGAATATAGGAATAGAAAATGATCATCATTTCAATGAAGATTTATCTTTAAAAAATAATTTTTACCAACTTAATACAGTAAACCGAATTTATAAACATTTACCTTTCCTGGGTGCTGGCCCTTTGAAATTCGTTTTTATGGGTAATACGGCCATGTTTCCCACTTGTAGTTCCACACATTCGTTGAATTTGGAATGATATGCCTGAAACATATTTATAAAGTGAGTCAACAATATATGTAAATAATTAAACATACCGGCATTTTGGTTCAGTGTGCACCTCACCGGAAACTATTTCAATATTTCCGTAGGACCCTATAAATTTTATCATTCCCGTATAACATTACTTTTGTTAAATATATACAAGAGCTAGTAGGCTCATCTATGTCAACATAATGCAAATAAAAATATTTTTATTAAAATAGAAAGCACCGAATATAGCAATCTAACAAAATCTAAAAAATATTCACAACGTATTTACAAAGGCACAACTATATAACATCCATAATTAATGGAATTTTTAGAGATTATGCAGATGGCAGTGTCTTTTCAGGGGTTTCTTCAATCGGCGCGGTGACTCCCATGGATTCGTCTGTCCCAGACATAGCGGCTTGAAGTGATTGCTTTGTGGCACTAATGTAGTCCATAGAGCAGATCGTTAGAAAGGAAATCCAATTGCCGAGAGATTTGAAGTCTAATGTAGCCAAATAAAAGGTTCGACCGGTTCTGAAAAAAATAATAGCAAGCTAGCAATAATTAATGATATCAAATCTTGTAACAAGAATTTTAAAGCAACAAATACGAAAAAAGCTAATAATTTTAAATTTTGTCATTTTTGTCAAAATAATTCTTTAAAATTTAGTGTTAAAGATGGCGCAAATTAAGCAACACTAAAGTGACTGGAAAATGATATCGCGAAATTGAAGTGCAGTTTGAACTGTTTTGTGTTACGGTACAAATTTAAGTTTAGTAAAATGTATAAAAGAAAGCTCAGTTTTTTAAATGAATAATTAGAATTGGTCTTCATACAATTTTTATGTTAACGAATAAGATTCGAATAAATAAAAAACCGAAATTTTTGACGATAAACAAGCAATTTCTAATTTCCTATTTTGGCACAGTTAATGGTAGTTTTTGTTGTAACTTTTTTATTCTAAGTTCATAAAATAAAAGTAACATATAGCGCGGGTATACGCCAAAATGTAGCTTAGAATTTCCGGTAATTTTAACCATGTGACTTCCTCCAAAACGTGCATAATACAGAGCTCCGAACTAGAAAAAAATAGCGGGAATATATCCAAAAATTTTATGAGAACTTACGTTTTGAATTTGATCGAAAAGGAGAATTGTCTCCCAGTGACATTGTCGTCGGCCAATTCTATGAGAGAATCCTCGACCAGAATGATCAAGGAGGGTTGCTTTAGATCATCTTCCGATTCAAACAAGAAGAGGATATTTGCCTTAAGAATGCCAAACAATTTCCGCCATCGGCTGTCATCCTGAAATAAGAATTGTTATTGTAAAGTACCCTACTAAGATAATGATAAAAATTAATTTAAACTGTTAATACAATAATGATACATTGCGTTAGGGAAGGGTAAACAATTTTGAATTAGAAAACTCTCGGCTTGAGGCAGAAGTCACAACTTTGAATTTTTACCGCTTTTTATTAAAACCTACCTGCAAAAGAAATAGATTCCCTGATATTTTTCGGTCGTAAGAACGATCTGAAATTAGATTGATGATTAATATGATTAACTACACGTTACTATTAAAATGTTTCCTACCTGTAATTAATTCAACTAAAGCCGTTCCATTCGCAAGCATCACTCAGATGAATCAGAACAAATATAAATCCGTAAGACAGTTACTTCCATATTCAAAGGATACTGGCATTGTGCAAACGGTCGAAATTCAAATACTGTTTTACGAAAAGTAACGAGCAATATCTTGTCCCGTATCTGGACAGGATAGGGCAATGACACATTTAACCGCTTATTTAAGAATAGTGAACACATATCTTTACCAATACAAAAATTAGAAAAGTAATATGCAGTGTACCTTCACGGTCTATATTGAACGATCCCATTCCTTCCTGTTTGAATACAGCAAAAATCAAAAGGTATGCAGAAGAATAAAAATAATAAGAAAACAAAAAATTATTGAAAAGAAAGTGTTTAGTTGGTTTTTGAAATCCGTCTACAGTCGGCGCTCGATATAACGTCACTCGATATAACGTCACCCTCGATATTACGTCAGTTTTGCCCGGTCGATAATATAAGGATTTACATACAAAATGACCCTCGATATAACGTCACTTTCGGGAGGGTCGGGAGGAAAAAAAGCATAGGGGGTACCACATGAAATTTTTTTCCGGCGCCGCCACTGGCGGCGTCGGAGAAAATTTTGAGCATTTTCCCAAATTTTCAAAATTTTCTTTCAGTTTTTCTTCAAATTTTTAAAAATTTCGTCACTAATTTTTGCCCATTTCTTTCAATTTCGCTCATTTTTTACCTTTTCAACCAAATTTTCTCTCATTTTTATACTTTATCGGAATTTTATAGGTGTTCCCAAATTCCATTTGGGGGACGCATGCTTTCTTAGGGGTGTCTGCCTTTCGGATGCATTCTTGGGGGTGTTTGTCATTTCCCCGTTTTTCCCGTGGCAAACGGGGAAGGGGAAAAACGGGGATCCCCGCGGGGGGATCGAACCCTACTAGTCAGATTCAAATCAGATGGTTGAGCGTTCTAAGGTATACTCGTTTGTTCCCTTCCAAATTTCTTTTTGATACTCAACCGGAAGTACTTCTTCAACTCCAATACCTCACCCGAAGTTTTTTTGCGTTCCCAAATTCCCTTTGGGGGACCAAAGCAAATTTTTGAATAAAACTTTATTTTTTAATTTTTTTGACAAAACTTGCCCCATATTCTCAGCTTTCCACATAGAACACGAAAATCGAGCTTATTTTTGCCTGAAAGCCAAAAAATAGCACGTTTCAATAATCCGAATTCAAATTCGCGCTCCTTGGCAAGGCCCTTGGTAGCCCGATTTTAAACGCTTGCTATGATAATTTGGTAAAAATTAGGTAAATTTAAGGTAAAATAGTGTAATTTTAATGCATAAATGTACAAGAGGGCCAAAAACAGCTTAAAAATACAAAAATATGGCATTTTTGGGCCATTTTTTCCTTTGGAGGATCTGAAAATGGCCAAAAAATTAAAATTTTTCGGATTTTTCTGCAAAACGTGTTTTTAGGGGTATTTTGATGCGCTGATTCCGAATCTCCAATCAGTTTTTTCGTATCGCGTCAAAAACGGCAATTTTTTGGCCATTTTTGGACAAAAATTGCCATTTTTTGAAGAAAATTTTTTTAATTTTTTACAAATTTTTAGAAAATTGCTTCCGTATTAGAGGGGAATGAATCTGTAGATTTGGATATGTCACCAGACGTAATCGCTTCGTTCAAATACGCGCCAATTCAGTCATGCGATGTCGAAAGATGCTTTAGCGTCTACAAGACAATTTTGAGCGACAACAGAACCAGATTGACGCCACAAAATCTCGAAATGCTTGTATTCTGCAACTGTAACAGTGAAATTGCATTGTTAAATGCTTAATTATGCGATTTTTATGCTTTTTTTAGTGTCTAGAATAAAGATTTTGATGAAAAAATGAAAGTCATATTTTTGGTCATATTTTGGACTTTTTTTGGTCATATTTATGATCATATTTGGCGATTTTTTTGTCATAAAAATCCGGTCCCTAATCATGACAATTATGGTTATGATCAGACCAGTTAAGGCGGCTGGTCAATTTTGCCAGACATTTTTCCAACTTTCGGGACATGTGTTGCAGCTCCCAACCCTTCGATATAACGGGTGGTGCATAAAAAATTATACAAATTCAGATATAAGGAAATTTTTATAGTTTTTGAAAACGAAATCTAACAAGTAATAGCTCATTTTAAAGCTCAGGTAAAATGCTGTAAAACACACTTCTTATTGACTTTCGATGACACCATTTCTTCGGATATGGTATATCCTCCTTTTGGTATGCTCCGCCAGATGCTGTACAAGTTCTATTCCGAAAAGTTTGCACCTCGACTTGACATAATGCGAACTCTGCCAAAATTAGCTCCGGCGGAGCTGTAAAAACGGTAATACAGTAAAGAACCTTAGCCAGGATCCCAGCATGAGAATTTGTCCGGTACTGCTCTGGAATGCGAAAAATTCGGTGTTTAAATTTTTGGCCGGGATCAAAATTTTTTGACAAGGTGTGTCTGCAGAAATTGTCAAAATTTTCATAAAAGTTAATTTCTTCTTGCACAATCTTATACGCAAATTAAAGTAGACAAAATTCTGAGCATTATATTGAAAACCTGGCATTATTTAGCCAGGTTTTATGTATTTTAGAGTTATCTGCAGCCAAATGTCAGCCCAAGAATACCGATTTTCTCCAAAATCCGCATTTTTCAAAACCGGACACTTACAAAATCGGCTCTAAAATCCGTAAAAGCTGGCTAAATGATATCGGGTTTTCGCTGTAGTGTTCAGAATTTTGTCAAGCTTCATCTGCGTATAAGATTTTGCAAGGGAGGAAGCATGATAACAAAAAAATTTGAAGATTTCTGCAGACACACCTTGTACAGCGTCTGGCGGAGGATACCAAAAGGAGGATAGACCAAATCCGAAGAAAAGATGTCATCGAAAGTCAATAAGAACTGGGTTTTACAGCATTTTACCTGAGCTTTAAAATGAGCTATTACTTGTTAGATTTCGTTTTCAAAAACTATAAAAATTTCCTTATCTAAATTTGTATAATTTTTTATGCATCACCCGTTAATACAAGCTGTGATACCAAATGTATTTTGCATGAACCATAGAGCAAATGTAAAAACAAGAGTTTATTCTAACAAAACCTATTATTTACAAACAACCATGTAATGAAACTCAATTTCACTTTCCGAATAATCTGGCAAAGAAGCTCTTCTTTGGCCCGAGACCAATTTGTTTAAAGCCTTCTTCAGAATTGAGTTCCCGCATTTGTTCCGAAGTCAATCCAAATTGTCCAGTTTTATACTTATGTGGATAGGCTCTGTTAAATTCATCGTCGAGTAAACTCTTCAGAGCTAAACATTATTTTGTTACTGTATAAAACAATAACACTATTAAAACATTGTTTATACACTATTTTTTAATAATTTTATAGATTAATTATCCTATGTTTATCAGAAACAAAAATATATGGCAAAATTAAATGCTATTCCAAGCTTATAGAGGGGTACGGGACGATTCATCACCTGGACGATTCATCACCTGGGACGATTCATCATCTGGGACGATTCATCACATATTGTGAAAAGTGGCCAATTTTTATTAAAATTTGTGTTTTTATGCTATTTTTTCCATTCTTATACACTTTTTAATTAAAATTACGCTATCTTACCTTAATTCACCTCAATATTTTTGCCGAAAACCCGAAAAATAGCAGTTTTTAACAATCTACAATTAATTGAGGCCGCTAGTAACCACATATTAGGTAAAAATTGAGGTAAATTAAGGTAAGATAGCGTAATTTTAATTAAAAAGTGTGTAAGAATGGTAAAAATAGCATAAAAACACAAATTTTAATAAAAATGGGCCATTTTTCACAATATGTGATGAATCGTCCAGGTGATGAATCGTCCGTGTCCCCTTACAGAGCGCTAATTTAGGTTTCTGTATCAAACCAAAAAGTAGTTTACAATAGATATCCACCTATACATATATAGATATATATATGCCACACCCCACTTGATGCGAAAGCCTACACTTGACCTAAGCTTAAGCTTCAATATAAGCTATTATTCGACGCTTTAGCGACAAGTGGGTAAAAAACCTCACGCTTAAATTAATTGATGTCGTGGCGGTGTATGTATGTCAATTTATCGACAACAATCAGTCAATTTGATTGATGGCAAGACCATTAGCTCTAAAAGGACATACCTTGTAGCTTTCTACTGCACAGTCTTGAGTCTTCTGATGAGACCAATTTCTTTTCATTGTCAACCGGATCCACAGTGAAAGACTTCTCGACTGCTTTTTCCAAGAAAATTTTTAGATTTCTATCATTGGACTAAACAATACGTGTTGCGCAATTATTCTTCTTAATTAATGAGTTTCAATATCAAACCTTCTTTGTATCAAGAGGCCATTTTGACAAAAGTCTACAATATTGCTTATAGAGGTGGGCCATACCTGGGTAAGAATTTCTAAAATTTATGTGCAATAGAATACTGTAGCTACTTTGTCTGAATATACAAAATATGGGAAAAGCTCAAATTTATATCAAACATAGCCATACACTTTACTTTTATTTCAAACTCAACAAAATTTGCATGTTTCAATAAAATTTTAATATCGCTGTGTCACTAAGCATAATTCTATTCTTCCGGATCGTCATCAGAATCAATAGGCGTTCTGCCATTCTCTTCAACTTGCAACATCTTCAAACGTGCTTCCAGCTCGAGTGAATCCAGAGCGAGATCAACATCCTCTTTCTTGATACCTTCCTTCAATGTTATTCGAAGGTCAGATGTGAGATCCTAAAATAATAAATTGGATAAAATTAGTTGGCAATAAAAAATATACCTGTAATATTTCCTCACCCACAGATTGAATCCAAAGGCAGAGGTCATCCATAAAAAGTTGGTTGAACAAGTATTGGCATTCGCCTCCACCAGAATTAAATATTCTACGAACCTCCAAGAGGCATTTCAAAATGGCAACGCGTCCTGAAATTGCAAAGTTGCACTTTTTTAATTGTGGGTGATGAGATAATTACTAATAAAATTAATAACTCAGATGTCTCGATTTACCAGTTGTTATGTCAATTCGTTTTATGTATGCTTACTAAGTATAGTTCGTTAAAATAAAAGAATATATACGTGAATTGTCTAATGGCACAGGATAAATGAAAAAAGGATATTGCTCACCTTTTTCAACTGTAGAAAGAGCGTCCATAAGAACTTTCATAGAGAGATCCCAGTTTCTGAAGAGAGGGTACACCAAAGATCGTCGTACAAATCCCAGAGCAGCTTCCCGAACGTTTGACCATTGTACCAAACACGATAACGATGGAGAAATCTTTCTGATGTTCCAGCCAGATTCGACACAATTATCGCCCAAGTTAATTCGAAAGTCGTAAAGAAATGCGCAAATTACATCGAAGACGGAATAGGCAATTTGGTGATGCAAAGAATTCAATCCAAATAAATTCAATTGACGCACCTGAAAATGAGATTATGTATCGCTTTAGCTTTTTCATATTTTGGTTGGTTTAGTTCTGACTCAAACATACATTTCGAACGAACAAATTGGATATTTTCCACACTAAAATACAATTACAGTAAGTGGCAATGGGATTCTAGACTTATCTAAGTATCGATGAGGAGTTCTTCAGTTTATACATAAGTCACATAAATGCGCTTTACATATTTATTGCATCTTTTTGTTCAATTTCGCTTACTCAAAATTACCGTTAGATTTTTCAACTGTTCTCGGTCGAGCTCATTCAACGACAACTGCTTTTCGATATCGAGTGAGAAATCATTCGCAATACTCAATTCTTCTTCAGGGTCAAATAAATCGGCACTAAATCATGATAATTTTTACTAAAAAATTTATGCTCTCCAGATCAGTGCTAAGAAGTTAACACTGAATTATTATATCTTATTTTTTAAAATGAGAAATTTCTATTACTAGCATATTCGATACAAATTAGTACTTATTCCATAGGACTGCCCCCGCGGCTCCGCCGCTTGGCGGCGCCCCTGATCATCCATGGGGGAGGGGGGATAAAGGGGTCACAGGGGGCCGTGTTGGGGCTGAAAATGGTACCATTCGTCTTCTCTCGTCGAGACGAAGCGTTTGACGTATCACTCGCCCAAATCCGAGTGGGGCGTGAAAAGTTGCATTTTCTGCCCCCTGCGGGGTTAAAGGGGTCACAGGGGGCCGTGCCCCCTTGAAACCGGTACCAATCGTCTTCTCTCGTCGAGACGAAGCGTTTGACGTATCACACGCCCAAATCCGAGTGGGGCGTGAAAAGTTGCCTTTCCTGGCCCCCTGGGGGTAAAGGGGGTCGTAGGGGGCCACAGGGGGCCGTGCCCCCCCTTGAAACCGGTACCAATCGTCTTCTCTCGCCGAGACGAAGCGTTTGACGTATCACACGCCCAAATCCGAGTGGGGCGTGAAAAGTTGCCTTTCCTGGCCCTCTGGGGGTAAAGGGGGTCGTAGGGGGCCACAGGGGGCCGTGCCCCCCTTGAAACCGGTACCAATCGTCTTCTCTCGTCGAGACGAAGCGTTTGACGTATCACTCGACCGGATCCGAGTTAGGCTGAGAAAGTTTCCTTTGTAAAAACCCCCCAAAAACTGAAAAAATGGCGTTTTCTCGACTTTCGTGGCGGGACCACCCCAATTCTGACATTGATAACCCCCCTTAAAATCATGGGTTTTTGGGTGGTACTCGCGAGTTTGGGGTCCGGGACCCCCAAAAAGTGGGAGATTCTATTCGTGGGGGGAGCTTCACCTATCAACTTAGAGGGACCCGACAGATCGATAACGACTTACAGATAGTGGTCAGAGTTAAAGTTCAGCTTGTCATGCTGCGTGCAAAGTTTGACACGTTTCGATATTGGCGTATTTTCCGGGTCTTTCAAATCAAGAAGTTCGAGAATATCCTCCGGGAAGCGTGAGAAAACTCCGTGTCTTTTCCATCCAAAACCATAACCAAATTTTTGACATATTTCATCACAAATAAGTGATTCGCTTTCAGCATTGTCGACAGGCAAGTTTTGATCCGCATATAGTTCATCTAAACGAAATGCATATGTTCAAGATCAAAGTACAAACAATAGCAAAAAATCGATAACGAACCTGTTGTTTCACCCAACGTCGCATTTGGTGGAGATTTATTTTCATCCGCATTTGTAGTTGATGCAATTTCTTCAACTAAAGGTTTTGCGTGGATTTCATCCTGAGCTCGTTTCTGCGGTGCCAAAAGCTCGCTTAACATTTCGAGATTCGGGAAATGTTCTCCTTTGACACGCTTTGGCACTTTTACCGTAAAGCAGTCTGCAAAAATATCAATGAACTGTCATAATTAAAGCCCCCAAAAATATTTTTTAATTCCGGTTTGAATTAATTAAAATATTTAAAAAAATCGCAAAATATTAAAAAAAATATTTTTTTAATTAGCTATTTTTTGCCGATTCTAGACTTTAATTCTGCTTTTTTAGCCTTCATTGTTAGTTCAGAGTAAATTAAAAGCTAAAATTTAACAAAATAATAACAAATTTTGCGAAAATTTTAACCGCTTCAATGTTCTTCTAAACCATACTAACGTACCGTAAATCCTCTAATAAGTCCCCCGGGGGACTTATTGTTTCGTAGGGGGTCTAGGGGGGGACTTATTTGAGGGGGGGGACTTAATTGAGGGAGGGGACTTACTTTTTCGTGGATGCGCCGAAGGCGCGACGAAAATTTTTGGGACTTTTTGGCAAAATTTGGGAAAATTTTTGAAAATGTAAACAAATTTTGAATTGGCGCCGAAAATTTTGGCCAAAAATTTGAATTTTTTGGATTTTTGATCGATTCTTCGCCAATTTTTACCAAATTTTTCAATTTTTGTGCAAAATTTTGTAAAAAATAGCAAAATTTGCGCCAAAAAATTCGAACTTGCGCCAAAAATTTGTAATTTGGAAAAATACTCATTTTAGGGGGGGGACTTATTTGAGGGGGGGACTTATTTTTTCGTTGGGGGTCTAGGGGGGGACTTATTTGAGGGGGGACTTAATTGAGGGGGGGGGACTTATTGGAGGATTTACGGTATTTTGAAAATCCACAAAATGTATCGGTATAATGAACTGGAAGATTATTACTACAGTTACCTCTCTTTATAACGGTGATTTCGTTTTCGTCTCTATGGTTAAACACAGCGTCTCCACTGTTTACACAATATTTCCTTTGTAAGAGAAAGTGTCTTTTCCGACGTTTTATCATTTGCCTCTCTTTATAACGGCGATTTCACAAATAAAGGAGAGATTTTCGTTGGAAGGGTCTAGTTCGGCTGACTTGTGTCTTACAACGCTTTGGCAAGTACAGTAACGCACGCGGAATAGAAGGAAAAGACGAACGAATAGAAGGAATAGGGACGCACACAGTGGGACGCACATAGAGAAAAATGATCATTCAAATTCGCGCCTTGCCGCATTTGATGCGCAGCAATTGGCAGATCGCTTGACGAAAGCAGAACTAGACCCTTCCAACGAAAATCTCTCCTTTAACAAAAATACACCGACAACATCCTTTGTGAAATCGCCGCGTCTGAAAAAACACGTTGTCTTATAAGAAAATATTGTGCAAACAAAGGAGACGCTGTGTTTAAGCATCAACGTAAAAGAAATCGACGTCATAAAGAGAGGAAACTGTATTATGCAAGCGGCTAGATTATATTACCGAAAACTCGAAGTTTGTTAGGATGAATTTCCTCCATCACTTTTAAGGCAAGTTGCATAAAATCCGCGAAATATATTGACATTAATTAACATCGAGTGCCTACAACATAGTCGCCACTTTTTTTCGACTTTTTTCAACTACACCTCCGCATAAAGTTTTTTTTATTTTACTTGGTCAAATAAATAATTTTGTGCTTATATCAAAGCTACAAGTCTCTAGTTATAAATGTTATAAACCCTTTCCGGAGAATAAACAATTTTCACATAAAAATTTATTTAAAGTCATCCAATTTCAGCCAGAGTCGACTCCGGCTGTTTTGAGCCCTTGGAAATTTTTTTTTTTGTAGTGTGAGCGCTGTTTTGAGCGCACTTTTCTTACCTAACTTTCCGGATTAGACCTAACTTTCCGGAGTCGACTCCGGCTGAAATTGGATGACTTTAAATAAATTTTTATGTGAAAATTGTTTATTCTCCGGAAAGGGTTTATAACATTTATAACTAGAGACTTGTAGCTTTGATATAAGCACAAAATTATTTATTTGACCAAGTAAAATAAAAAACTTTATGCGGAGGTGTAGTTGAAAAAAGTGGCGACTCTGGCCTACAATACTAACTTGAATCACAGTCGTAAGTAGCATTGCCCGCGTCGTTTTCTGCATCATTTTCTTGTACTTCTTTGGGCAGGAATAGCCGAAGAAAGTATGGTTTACAATTGAAGAGGAAGGTTTTGCCTTCATAGACAATTTCCGCGTCCTTCACATTGCTATAGGGAGCACGAATTTCGACTATCAAAAACTCATTATCCTGTTGTAGCTTGAATACAGGTGTAATCATTACGCTTAATAACAGTTATTCACTTTTCATATGCAATTTGTATTCAGACTAATTAAAAAACTGGATTATCCATGCAAAGTTCATAAAAATTTACAAAGCAAACCAGGCATTTATTAGACGTTCAAAAGCAAAGTAAAATAACAACAGTTCACTCAAAATTTTATACGTCAACAATAACAAACAGAGCCATAGTGACAATTACAGTCAACTATTCACAAGCGTTTCAATAAAGCAGTTTTGGGCTGGTATGATCTTCGGTCATCACTCTACATGGGATAACTGCGCTGTTCGTCATCGGGCACACGGACATCGTCGATTTTTAGGATCATTCGGACGACCTAAATTAGTTATGTTCACTTGTAGTTAAATCACTTTTTAATCTTCAACAACAAACCTGAGTAGCCAGCGAAATTTGCTCTTTTTTCGAAAGCAAAGTTTCCACCACGCCCTGTTTCTTCATATCGTTTGTGCCAGCGAAGACGCAATCCACACCCAGATAAGGATTCTGCTCCTCTATTTGTTTAGCCTTGACTTGAGTGAGTGTGTCAATAGGCGAGAGACCAGAATTCTCAGCCAGCGCACTAGGTATGCTTTCCAAAGCGTCGGCGAATGCTCGGAATGAATATTGTTCAATACCCGCAATCTAAACACAGACATATTGATTTAATAAAGACAAAAATGTATACACATAATCATATGCCGATCCATATTATCGTTACTTAATTATTTATTATGCCTCCTATCTTAAGTATGAGCAATTTATTTTCTGTTAATAATAATAGCTGTAAATAATTCATTCTACAACATTAAATAATGCAACAACAAACCTTATCTGCTTCTTCAGCAATTTTGATAGCACATGCCAGTTCAGCAGCACCTCCGCCATAGATGATGCGATTATCCTTTATCAAATTTCGAATAACGCAGAACGCATCATGAAGCGATCGTTTTGCCTCTTCAATAATCTAAAATCTTTAGAGTAATTTTGGTGGATTCTGCTATAATATTTGTAGGACATTTAAGCGCGTGATATAAATTTTCCGAAGGACAAGACCTATAAAATTTTCAAAACCCTATGAATGCTTATGATCTTAAAATTCTTAAAGGGCCACAATACCTTTAAAATTCTGTTATTTATCCTCATCAAATTTGATTCCTACATTACCTAGATGGGCAAAAATGACCTAAATATACTAACACTTTCAATTGATAATTTTATGTACAACATTTTTAGCTTAGTGTTATTGCTTAATTTTACACTAATCTCGCAAAATCAAAAATATTTTGGCCATTCTTAATTTTGTAGTCAGATATAAATATTCCTATTCTAAACCAACCATTTTGTTTCCTCCTCGGATCAGTACTGTCACAGCACGGCTGTTGGGGCATTGTTCAATGCAGAGCATTTGTTCGTTATCGGTACCAAATTTGAGCTCGCGCACTAATCCTGCCTTTCCAAGCTTCTCTGGTTTCAATTCCTCAAAACGGGGCACGATACGACCGTTCGTAGCAATGGCAATGAGCTCAATTTCTGGACCACCAACCCATCGAACCTTAAAAGTATTAAATAAAAACGAACACTTAATATAAAAACATACTGCTGGCAATTGATGATGATAGAGCAAATGATTAGCTTCGTCGTCAAATCCCCATTGGCAAATTGCGAGTGTAGCACCACTATCCTTCACCTGAAGACATATTTTGGAATTTGTTTTAAAAGTGTGAACATATTTTAGAAGTTTTTAGAAATCTGCTTTTTTAATTAGTAATTATTTAATTAAAACTCGAGATAAAAAGTTAATGAATAATAAAAATAAAATGGTCACAAAACATTTTACCAAAAATAAGGTAAATCTTTACCTCGTTTATATAACACTCTTGTATTGGTCTTTAATTAATAGCACTCTTAAAATGCACTTTCAAGATTCTATCTCTGTTATGATTCTGTCAATGTATTCTATGTAAGAGCAGTTATGTTAATTGAATAGTGCAAGTGAATAATGTCACTATTAAATGTACAGTAACCAGAATCAGTGAAAAGGGAAGCGATACTAGCAAGTATTAGCAAAATATAAACCTCTTTGATCATGGTCTCAAAGGTATCACGCTCATATTGTTGCAGATGCTTAAAGTCTTGGGTTGACGTAATATCCAACTTATGTTTCGTCTTGGGTTTAGGTGGCTCGAAGGGGCAAGTTAGAATTGCGATCTTGGCATCTCTCAATTCGCGAGGCATTTGTGGATGACTAAAATATGTTTAGTAAAGATATCTTAATTTTTTGAACCAAATTACCTCATGGTTTTGTCAATAACAACCCCCTTGACAAGCAAGGTGTCTTCTAGACGGCCGCCGACTTTGCCCACGACCTTTATCAGTTCAAAATTAACATCACGTTCCTCCATGTTCGCGACAGAAAGTACCGCTTCGACAGCAATTACTGCTAATTGGCGTAAGCACTTGTTGACTCTAAAAATACGTTTCGTTCGTTATTCAACCATTTTGCAAATAATTTTTGACTTATCAAGATTTCTATATTTCACCCTACAGGAATTCTATTATTCTAAGTACCATTTTTCTTTAAACATTTGCCATGAACAATAAGAACAATATTATTTCATTCGGTATATTGATTTTTATACTTCTCGTTCTTAGACTTATAAAAATAAAGAAATGTAATAAAAACTGTGCTTAATGCTAACACTTTAGATCCAAGCGCAGTAATTGCAGTGCGAATCAAAGCTTCTTTGTCATCGATATTGAACTTTTCAGCGATGTCGTCCAACTTTTCAAGCGCTTTTTTGCATGCAAGATCAAATCCATCAGCAATTTTCGTGGGGTGGATGCCTTTGTCTAATAACGCTTCAGCGTGTTCCAACATTGCACCAGCCATTACTAAAATTAAATTTTGCTTTGAGCATAAATTTAAATACATTTTCTTGTCTCTAATACTATTATCTTGTCTCTAACTGAACTGAAATGTATCGCTGTGATCTACCGAAAACATAAATTGACTGATTTGGGTATTTTAGCAACGAAATCATTAAAATTTTATTTAGGACATCTACTATGGTGGTATATAAATTATTAATCCACCATCTCTTATCTGTCCATAATATGCTAAATATCAGCTTTACAAACACATGCCTAACATTGCTAAATATAACATTTATAAGTGAAACACTGTAATGTCAAGCAAACTATTTTAACAAGCAAAACAAAGGTTTTGCACTGTAATGATGTTAGCCATGTAGCCTCAGGCTTACTCACATTTGTTACATTTTACCAAATGTTTGGTTTACGCTTTACTCAATGTATATAAAGTTTTTGATTCAATAAAACTGAAACATGGGATCTTCCATCAATCAAATTTTAAATCATTTCTGGACATCGTTCCATAAACTTTTTTCTTACCGACAACTCCAGTTGTGCCGTCTCCGATTTCATCGTCTTGTGATTGCGACAATTCGACCATCAGCTTCGCAACGTGGTGATCCACATCCATACTTTTCATGATGGTTGCTCCATCATTGGTAATTGTCACTTCGCCATCGGAACTCACGAGCATTTTGTCCAATCCGCGCGGTCCCAAGGACGTTTTCAACGTATTAGCAACGTGACGAGCGGCCAAGATGTGGCTCTAAATTAAACTAATAAAAAACAAGCTGGCGGTAGATTCAATTTATCATTACTGCAGTGTTAAGAAACCCTTTGAATCACGACTGGTTAACTGACTAAGTGAAATAAACCACAAACTTAATAAAATAATCCCAAACCTTCAATGCTTCGACGCCGGTTATGCGTTTCTGTGCGTCTTGTTCGCGGATGATAATAAACGGTTGTCCACTCTCATCAAACATCAGTTGACTAACGTGCCCGGCCATTTTCTCGTTAGTTGACACCGCCTGTGATTCAAATATTTGAGCTAAACAAAAACCTATTACTATGACTAAATGTAACCCAAGTATGAGAAATGCAGAAGTAAATCAACTGAGAAACATTGAAATTTCAAGAACGTTGAGCTAGGCGGGTAATTACAGTGTAATACTGGCATTCGATACATTTCGCGCAAATTTAAATAACTATTTCTTCAACCAATAATTCAGCCAGTGTCGAAAGCTACTGTTGAAAGCCAGTTGCTAAAGCAACTGCTACTCAATTAATAGTAGTGGGGTTAAACAATTTAAACTTGTGTTAATTTGTGGAAACAATGACGATCTATCCAACTAATACGCCAAATTTGATGTTCAGATTTAAATCCATATAAAGTACAATTTTTAGAAACACAGAAAAGAGTGGAATTCAGAGTAATGCGGCATTTATAGAATAAGAACGTTAGTAGGTATAACATTTTTGGCAATAACTCAGCTCAAACGTAAACCACGAGTAACTCAAATTGACAATTAAGCTTGGGGCTAAATATATTAGTAGACTTGTGCTTAAGCCTAAGTTCTAAGCTTCAGCTCTGAGCCATTGTTCGAGCTTGTGCTAGATTATGGCCACAAATTGCGTCCATATGAAGTGCCAAGTCCTACAAAGTGGCATGAACTCTGGCTACAAATCTTTACGAGTCAAATGAAGCCAATGCCAAATGCTATACACAAAAATAACAGTCTGAATGGATATTATTTTCACAAAGGTATGTACCAGGGCTGGGAGATCGGATCGGAAATATCGGGTTTTTTGGGCTTCGGATCGGTTTTTTTGTCCATTTCCGATCCGATCAAAGCACCCCTAAGAATGCACTCGGCTGCGGATTCGAAGTTAAATTCCCGCCGGCCGTGCCCGATAGGGCGCGGCCGGAAAAAATTTTAGAAAATTTTAATGAACCACCATTCCAAAATTAGAAAATTTTCGCCTGCGGCGCTATTTAGTTACCATTTCTGCTCTAACTATTTTTAAAAATAGTGCAAATTTTTATATGAAAATCGCCAAAAATAGAATAATTTTCGCCTGCGGCGGTGTATTTTCCTTATTTCTCCATTGTTTTTCGATGGTGATTGTCATTTTCAGTAACAAAAAGTATTGATTTTGAGTCAAAAATACCGAAAATTGCAAAATTTTTCGCTGCCGCGAAAAATTTTGCCTGAAAAGAGAATTCTTTCCAAATTTTTTCTTAATTTAGCAAAATTGAGTAAAAAATAGAAAAATTGTACAATTTCGTGAAAAAACATTAATTTTGCCATATTTTACCAAAAACTTGCAAATTTTACCCATTTTTGGGCACAAAAAAGCAAACTTAGGTGATTTGGGAAAAATTTTGAAAAATAGCTATTTTTGGGAAAAAATTTTGGATCGGGTCGGAAATATCGGGTTTTTTGGGCTCCGGATCGGATCGGATTGGGGGTCACCGAAGATCGGATAGGACCCGCGATCAAAGTTCCCAGCCCTGGTATGTACCCGAGAAGAGCACATCACGTATACTTTTATTGCATTATCGTATTTCAAAATGTTTTCATAATAATAATCGGTTTTTTATCAGAGATTAATCTATTAAGTCATAGATATTATTCATATTTTGTTAGAGAAATTCTATTACTAAAATAAATTTGACACCTTCGACTGTGACTGTTGCCTAAAACTAGAGAGTGTATTTAGAGTACCATTTTAATGTTGTTTGATTTCCGGCCCAAAAGTGCCATAGTAGGTAATGTATAGCTTTATTATACACGTCCGTTAGTTCTATTTTAAATTTTTAAGTTAGACAGTCTGCGAGACTTGAGTTCCATGTTAGTCTATTGTGTAATCTTCGTTATTGTAATCCTCACAGTATGACCCTCGCACCTGAGAACTCACGGTGAGACAACTTTCAGTCATTTTGTTTAAACATGAATTATTAACGTTCTAATGCCGCTCTCGCTCTACACGGAATCTTTTCCTTCCATGCTTTGTTCCATGTGTTTGGCTATCTCGTTCATCGAAACAGGCTTCGAGTGAGAGCGATCAATTTCCAGCTAATTGGACAAGGCAGATGATCTATTCCTCCCTTTTCCGCCTCATTATGTGTGTTCGTGAGAGAAACTACGTGATTGCGCAACCCAAGGAAGGGGACAAGGACAACAAAAAGAGCGAAAGCGGGAAGCTAAAAGAGGAGAAATATGAGATGGATGACTTTCGGCTGACAGCGATCAATCTCAGCAGCGATGCTTGTCGTGGGACCACCGATAGCAGCAAAATGAAAGTGAAACCAAAAAAGGCGACAGGTATGCGGCGGATGAACTGATGAGCTGACGCCCACCGCTGTGTTTGTTCTAGGAAGGAATAATTGAAACGGCCACCGAGCCAGAGGCGATTGGAACAATGTCTATGGGGAAGTACAAGCAGAAGCTGGAGAGATAGAAATCTCGGGGTACTTTTGACTTTCTATTGTTATTCTTTCGTACTTCCCTTTCTTGCAAAATAGGCTGATAAAAAATAGCGAAAAAAAATTCGTATATTGTTCCTTCCGGGATGTGCTATTCAGATTGGCCCATTTTAGTAGTCTTAAATTTTGGTAATATTTGGGTTCATCGAAGGAGGTGGCTATAAAGGGCAGATTTATTACCAATACTTCTCACAATATTGTTTGTTCAAGACTCTTGAGATATGTCTCGAGAATTTATTCATATACTTAAAGTCATAACTTGGTAACATCTGTTTATTATATTTTAACCTCGAAAATCTTCCGAAACAGCTCTGTTACAATCTACACTATATTTGGCTTCAAAAATTAGGCTAATTAAATATGAAAATTTATATGCGAATAAATCATTTAGACACTAAGAATCCGTGCGTGGGTTCTTGGTCAAGAGTAAGGCCAAGAGTCACACCTATAATTTTAGATGAAAAATTGATTTTGAAAATATCACAAACTGATGATTACAACGAAGCGCCCTGTTATAAACAAATATGTTCCGGGGTATTGGTTTATACCCTTCTTCGGGTAGTCTATGTTCGGGATATACTTATACTAAATGAATTGTAGAAAATGATCGTGTACTTAGAGGTCATACCTTGTTGATTCATAGCCTTGTTTTAACAACATCTGGCCCAGACATCTAAAAAATAATGTGTCTAGCATGTATCTTCTATGTAATATATTCTCCTTCAGCCATAATTGTCCGAAATAACTATAACGTCCCCAAATAATTGGTTTTCCCATTTATGTTTTTCGTTAAGTCGTACGTCCACGTCATATTTTCATTTTACATCTATGAGCAGTGATCGTCTGTTTTCATTTTCATTACAATGGAACATTTTTGCAGAATATTTAACAAATTAACCTAATATGACAACTAAATTCGTCACAAGTAAATGTTTTCAAAATGATCCGTCTAATTTTTAGTTCGTTTGTGCAATTTTTCAGTGAGTGAAAAACAGATCGCTACTTTTTTTTCACTTACCTTTATAACGTGAATCCTTAACAGTGATCAATCAAACACAATAGAAAGAGTTCATTAAAAGCATGATTGTTCTGTCGTTTTAAACGGAGGTCTTCTGACTTATTCCGCTCACGTAAATATATACAACCTATTGTTTGTTCCAAAGTTTAATCCCTGACAATGGGACAAAAAGAGAACCAGAGATGACCAGAAAAGGAAAACTTTGATTGCTAGTTCATTAGCTTGCTCCGATCTTTTATTAACTTCCATTTGCTTCATAGCGCATCTTTTAGGCTGATTTTAGCACGCAACGGACCTTTTAAAAATCAGAAAATCTTTACTTATTAAAAACGTTCTTCTTGGTACTGATCATGCTATTTGTACTAATAACGAGTTTCAAATAAAATTGCACTGGTTATTTTGAGACTTTACAGAGCCTTACAGAAGCTCAAAGAAAACACAACCTAATTATTATTTCAACTGTGATAATTTCTGTATTAGTGTTTGAACTCTTATGAAACACAGGTGATCGCCTGTTTTCATTTTCATTGCAATAGTACATTTTGCAGAATATTTATTTAACAAATCCTTATAGTAAGCTGAAGCAAAACTTTCTCCGTCCGTGGATCCACGGACGGAGAATTTTTTGAGGGTTTTTGTCCTCAAAGCCTATTTTTGTCCGTCCTTCCCCCTTTTTTGAGGGCCCCAAGCATATTTTTGTCCGTCCTTCCCCCTTTTTTGAGGGCCCCAAGCATATTTTTGTCCGTCCTTCCCCCTTTTTTGACTGCCCAAAGCATATTTTTGTCCGTCCTTCCTCCTTTTTTGAGGGCCCCAAGCATATTTTTGTCCGTCCTTCACCTTTTTTGACTGGACAAAGCATATTTTTTTCCGTCCTTCCCCCTTTTTTGATGGCCCCAAAAAATTAAAAACACAAATTAGTCAGAGACACAAGTCAGTCAGAGACACAAGTCAGTCAGAGACACAAATTAGTCACAGACACAAACCAGACAGAAGGAGCGGCCGAAGGCCGCGACTGTCGACCTCACCCTGACCATATCTTGCCCAATAAATATTGCGAGGCGCCGGAGGCGGGGTAAGGACACTTGGGGGGAGTTACACTTAGGGGGGGACAGTTGGGGGGAGTTACATTTGGGGGAGTTACAGTTGGGGGGAGTTACACTTGGGGGAGTTAGGATTGGGGGGTTTTACCCAAAACCCCCCAAGTGGAACTGCCCCAAGTGTAACTCCCCCAACCTTAACTCCCCCCAACTGTAACTCCCCCCAAGTGTAACTCCCCCCAACTGGTACTGCCATAGTAATTTGAAAACCTATAAAAGTACCTAAAATTACCATAAAAGTACCTTATATGGTAATTTTTCGCGTAGAATTCAAATTTTCGGTTATTTTTCCATTATGTGCCTGTTTGTTGCTTTTTCGTGGAATTAACCATTTTCGATGACTGCAAGCGAGAAGGGAAAAAATATCTTCCGCTGATTTTTATGTTTTTCGTAACATCAAGGATTAAGTATCCAGTTTTGCTTGTCTTCTCAAGAATTTGACTCAAGATGCTATTTCTCTCCCTTTTTGCTGTCCACGTGCAAGCGGTTGACGCTAGTGTAACTTGGAAAAATCAGTAGAAGATTAATATTAAGCTAAAATATCCCTTATAAGGCGTCAAACAAGATTTAGGCTTGGGGCCCCGAACACATGGGGCCTAAGGACTTAATCTTAGGCTTAGCTCCCAACACCCTTATAAGGCGCCAAACAAGCAATTATGCTTAATTTGAGTTGTGCAAATGTCCACAACAGAACAGAGAGTTTACGAGAATATAAAAAACACTATGGCAGAGCAGTTGGGAGAATGAGAGTGATTCTGCACCCCGGAGGCGACGAGCCAGTCCTGTGGTCGGGCGCGGAGCGCCCGACCCTCCCCTTTGGAATGTGAGGGAACTTAGAACATATACTCCCGAACAACCCAACCCTGACCGCTGATGGCGGTGCGCGAAGCGCCGCTGATGCACGCTAAACGCTTCCTAGCAAAGTGAGGGCCGGGAAGCGGCCCCACTTCGCTAGTTAACCTAATATGACAACTAAATTCGTCAAGAGTTAATGTTTTCAAAATGACTTCCTCTATTTTTAGTTCAACTAATATGTTCAACGTTTTATTTGAAAGTTAACACAAAACATCGGCTTTTGTAAATATTTAAATATTCATCCTTATTTTAAACCTTTCAGTTTCTAGTAGCAAGAGGAATACACGTTCCTTGGTCTTGTGCTAGACGCGTATTGGAAAGGAGTAACAGAATGAAGCCAAGAATAATATTTCCCAAATATTCCACAAACACTAGGATTTCGCTATGGTCAACAATAATTTTACTTATTCTATGTCAGCAAGTATGGTTGACACAGTCGGTGAAAGTAATCGACAATGGCTTGGCACCCCCAGAAATCGTGCACACTCCAATTTCTACAAAACGTAAGACATGTTCTTAGGTCATATTTTATAAAGGTTGCTTTTCTCCAAAAATTACATTGAAATTTGTTTGATAAATGTAAAAAGATAGCTATGGAATATTCTCGTTTTATTTCAGCCAAATGTATGATCCACGCCGCTCCACTCGATCTTATTTTTGTATTGGATTCCTCAGGTTCGCTCAAAAACAAATTCCAGGATGAAATAGACGTAATTCGGCGGATTGTGAAGCATGTAACTATTGGAGAAACTGCCACCAGGGTTATGCTGGTTCAGTTCAGGTTCGCATTTCTTAGTTAGCGTGAAAATCTTAATTTATGTAGAAAACACCAGTTCTCAAATACGTTTTCGTGGTTTATTGAATTATATTACTTTTTGATCTGTTTAGCGGTGTGCAACATCTCGAGTTTGATTTTAATAAATTCACCGACAGAGACGAATTGCTAAGTGTCCTCAGTGTTTTACGTCACGTTTCCGGAATTACGCGAGTTGGAGGTGCTTTTGAATTCACTATGTCTATGCTCAAAAACTCTTCAGGTGTAAGTTGCAAAAGTTACTTATATGACTTTTTATATTTTGAGCGTTTTAATAATTGGTGTTTGGAAAATAAGATTCTGAAAGCTAGTTGAAAATAAGATATAGAATGATATTATTGTATCACTGGGATACGTGAGTCAATTTCAGGGAGTGCGACCTGCGAACGTTCCAAAGATTGTGTATCTTCTCTCTGATGGCAGAACCCATGATTTCCCGAAGGATAGTGAAATGGCAGACGAACTGAGACACAGAATCCCGAACATAGACATTTGGGCGTACGGCACAGGTGAATATGTCGCTATGAGCGAACTGATCAAGATTACCAAAGACGAGTCGAAAATTGTAACTAACAAGAATCTGGATAAGTTAGAGCCTCTCTTTGACCAGTGGCATGGGACAGAAGTATGTGATAAGCAACCAGTTTGCGTCAAGGGCAGTGATAAACCTCTGGATTTGGCCTTAGTAATCGACTCTTCCGAGAGTATTGAATCGATTTTCAAAGATCAAATAAAATTCGCAGTGGAAAGAATCGTAGGGAACATTAACGTCCACCCAGAAGCAGTCAGGCAAGTTAATGTTAAAATTTTGATTCCCTAACTTTGTAAGTCTTGCAATATATAGACTGGCTCTTATCACGTTCTCTGGACAAGCTTTCTTACACTTCAATTTTAATGATATGAAATTTGGCAACAACTCGGCAGTTGTAGCATACTTGAACACTCTCAGACCCATCAAAGGCACCACTTCAGCACACCTTGCTCTCAATATGGCATTTGAGCTATTCACGGACAGAAGCGAAGCCTCACGTGAGATTTATTTTAATTTGATTTTATCATGGAGATATAAACTTTCAACCACAAGAATATACTCGTTAAAAATTAATATCATTCGTTTGTATAAATAAACTGTAACCAATTTCAGAAGTGCGACCTGATGCCGGCAAATTGTTATTAGTAATAACGGATGGACGCTCAGCTCGATCCTCCCATACTATTTCCATGCGATTGCGCAACGAAGGAATATCTATAATGGCTGTTTCCATGAATTTTCCACAGAACACAGACGAGGATGAACTATTCACCATGACTCAAGTAGAACGAAATTTTTCTTTAAGTCTAAAATTGGTTTAAACAAAAAATTTATAGTTTGTTTTTACATTTTTTATATAATACTATTATGATATGTAATTCGTTTATTTGTGTAACCAAAAGGTATCACCAAGAATGGCTAAGTCCGGAGCAAGGAAAAATTTCAAGAGAGTTGCTGAATTGCAGGGGTTTAATTCTAAGAAAGTTCGGACACACTTTTAAGGATGCTTGTTCAATTTTTACTTTACGAATTTTCATATTCACTCGGCTGTTTTAGGATACTGAACATGTGTTTACCACAAAGAACATTCAAAAGTTTGAGCCAGCATTCCTGAAATTTGTCGGATTTGGCTGTCCTGGAATGACCCTCGGGCCAGACGCAGGTATCTTTAAATCCACTGATAAAATAAATTACTTTGATGTGGTTTATGCATTGAGCTTATGGATTTTTTGCAATGCATTTTCTCTTGATTTATTTAATTTCAGCACCCCGAGTACGTGGCGCCACCGACATAAGTTGTGGTCCGAACTCCGTGACATTCACAGTACGAACCCAGCGTCCAATGAGCGGTTTAATGTACGCACAGTCATATCATGATGACCCGCGTTGCAGTCTTACAGCCAGTGGCAATAATCGGGAGTTAACTATTACATTTGTTGAAGGAAATTGCGGCCTCATAAAAGCGCCAGCACCGGTTTGTGTTTTTTTCTATTAGTAATCGAAGTTATTTTGTTCAAAATTTTATTTCTTTTTAAACAAAATTTATTCCTTACTTTTTTACCTCTACTCTCGTAAATAGAGCCCCATTAAATGGTACATTTTGATTTTAGAACCGAGATGGTTATCAATACAACATTACAGTGATCCTCCAGTTCCATCCATTAATAGTGACTAGAGCAGACCAGGTTATAATCGGCTACACATATTTACACTTAACACAATACCTTTGAGTACAAAACGTTTTCCATTTGTAGGGTCTAGACGTCTTTTGTTTCCACGCGCAATCAATTTCTGCGCAAGAAGCAGACCGATCTTCTCTGAAAAAGCTCGTGGATACCCAATGTACATATAGGCTTCATAGATTTGGGCCAGATGATTGTATGGCTTTGGACGCGAAAGTTGGAGAGAGTCTTTTTCATAAGTGGGAATGCGACACACGTGAGCGACATACATTTCAAAAATTGTGAGTATTTTGCACACTATACTACGTTTTTTAGCACCAAATTACCGTTATTTGGTCCATGACTGTTATGGCAGCTCTGAGCGTAAAAATGTTCAAATTCTCGATGGAAATGGGTTAGTTTCACTTTTATTGATTGTGACTACATTCAGTTTTAAAACTTTAGATGTGAGGTCGACCCCCATTTCCTGGAGACACCCGATTACACACATATTGAACTTAACTCCAGCTCGAAAGGTGTAGAGGCCAGAGGCTTAGGTGGATATGTCTTCCAAGAAATGAGTGCGTTCAAATTCCCTGGTGACAACAATGTGATTTTTCAATGCAAGATTTCCTTCTGTGATATGAGTAGCTCGGACAAATGCACGAAAATGATTGTAAGTTTTTATTAATATTTCACGTAGGAAACTACCATATTACCCGTCTTTTAGCCCCATACTTTAATTTCGCTCCACCCTCTAATTTAACTCCAGTCTAGAGAGGGGTTGAATGATTTTGCCCTTATATTCGCGTAATTTCAAATGTTCATATTCAAACAAATGTAGTCAAAATTATTAATTTTGGTTATGAGTGTATTGATTTTTTAAATTTATTCATTAGATTCGACAAATCATTAGAAGTTAATCAGAATCGAATTTATATCTAACCCTTATTTTTTTATACAGCCGCCTGTGTGCAATAAATCCAAACCGATCACTTTATTATCTTCCTTATCCAACGTTGACAGCGCCAGTGGTCCCAAACGTCGAGTAAAGCGCGGGACAACAAACATTGACCGACCTAAAGACGGTTTTGCTTTAACAATCAACGTTGAGACTCGTACACTGAATGTCATAGAAAACGAAGCTATTCGGCCACCAACGCCTGTTCGGTATTGCGATGTTAGGAATTAAGTTCTCAATGTGTTTTCGCCATTATTGTATCTGTCTCATTATATTATCATTTCAATGCCTTTTTGTTACCCTATTGGACACCCTCGGTGCCAAAAGATTTTCATTGGCCATTTTATTCCAGTTCTTCTGTGAGCACCGTGCTTTGGGAAAAGATGAAATGAAATAGGAAATTTTTTCTCTGAAGTTTCCGTTTTATACTAAATTATAAATAAGTCTTCCGCGTGTTTCTGAAACTGGGAATATTTATTAAAGTTTGGATTTTCTCATAAAAATTGGGCATATAACGAAATTTGGGATGAAGAAAAGCCACTTAACTTACTTTCAATATGCCTCTGATGATAAATCACCCATAGCTTCTGAATTACGATGTCTCTTTGTGTAAATATCCTTGTACATTTTGACGCAAATATTTGTTTGACTTGATATTAGACTGTTTGTGATACTTTCATTTAGTACTTTGTACATGTGAATTTTAGTAATGTGTAATAATTTGTTCCTTGTGAAAAAGACAGTGTCGTGCTTACAACAACATGGTCAATAAATTTATTTCAATATATTAACTCTCAATGTATAATTAATTTAAATCATCATTAACGTTTGACGATCTTCTGCGGAATATTCGGTACAGTCCTCCAGCTCTGCTCAATATGCTCCAAAATGGATTACTGATGACTACGGGAGCTTCGATTAATGGAATAGAACGTGGTTTGGCAACAGAACCTGAGTGTGATTTTGTCGTCTTTTGTGTTTCAACGGTGTTGGAGTCATCCGCATAATCGTTGTCCATATAGTAGAATGGAGAATGGCGGAATTGATCCGAATAAGGCGACATGGAGTCTTCCATCTATAAAAAATTAATTTCAAAAATGATTATTGAAAATATTCTTTTTCTTGAATGGACAAGGATTGCTCCCAAAAACGATGAGGTCCCCGTTCTGTTGTGCAACTTTTCCATATATGCGCCAATGAAAAATTAACAGTAAAACGAATACACTATATTATGGTGGGATGGGAAATTACTACGATATCCCACTTTAGAAACTTTTTATATTTTAGCTTTTATGTTTTACGGTAAAATGTCGTTATATTTACTATCAAGACAAACCTGAAATCTTTTCCGAATTTTCTCTATGTAATATGACTGATGATAAAGTCCGGTGTACGGAATTGGCACTAAATACTTTTGCAATTTGTTAGCATTCCGTAATGCATTTGCGGCAGGCCTTGCAGCGTTAACGGAGTTAATTGTGAAGAAGAATTCAAAGGCAACAATAAACGTAGCGTAGAAATTTGTCCAAGCTGAGGCACCTGTTTGGGACTGTGGGCGCATGATTTCGCTCCTGAAATAATAACTTGTATATAAATATGGAACGCACTTATATATTATCGAAGAAAGGAAATCCCGAATGACCGGAAATATCCCAGGAATTTTGCTCATCCTGAGGGGTTTAACTATATGCGGTTGAGAAAAATAAAGGAATTTAACGCCTCCAAAACATGGAACGGCGTGTTCTTTTATGTCATGATTGTGTGTTCTATGAGGTCTGATGTTATACCAGGTCAACTGAACATTCAAGAATACAGCAAGGATTAAATATTGAGTCTATATCCAATGCCTGGAAAATTCCGGGAATATTTTACGGTTTAAAATAACAACCGGATTCTTTAACTAATGACGAAGGCGTGCAACAAAATTTGAGCCGACATCGTGTCTGAGCTGTATTAAATGCAAATATTTGGGGGTGGAGTACAAATTCTGCACGAAAATTACGGAAAGATTGAGCTGAAAGAGTGAGTGGTTAAATAACGAGCAAATCAACACGAACAATTTCGTGTAGAAAATTGTTATTGAATAAGCAATTATATTACTATGAGGTAATTTTCTAAATAATGAATGAATGTGTTACGCTGAATTTGCTACGGAAGGAAAGGTATTTGCTTGTTGGATTATAGAAAGCAGCGATCTTGTATCCTGTAGAAACTTATGACGAATTTTCGCAAAAATTCGTATGCATAATGGAGAGAGGATACTTTAAGGGGAAGACTTAATTTATAATTTTTGAAGACAAGTGGCATTTTCATGTAACAAAATGAACTGCGATAGCGATATTTCTCACATTTTATTCTACAAAATTTAATGTGCGTTAAGCACCATAATTTAATTTTCGATGACTTTTTGTCTCCGAAACGTGACGATTAGAGTAATTTGAAACATAAAATTGAATTTGCTCAAGGAACTGCTTACCTGTTTTATATATTATACTAATTTGATCCTCGACGCAAATCCGTTTCTAATGATACTATTTCTATACAAATATCAGAGGAATGAGAAGTTAAAAAATAAAAACGGTTTAAAAACAGAAACAGCCATATTTTATGCTGAGCTATTGGATGCTACAACCAATATGAGATATCGAAATTCGTAACGGGAAATAAAAATATACGAATGAGTCGGAATTACACAACCGTTATTTATCTTTTAACTGCACAAATAAACAATTAACAATTTAGTGCAATGTTAGTTTTATGTTACATAACTGGAATCCCTTCCTTTAAATAAGTTTTTCAACATAACCCCAAGTTAATCTTACCGATTTAGATTCTTGCGTCAAGACTATGTTTTCTACAATAAAATGCGATATTTTTCTTGGATGTCCAAATGAGAACACCGTTTTCAGGCTGTAATTATAGCATGCCAAATGTCGCCACTGCATAAGATTTCGAGCACACAAACGACGTATGACACAGGCGGATATTACCTTCAGCCACACGACCTTTATGTTTCAGGTTGTCATTTAAAATTACAACCTCTAAAACAAATTTAAAACCCTCTCATTCTAAAAACGCTAGACTATGCGAGAATTGTGTCTGATTTGCGTTGTAAAATTTTACTAATCACAGACTATTTCAAAAATTTCAACTTTGGCTAGAAAATTAGCGTAATTATATGTTCTATGGATGTTTCGAGCGGAAATGATTCTATTAGGGTTAGATTTTGTAACTTAATTCAAATAATAAATCTGAATGTTAACATCTTTAGGGCTTGTGTATGTGCTTGCACAAGCACAAGCACACAATTTGGGTAATTGGGAAAATTAAAATCGAAAATTAAATACAGTCAAACATGACCGATAAGAAGCAACTTTGAAAAGTGCGGCAGAGTTACAACATATGTAGAAAATGATAATTGTAAAAATCTGTAGTAATAACATAAAAATAAGAATGATAGACATTTTTCTAGGCCGTTCTACAAAAGGGGATGAATCATTAACGAGAGGAAGTGTACTTTTCCAATAAAGGAGTACCTTTCATTCCTTTTCGAATGCCATTCTGTGCATTGTTTTTACTCTGCGTAATTATAAAGCGGGTAATACCAGCTGGATTATGGCGAGGGATTATGAGGGAGGGGTTATATAACCCAAAGATCGGATGTCATTCATCCTCGCATCTGGATGTAGGTCACACTGTTTATCATTTTGCTATTTATGGCCTCCCATAAGCCTGCATTTTACGCACTGATGACCAGGGAGTGACTCCAGAAATTAGAAAATTTTCCAGAAGATATCTCGAACGAATGCCTTCAGGGAATATAAAACCGCGTACTGGTTTTACTCAAAAGTAGCATTTAAAAACTCGACTTTATATCGACTTTTGATCCTTGTCAATCGGGTCCCTCTAAAGTCGCATTGTGAACTTCCCCCCCCCCCCCCGACGCAGAAATTTTCTAATGCAGCTGATCCGCGGGGTTTTCAATGCTTCGTCTGGCAGACAAGCAATTAAATACCGGTCTCGCCGACAAACATTGCGTTGCCAGGGTTTATTTGGCCCTTCCGAAATCCAGAAAACCCGGATAACCAGGACTATTTGCTAAGCGGCGAAGCCGCGGGGCAGTCCTATGGAATAATGTACTAAAGTGAGCAAAAATCAAATGCAGTGGAATGACGAAGCCTTTTCTCAAAAATGCATTTCACATCCTCAAATACCATTGGTAAAATCCTTAATTTAATAAATTTTATGGATGTATATATAATTTCAATAAAGAAAATGGGCTTAAGTTTAGTTTTTGCACTGTTGTCAGAGTTAAGTAAAAGGAATGAGAATAGTCTTTAAAAATTATTTTATGTAATTAATATCCTTGAATTTTTAATAAATTTATCAAGGTACAGTTAACTTAGACAATGGAACTTCACTCCTACCGCTACTAAACACATAATAGAGGTGGTTAGTTTTTAGCAATTTTATAGAATTTGCACGCAATGCAGATGGAACCAGGAAATATCCGGCAAGAAGCAGGATATTAACGTAATAAGGAAATACTGTAGAGGATTGTGCTTTGTCTTATTTTCCGTCATTTTGGGATAGGCGACTCGCAGGTGCGCGATTTGCTTTGTGCTTGGCGTGGGAATTGAAGTAATAAATGATTTACTAACGAAAGTCATGTGACTCACTCCCACTCTCATGAGGTACATTTATAAGCGAAAAAAAGAAACGTGAAATTTAATCATACGAAAGACACATGTTAAAAATTCCCGGCGTGGGAACGGATTTGGTGTCATTCTTCTTTGGATTTTCTCACATTTAGATTTTACTGAGGTCACAATAAAAGGAATTTTGTATCAGTTTTGCAATTTGGTGGGACCTATGGTGCAAGGAATAAAGTAACATTTTTACATACAAAAAAGGCCTCAAAATATCGCGGAACATTTGTATGCAAAAATCTCAGACTGTAGCGGAAGTCCTAAGAAAAAAGTCAGTTGCATTGAAAAATGTGCATGGGAAATTTTGCAACGGTGAAATTTTTGACTAGTTCTCCACGTAATAAAATTTGGCCGTAACTTTGAGACATTGAAGGAGTAGGACGTGTATTTTATGGACATTGACTATGTACAATTAGATTAGGAATCTTTCTCATGATGTATGAGGGTGAAAAAAATGTATTTTAAAATGTACACATACTAAAGCACGCGATAGCTAACGTATATTCACAGGGTGAATGCTTTTAAAAATCATTCGAAATAGAGGAGGTTGATTATATGGGACTGACCTCTCAGTAAGAGTACACAGTGAAAACACATGAGGGTCTCTTATGTATTTCACTAGACCGACTTCAGTGAATCGTAAATTGAGCCATGGGATACAGACTGAATGTCACTTTAAAATTTCTTTGAAACACATGTCACTATTTTTTTCATTTTCCAATAAAACCTCAGTCTAGATAATGATGCCATTTCCGTTTTATAATAAATTATGGTCATGGCTTCTTAAAACCGCCTTCGTGTCAAAGTTTGAGAACATTCCACGTGTGAAAGCTACTGTATCCTAGTTGGCAGCTGTAATAGGTCTTCCACGTAAACAGTACGTCTCTTACGGCAACATCAACAATTTTGCAAATGATGTGATGATATAATAAAATTTTTTATTATTCGTATAATCAAATTGCATAAAAATTTGCAAAAAATAATTAAATTTTGTAGGAACACAACGTATCTAAATATTTACAACCTTTCAATCCTAAGCTTTATACAAAAATGAGTTTTTTATGTACAATCCCTCTTCACAATTCTTTTTTAGGGCAAACTCGATTTCAAATTAGCGCCAAAATATAATCGCATGCCAAAGGGGTAAACAGGGCCGCTGAAAATTTTTAATGGGGGGATTACTCGGCAGGGGTCTCCTCTAGAGATTGGTAAAAAAAATTTTAGTGGGGCCTTGTTAGAGTAAAACTTTTCACAGTCAACACTTTTCCCTATTAGAGGAGGCTCTGTTCAGCATCAGGAAAAGAGCCTCCCATAATAGGGAAAAGTGTTGACTGAGAAAATTTTTACTCTATCGGGTGGCCAATAAGTTCTGATGCCACTTTTCAATTACGCATATTTCTTTTAGAATGAATGATTGACTATGAGTGTTTGATATTATTTTGTTGCCCATTTTGTCTGCGTTCATCCTGTATATAGCTTTTATTTATCACTTCACAAAATATTTAAAATATCACATAAAGTTTGTTATACACCCCCTGTATAAATTTTTGAGGGGTGTATAAATTTTGGGCAAGTATGGCGTCTAAAAACGCTCATAACTCAGCGATAATCCAATGAAAGACAAATCTGTAAAAAGTGCGTGGTAGAGCACAGAATGTAGAATAAGACTAGTAATACAGATTTTTCCGATAAGTAAAAATCATGTGCAAAAAACAAAAAATATATGAAAACCTAAAATGAATTTTGAGGTTGTTGTACACATTCTGTGAAATATCGAATATTTCATGAGATAAAGTATTAAAGTTATATATCGTTGAAAACTAGACAAAATTTGCAGTTATTTGATCTATTGGGCGTATTACGTTTCTATCAAGCAGTTTTCAAAATTTTTAATTTTGAACCCTAACAAAAACATTTCTTAATTTTCTTCAAAAGTATGGTGTCCGAAAATGCTCATATCTTGCCGATAATAAAACCAGAGACTATTCTGTAAAAACTACGTTGTAGTCCACAAACTGTAGAATAAGACTGCTAAAACCGTTTTTCGGAATAATTAAAATTGTAAACAAAAATTAGCAAAATATGGAAAATACCTTCAAAAAATTTATACAGGGGGTGTATAACAAACTTTATGTGATATTTTAAATATTTTGTGAAGTGATAAATAAAAGCTATATACAGGATGAACGCAGACAAAATGGGCAACAAAATAATATCAAACACTCATAGTCAATCATTCATTCTAAAAGAAATATGCGTAATTGAAAAGTGGCATCAGAACTTATTGGCCACCCGATAATAAGGCCCCACTAAAATTTTTTTACCAATCTCTAGAGGAGACCTTGCCGAGTAATCCCCCTCATTAAAAATTTTCAGCATCCCCTTTTTACCCCTTTGGCATGCGATTATATTTTGGCGCTAATTTGAAATCGAGTTTGCCCTAAAAAAGAATTGTGAAGAGGGATTGTAATACGTGTGCGAATCTATATTTTTGTATTGGATGGAATACAAAATACGCGGTTCAAAAGTCTAATTACAACACATTTTCAAAACAATTGCAAATGTTCGAATGAATTCAAAACAGGAACTGAGGCCAAAAAATTAGTATTAAAATACTGCTCTGGAAGTGCACCCACGCTTGGCAGCGTTTCATATATCCTATTTTCGGAGACTGCAGAAATTAAATTTAGAGACCCGGAAAAATCCGTCTTCTCATTTCATTTCTGTTATTTAGCCGCTATATTATCCCACGCCCAACACAACAAACCTCATAATGTGACTTTCACTTTCTAATCGCATTAGGGTGATATCACTGCTCAATGAGCCAGAACAAAAGACATTTCTTTCTTTGCTATGTCAATGAAGAAACATTTAAACAAATTCCATTTTTAAAGGTATAAACACACGCAGTTTTACCATTCACAAATATTTTGATTACACTTTAACCGCACGCAATATTATGCACCTGTTCAATAATTCAACTACGTGGTTATGGTGCAATGCATGAATAAGGCTTGCGAGACTTTCTCCTTGCAATGTTTAATTTGTAATGTACTAAATATTTTATTCACTCTTGGAACATTTCAGCAGAATATGAGGTGGCCCGTAATCAGGAGTTATTAGTTCAGGTTATATATTTTATTTTGAAGATTTGGAATTGAAATAAGAGATATAGAATTACAATTCCTGATGATATCCTGTTTAAATTTCTAATGACATTTTCCTGACTACAGGCCTTTGCTTGGGAGGGGAAGAAGCAATATGCACAAAGTCGAGCTATAATAAATTGAGTAACAAAATAATATAAGCAAGCTAATATGCAATGGTAATATCGAGTCATTCGATTAGTGTACTGCTCAAAACACAAACGTATTGTGCAAAATCCAAACTCTTACTTTTCCTTCAGGAAATATCGTTGTAAGAGTCAATAAAAAATGGGCAACTAATATAGGTTTATATCAGCTTTCATGCGCCTATTTCATTCAAATTGTGGGGCTGCTTCATAAAGACAAATCGTAATAATGTTCTTGGAAAGAATCCAAAGGAAACGAGGGTGCATAATTCAAATGCAGTAAGCTCGATCTTTATTAAAAAGAATCAATTTCCATGAACTGAAATTTTGCTAAATCCGAGTTGTCTTAACGGGTTGGTTTCGGGTTCATTTTGTACATTTTGAGTGAACTCATTTTGAAATTGTAAAAGAATATAAAGCGAGGAAGCCAAAATTATGCTATTGCTCTGGGAATCCAACGAATTTCGTATAGCAGCAAATTGAGGGAGTCGAGGGAGTGACTCAAATACAAGAGCAATCAGTTGAGCCTTTCTCGAAAACAATTCTTCGAAAACGGTAATGAAAGAATTCGGCATAATCGCTATATCGAAAGGAGACAATATAATTTTACATGTGTGGCGAGATTAAAAGCGGATAGAAATCAGAAGAAAATAGTTATTAGAAGGATTCTAAGTAGTCAATTATGAGAAAAGTACAGTAGTCGTTAGCTTATAACCGAAACAATTAGAAGGTTGGTTCGAAATATGGCATTCGGCATCACAAACGAAGGAAAAAGAAAGCGAAATACAATTATGATGAGGGTAGGATTTTGTATCAATTATATGAAAGGAATTCATAGAATTATAAAAGTACATAGAACTTAGGTTAACGCGCTTCTTGTTATAAAACGAAAGAAAAACAATTCAAAATCACATCAAGAAAAATATTTCTGAAATACAAACATAGGTTCGCGATTCGGATAGATAACGAATGTGGTGGCGAATAGTTCATTTAGCATACATTTTATAGGACAACAAGTCGCATATCGAAACGAAGGAAAATTAGAGTATAGTATACAATATACTTTGTAATTGGCTTATCACGGCAGATGGAAAAAGTCATCATTGTAAAGAAAATTAAAACTTTTCTTATATTTGACTCATTTTTACGCCGGTGATCCGTTCCTCGGTGAAGTAACACTTTTGGCAATGCAACTTAGAGCCGCGAACTCGAACATCCGCACCACGCTGGCCACTACCCAATGGCATGTTGCAAACGAAACAACGGAAACAGCTCAAATGGTAAAACAAATTGAGAGATTCAACAATCATTGCAGCACCACGGCCTGAAAATAATTTATTGAAAAATGAGTCGTGAACGTAGTTGATTAAAGTACATGCAAATTCTCGTAAAGTATGATTACTCATAAGGCTATTATAGTATAAGGTGAGATATTTTGTTACAAGAAGCCTTTCTATTATCATGTCTTGCTATGTAATAATAATGAAAAGCGCTTATAATTATTATTTCATAATGACAAAACAAAATATGCATTCGCTCGAGTTATTCTACATAAATTAGTGTATCCTAGATTATCCTTCATTTTTTTCAATAACACAAAGAAAAGTAAAAGTTAACAAATCTCAGGATACACAACACGTTAATTTTCGCAGTAACTGAAAACAATGATCTTTTGGGATTGGTATAAATTTCAATTATCCTGAAGATATTTTTGTTAGCGAACAGCGTGAGATACAAGTATATTTAGAGCTATAAGGGTTATAGTTTTGTAGTTACATGATGCTTCATATTCTGAAGCTAGCTCAATTATTAATTACAGGAAATTAATATTCTAAGCGAAGAATATCATGACGAATTTTTAACGGATTAAGACCTGTAATTAATTTTATCATTTTGGTATGCATCACAGATTCTAAATCTAAATATGAACTAGTTGCTAATGATTGGCGAATATATAGAAGCATGTTTTTTGTTTCAACAGTTTAAAATTTAAAAACGCCTAATTTTATACTGCGGTAATTATTGCGGTAGATGCATATGAAAATTTTTTGAGAAAAGTGTAAACTAAGAATATTTATCTTACCCAATTCTATACCACAGTGTGAGCAGCGATGTCTTCCACTGACTGTCATTATCTGCTTTTCCTCCTTATTGTTTCTATCGATTTTCTGACCTGCAGGCATTTTTGACTCTATTCGTACAGATTTTTCCGGGAAGACTTCCGTATCTTTGAACTGGGCCTTAAAATGTAACTTTATTTATCTATTTTTGTCACCGAATTTTGTATAATGGGAGGAATAAATTGATTTTTTAAAGAACTTATTCCTTCTAAATTCTAAAAGCAGTAATTGTTTACCTCATTTTTTGTTTTTCGATCACTCCATTGCACTCTTTGTTGCGTTTGTGGCGGGTTAACTGTATTATTACTCTGCTCATATGGTCGCATTTGATAACCGTCTGGCTGAGACGTTGTCGCTCGCCGATTCGCAGATCCCAGAGAGAAATATCCACCGTTGGTGGAAAACTCTTCATTGTGAGATTTGCTTAAGCCGTTTGTTGCCGGCCGATCCAGCGTTTGAATAATTGGTCGAGTACTGAAAATTTTAAAACTAATGGGCAAATCATTTTTGAAATTTGTTGCTGAAACAACGGAAATTATAATAATATAACTGCTTACACATTGGCTTGATCTTGGCTTAGCCATTTGGGTCGGTCACTCCTAGCAGGATAATCTCGGCTATGTGGATGGATGATTCTAAATTTCGAATCAGCGTCGATGCGATTTCGACTTGACGAGATTCCTGGATTGGGCAAGCGCTGTTCAGCAATGAATTGCCTCCATTCACGAGTGTCCTGAAAATGAGCATTAGAAACCTGCAGTTTAAAATGTTCCATTTATAATAGCTATAATTATTTTAATTAATAATTCGAGCTCAACGTATCTAAATATTCTGAATCTCTATCTTCTAAAAGTCTATCAACTATTCTTTTTTCGCCTACCGGACTCAAAAGGTCAATTTCCTGGCCCCCTTCCACTGCCATCGCCACACCTCTGCCTAATCCTCCTCCCAAATGACCCCAACAACCACCGATTTCTATGCCATCTTTGTCGTAGAATTTGTAGCTCGTTTCAGAGATCCTCACTTCTTCCTCTTTGAAAAATCTCGTATATTCTTCTCTTATTTTCACAGGTCGCGTATTATAATCTCCTCTTATTTCAGGCCATAATCCACCCAACGGTCTCGGACGATATGACCTCGTATAATTGTCAACTGAAGGTTGGCGAATTCTAGTTCTAGGCACTGGAGTCGGTCTTGAATCCAAATCTTCACGGTGAACCTTTATCGGGATAGGGAAGTCAGATTTTGGCGTAAGTGTCTCCATTATGATTGGTATTTCAGATTCGTCCTGGAACGAGGTTTGCTTTAAATCAGACGTAGTGTGAACATCCACTAGAACTTCGATTTCAGTCCATTTGTCGCCGTACTTCTTATCCTTGCAGATCGGTTTTATTTCTTTTATATGCGAATTTTCCTCTTCGCCAAGCTCATTTTGCCTATACAATATATGAACTTGATTAAGTTCCTTATCTAAGTCCCATTTCCTTCTATGAGGAGGAGTTCCAGGTGCTTCGCTCCTTGTTTTTCTCTCGATCTGATCTTTAATTTGCTTGAATCTTGCTTGACCGATTGTCGGATAACTTAAGCGTCTTTCGTTAGGCTCATGAATTCTATCATAATTTTTTTCTCGAATTGGTAATACTTCCTGTTTTTCTACAATCTGAACATTCAGCACTTCGTCCGGTACTTCTTGAATCGTCTCTAAGTCTTCAGGGGCTGGACTTTTTCTATTATCTGATCTTTCTTCTTGATTATCTTCGAACTTCAAGAAATCGGTTCGATCTTGATGCGGCTTGCCTTTGATATTGTCACCGAGGTCCACACTTTCCCACAGAAATGGTTTCTTTTCTCGCTTCCAGAAAATTTCCGAGTTCCGGCTGCGTGGTCTTTCTTCTAAAATATATTCGCCACTTTGAGTAGTTACGGTTTCAGTTTCGCACGCTTCGCTCCCCAAAGAAGATGTAGAACCTCTTTGATTTCTCTCTTCTTCAGGAAGTCCTTTAGCTTCTGTTTCTTGGCTTAAAATCTCTCCACTTTCTTCTTTATTCGGCACTGAAGCTTCCTTCTTTGTGGAATAGTCGAATGGATGCTGTCCCAATTCACTAGAATTATAGCTCAAGAACTGGACTTCGACGTCGGGTGACTAAAAAGAATGTGGGAATTTGTGAGTAAAGAGTATTATACGTTGTGACGATGAGTAAATAAATCCTCGCTAATTAATTAGAGATCAGCGAAAGGGAGCAAGCGGTAGGAACAAAGCGATTTTTGATTTTGAGAGCTGCGAATTTGAGGAAAAAACAAGAGAAGTTTTTGAAAAGGACCATATAGCTGAAGAATAAATACAAAAGTGGTAGATATTGCAGGCCTAAGAAATTACATAACGGATGATGCGAGAAGTAAACGTCCTCTCAAAGAAATGATCTCTATAAGTATGTAGACAATTGAATAATTGCAGACGTTCGAAATCAATAAATATACTTGACTTATAAACAAACAGTTTAAAGTAACTAAAAATCCCATTTTGGAGCAAAAGTAATCAGTCTAGCACGAAAAATTCGCAGCAGAGTCAGTCATGAGAACGCGTGGGAGAAGAAGTAGGCGAAGGTGGCAGCAGTATGGGTGGCCAGGAGGTAGCGGATTTAATAGGTAAACAACACATATCAGGACATTTGCGCCGAAAAACGTCTGAAATCCTAGCCATTAGACAAAAGAAGTAAAGCCAGCCCAAATTCGTACTATTCATTCAAGGCATTAATTTTATATCTTCACATTTCTTCGGAAATAAGCAAAATTTTAAAATCATTTATTTTAAATGATCACCGAATTTAATTTCCACTTAATTTTAACTTCTGATACAAAACCTTAAATTTTTATTGATTTCCTTATTCATATTCAACTTATTGATATGGACTCAGAAAAACCAGAAATTCGGCTGTAAAGCTAACATTCCAGTTGATTATACATTGAAACATACCACGACAATTCGTTCATTTTGTTGCTCCTCTAGTGTTTCAGCACGATTTCCATTGGCATCCTTCATTTGCAAACTGAATGATTTGGCTGTTCGGAACGAATCGTCAAATTCACTCCGCCTAGCTGAAGAATGTGGAGACGACTCCGGAGTGCGAAACAAACGACTGTTATCCTCATCACCATTCTCCGGCTTGTCGCATGAATCGCTATCTATATGCAGTGCATAATTACGAATTAATTGAGTCTGAGAATCAGGTCGAATGTAGCCACCATCAGCGGATTCTGGAAATTACAATTACATCGTTTCACTTTTTACCTAGTTTGATTCAGCTTTTTACATACAACCAATTTTTAGGGTGCTAGGAAAGTGGGACCTGGAAAATTTTTTTGAGTAGAAATAAAACGTGCTTAGAACGCATATTTAGACTAAATAATCAATCTGGATTAGTTAAATTCCTACTTAAAATTTTTTATTTTTGAATTTTTGCTTTGGGGGACCAAGGCAAATTATTGGTTGAAAAATTTACCATGAACCCCAATGTGTATTTTCGGGCGCAAGGCTAAAAAGGTACCAATTAAAAAATAAGGAAAAATAGAAAATTTAGTCGAAATTTCTAACAATTTTTGAAAATGTAGGCTAAAATTTGCTTGAAATTGCGGAAAGATTCTCAAAATTTGGCCGCCGGCGAAAAAATTCGAGATAATTCGTCAAAATATGGCAAATTATACCAAAAATCCGCGGAATGGCAGTTTTAGGTATAAAAACCTAGAAGTGGTGAAGAAACCCATTTTAGGTGTTTTAGGTGCCCTATCTACAAAATTATTTTAGTTTTTAGGTGCGCACCAGGGCTGCAACCGGTATCCGGTATACGGTTAATCGGTATCCGGTATCCGGCGTTTTTGGCCAACCGGTATCCGGTTACCGGTTTTTTGGGGGGTGCGCCGGTTGCAGGCCAAAAAATTAAGCACCCCTAAGAATGCAGTCAGCGCCGCAGGCGAAAATTTTTGAAAATTTATTATAATATTCAAAATTTTCAATGTCAATTTTTGTCATACAGCGTAATTTTTCAAAAAAATTCAAGAAAATTTCGCCTGCGGCGCTATTTTCTTTTTAACTTTTCCATTCTATTTCTCTATTTTACCCAATAAAACTAATAATATTCTGTTAAAGCTCTCGCCAGATTTTCGTATTTTGTCTGTTTTTGAATAAGAACTTTTTGAATAAGGCTTTCCATCCATAATTGTGTTTCGTCCATTTTTTGATTGATGATTAAAATATGATGAAAAAATGATTAAATAAATTACGCTATATACAAAAAATTGACTTGGTTTTTCAAATTTTGAATGTTTTTTAAGCGAAATTTTTTGGCCCACAAGCTTAATATTTCAAAAAAATTTCGCCTGCGGCGCTATTTTCTCCTGAACTTTGTAGTATGTCTCACTGGTTTTCTAAAATTTTGGGCAAAAATTTGTGATATTTTCAATAAATATTTAAAAAATTCACTGTTACAATTTATTTCAATGATAAAGTTAAGTCAATTTTTAAGATATAAGCCCATTTTTTCAAAAAATTTTGCCTGCGGCGCTTTTTTGCCGCGAAATTTTCCATGTTTCGCAGTAAATACTTTGGAAAATACAGCGGCCTTTTTCGTCGCATATTAGTGTTTTTCCATAAACAGAAAAACTGAAAAATTCGAGGCATAAAAGCGCTAAAAAAAGCTGCGGCGCTATTTTCACGTAATTTTTGCACATTGGTAGCAGCAACATGGTAACGCATTTTTCAAATTTTTCAATGAAAATTGAATCTATTCTTCCAAATTTTAAAAAATTTGGAATTTTTTTCGTTTACTTAATTGAGGGCCAAATAGTAAAAGAGAGCGCCGCAGGCTAAATTTTTTTGAAAAAGTTATAGTTCTTATATTGGAATTCCAATGAAGTCGTTAAAGTTAACGGGCAAAAAGTGTGAAAACGTTTAATTGTTAACAAATAGTGGAAAAGTTGGTTTAAATTGCTCATATATTGTAATAAAACAGCCAAAAAAGTCGCTAAAAGTTGTGTAAATACTTGTATTTTTACAACATTTATTCTAATCTTTCACATTTATAATAAAAAGGAAACAAAAAGCACGCATTAGGTAAACTTTCTGCAAATTAGCGCCAAAATTGGAAAAAATTTTCAAATTTGGCGCCAAAAATTGAAAAAAAGTTAATATCCGGTTAATCGGTATCCGGTGTTTTTGCACTATCCGGTATCCGGCCCGGCTTTTTCACATTATCCGGTATCCGGCCCGGCTTTTTGTCCGACCGGTTGCAGCCCTGGTGCGCACCTAAAAATCCCAGCCCAAGTTATAACAAGTGAAAAACATTTTTTCAGTTGCATTAACTAGTGACGAATAACCCAAATTCTTTGGCGAAAAAAGTAAAGATGTTATACAAGGAGACGTTTTAAATAAAGCAAAAGAAACATTACAACAGGAGTTTAAAATGGATGACATTATAACATACTCTATAACTGGCACATACGACTTACTTAATTCTCTCTGTCTCCAAGTGTAAAACCCTGACGAGGCGCTTCTAGCACTTGTCGGCGATGGAGGATTTCGTTCTACCTGTAATTAGTTTAAGTTTGAGGTTTCTATCGTCAATAACATTTATTCACAACAAATTTCTTCTTAAACCAAAATATGATTCTTCAAGAAAACACAACATAGCACTATAATTGTTCTGTTATCTGTTTCCATCTTTATAAATAAGCATTCTCAAAACTTACTAATTCTACATTTACAATTCTAACTTTGCATCACTCTATAGTAAGTATTCCTAGACGTCCGGTAAAAGCGATATATATATCCCTAGGTTCTATACTTTGAGCGGAAAATAATTTGCCACAACAAGAATTATAAATAAATCAATTATACCTCTGGAATAAAGTCATCTAATTTTCCAGGATCTGGTCGCTCGTCCATAGCAACTACTCGATAATCCGAGCTTGATGAACCAGTTGGGGAGAGGATACTGGCTGGTCTGCTACTATTCAGACTCTGTTGCTGCTTTTCCGACGCCATTGAAAATGATCCTGTAGATATGTTCGGAATGGAATCGTGTTCTTCAGTGCCGCCACCAGATGACGAACGACCTGATTTGGCGGATATTGTGGAAAGTGACGGAGACACAGAAGATCCCACTCCGCTGCTGCTAAAATGAAACGATTAATATTAGAGGAAAAGTCGAATTTTAATATTCCAATTAATCGCTAAACGATAATCTGGAACATATTAGCCACCAATGAATAGCAATAAAAAATTATAATTGGCTCTAAATGAACTCAAATGAGGCTCTACTTCCGGATCGATATACAATTCTTTAAAATCAATCCTGACCTATTATTGCTCGTATTGAACAGACTGCCACTACTTAAAGGCAATGGCGGTGAAGATGAACTATTGCTACTGTACGATAACGGCAACTTTTGCTGTTGTGATTCCCCCGATTTCTTCGAAGAAGAATATAACAAGCCCGCACTTTCTCGATTTGATACCAAATTTCCTTCTGAAAGTAAAAGTCATAACCACGAACAAATCATTTTTCTTAGCCTTCCTATACAAAACGAAAACTGAAAGCTGCCAGATATCGAAAAAGAAGAAAACGCAATGATCGAAAACAAAGGCGCCAAAAGGCATTTTCCCAGACAGAAAAGAGGAAAATGAGTCAGTTTTTGGCAATAGCCTCACAATTCTACTGAAAAGGGCAATATGGAAACGGGGCAGTAAAGGCCGCTAACGTGTACAACAGAAATCAAACAACAATACATTAAAAGCTATTATTTATTTAGTAACGGGTTATAATTTCCTTCTAAGAAAATATAGAAAATGCTGTATAAACTGCTTCAGTAGCCTAAAATGACATAAGAGGTTTTCGTATCGATTATTCGGCAATCATTTTCTATCAAAAAATGGCCTCAACTGCAAAAAATAATTTAGTATCCATTCATAAACCGATTAGTTGTCCTCTTCCGAGGCATGAATGGGGATTATGGACACAATTATGCGTTTGTCCCTGCGATCCAAAAACTATTTCACTCTAGAACGTTAAAAGTACCACAGATATTATGTAACAAATCGTGCTATAAAATCGCTATATCTGCAAGGAATACGATATTGTTTTACAGACGGAAATTTACCTAATCGCAAAATTAGTAGAAAGCCGTAGTCTTGATATTATATGAAAAATGTTTAACACACATTAAAAATGTTATTTTATTTTAGGATGCTATTGTTAATTATAAATGTTCAATTTTTCGTAAAAAGGGTTCTAAGCAATTTCTTATTCATAGTAATCTTAATGCTCATATCACGCATTATTCCTCGGTACTTTTCATTCGTAAAGCAATACCTGAATTAATTGATTTGGAGAACGCGCCGTTTGTGAACTTATTCTGTTTAAATTGCTGATATAGCGTAGTTCCTTGAGATCTGGCGCTAGTTGGAAGGTTTTGATTTATAGAATTTGATGACGGTGTCGATGAAGACGAACCTGGAATATATTAGTTGTCAATAATTTGTTGACCCATGTACATTACTAAGAAGACAATATTTGTACACTTACGTGGAAAAGCCGGATTCCGAGTATTTGAATTAATGCCATGGGCACTTGTGCTCCTCAGACGACGATTAAGTAGAGGCAATCCTGTATCAAAATTTTTAGGTGGTGTATGTAGTGAGCGCGGAGCTGGCTCACTCGTGTCGTCCAAATTTATTTCCACCACTCTAAATTGGTGACTGCTGCCAGTAATAACAGGTGGTGGAGGACTTGATGGCAATGAAGGCATTCTGGCAAATGGGATCTAAAAATTATGTCATGTATCCTTATTTAAATATATTTGCGGTGGTCTTCACTATGTACCAACATAATGTAGGATTTTATTGAACATTTACCTGTTTTCTTCTAGTCGCTACAGGTCCTGAGCTTCTCGATCTCGGAGTCGAGTTGTCTTTATGTGGAACAGTGCAAGACGCGCTTACGTTGATGCTTTGCTCGCGGTACAATTCAACTTCGATACTCGTTGTGCTGACAGTTTCTCTTTCTCTGTTTTGTATCGTATTGTTCTTCTAAACATAACCGAATTAGATGTTTCTTTTTAAGTAATCTATTATAAAGTAGTATTCACGCAGGATTTTTAAAGCGAAAAGCATAACTTAGATATTTTTTATTCGCATAAGCTATATTTCCACTTTTGGTAGATTTATAGTAGGCTTAATGATTTTCATGTTTCGCTTAATGATGTAATCATCGGAGGAACCGCTTAATTTATTATATTATTCTAGTTTAATAATAAATCGAGTTAACATGGAGTGAAAATCTAAAAACCCACGTTGAAGAAAGTTCCTTCTGAATTCGCTGCTGTTGACTTCCTTCTTATCAGCAATGGAAGAGGTTGGCTTTTGGCTCTAGTCTTTTCTGCCAGAGGTGACGGGCTCCTCTCGATTCGTCTCACAAATTGACGTACATTTGGTGTTTCTCTGTTGAATACTTCACGAATATCCACAAACGATTGAGGTGAGGCTAGATTTGTGGACTCGAATGAAGAAGCGTTTGGTGTAGATGGCGCTTTAGAGTCTTTTTGTTTAGCGTTGCTCAAGTTTCCATTCAAATCGGGGCCCTGAAAATAGAGTATTTATTTGAAATTTATCAACATTAAAATCATAATTTTATGCAAAATTGTGCGTATCAATAAGAAGGGGCTAAATGAAAATTTACACAGTTATCCAAGACGAGACGATTTGAAAACCGTGTTTATAATTTTAGCTGCTTCGATAGAGAAATGATCAAATTTTGTTCACTGCTTTGCAGACAGTAAGTGGAATTTTTTATGTTTCGACTTCTTAGGCTTCTAGCCTTTTATATAGCTGCTCATACCACGAAAATCCTCAGAATTGATTTGGTTTCTGCCTCGTCGGCAGATTTCGACCGAATATGATTTTGACTTCCAGTGACGCGTCTATAATAACTAGGCAATGTAAAACTGTTTCCCAGCCCTCCAGCTTCTAATTTTAGTTGTTCTCGTCTTCTTGTATAGTAGGTTGAGGGCATAGCTCGACTTCTTCTACTCCAAATTGGTGCATCGATACAATTATCCTCGACCTTGACCACACTTCGCAATTTATCACAAGTCTCATACGTCATCGGCCATTCTCGGCTCAATATAGATGACGACGAGGGCTGAAGTCTTACTAATTCGGCAGAAACTTGGCCAAACTTTCGCTTTGGTTTCTCCTCGACCTTTGTGGTAAAATCCGTGTTTGCGAAAGTATTCGGTATAGGGCCTTTTATGAGTTCGGTTGCAACAGACGTTAGACCATTTTGCATTTTTTCACGGGCCTTTTCCAATTCATAAATGGTGTTAGACTTTGTGGCTTTCGGGCTTATATCCAAGTTGCTTAGTGGTGGATTTCGGGCATGCTGACTGTTAACTTCAGAAACCACAGTCTTTTTGAGTTGCGAATTTATCTCCACTCGACTGCGGTATGACCTTTGATTCTTCATGTGTTCCTGCGCGGAATTATCAGATTTCAGGACCTCTGTGCTGTTCAAGCAAATTTTTGCTAAACTCAATGGTTGCTCTAAACAATTCGACGAAGAAACTGAACTCTGTCCTGGGATGGATTCATGTTGTGACTCCTGATTATGCGATTTTGGTATTCTTTTTGAATTATCTTCTCTTGGTTCTTTAACAAATTTGGGACGTGGTATTTCCATCAAATTGTAACTTGTAGGCGTCTGCTTTTCTACTGCTCCATTCCTTGGAAGTGAGCACAGTCCATATAATTGTTCCCGTTCGACTTCGGGATCGTTTCCGAAGTCGATTAACACATTTTCTTCTAATTTATTAAATTTCGCTTTTCCGCAGGCAGGAAATAGCGCCTCTATGCCATGTTTCATTTTATTCATCTCGAATACTTTCTTTCTGCTGGGTTTGATTTCCTTGCGCATATTTAAGGTTTTGGCGTCGTCGTCACTAATCGAAGAGCTTGATCCCAGCAAAGGTATAAGCAGTGGCTGTTTCGCTTCAGAATTAAGGAGATCCGTGTCGTCTTCCACTTCTGGAATGGACTTTAGCTTTTGGTTGGCTGATTTGTTATTGAGATGGCTTTTCCACTTGACGTTTACGTTGATCAGGGTTGAGTTGGAATTTAGTCGCTTGTTTAGAGCTATAGGCATTAGCCAGGGCTGTGAAAATGATGATCGATACTTGGCTTAGTCTTTTGTATAGATGAATATGTTTTGGACTCAACCTTGAACAAGGGCCCAAAAAAATTTAAAGTTGGGACTAAGAATTTTCGGGGTAAGAATATAGGCAAAGAGGTAGCGGATCAAAATCCAATACTTGCTGAAATATTCTCTTCACCGTAGCATGATTCCAACAAAAATAAATATAGCAATTCACTCTTGCATCAATTTAACAGAGATTCCATCCAGCTATTGAGCTCTTACTTTTCTCGAGTGGCCGTTTGACACCCAATTACCCACATTCCTCTTGCCGCGCACATATTCCCCCACTGACACCGATATGTAATTGTAATGGGCGCATAAATGATCAGATAAGCATCACTCAATCCGTTGTATTTAATATAATTGGAACGGAGAGCGGCCAAAAAAGTGCGGCAGCGAGGGAGGAGAGGATGGATTGGGATTAGAGCTCGAGAGTAAATCGCGATAATCCCCATGAAAACATACGAGAATATTTTGCCGATCTTTTGTGCTACATCCATTGTTTTTATAAACTATTGCAATATTTCATTTACAAAAAATGTCATGATGGAATCTTCACTTAGACTTTTGAAAGGATTTGGTGCTTGGCGATTATCTTTTTTCTTATTGGCATGGTATAGAATAAATATCTTAAATCTTGTTTTGGATACTTTACTATAATCACTTTTAGTTGTGGTGCAAAAAATGTCTTTATTTTGGGAACGATCAAATAACGGTCATATGGATAGAATGATTTTCATAGGGATTTTCGTACGTTACAAGTTGTGCATAAATCAAAAGTGAATAATAATCACACTATCGTCCGCAGTATTGCTAGCAATAAAGTTTTTCATTGCTTATGATTCAATTCCGAGTGGAGAATAATTACCCTTTCTAAGTATGCTTCGGGAAAAAGAATTAAAACCATTTGGAAGATATCCGCTTCCGCAAAGATAACTTTTAAAGAGAAGTGTGAACATGAAAAGGCGCAATTGGTCCAAAAAATACAAAAGGTATGAAGGAATGCATCTTTGCCTTTCTTATTCACTCATTTGCATACTGATACATTTTTTGTCGTTGTCGCATATCAAAACGCAGAAGATGCAATATGCATAGAATATGCAAAAGGTATTTTTTGGTGCTCCTGTGTAGGAGGGAATACTCTTGCTAATAGTACAAGTTAACTACCCATTTTTCCGACACCAGCCAAAGATGACGGATAACTGGGTGGAAGCTCAGGATCGGTTGCAATTTGAAATCAATTGGTGCTCAAAATTTAATAATAATTTTAATCAAATTTCCTTATTTTTCGTGAATTATTCACAATTTTTGCATTTTTTTGCCAATTTTTTAAGCATTTCAAAGTTTTTCTAAAATGATTTTCCTTCCGATTTCTCTAAAGATAATGTATTAATACATATGAAGAAGTGACAAAAATGAGAAAAATGAATCAGAAAGGAAAAAAGAACTCTTTTGCAGGAAAATGTTGGGGTGTAAATTTCGGGACATAAATGTGAGGATTTCCTTTGTATCTTGTCGGTTCGTTCCGTGAAATTATGTCGGAGTCGGAGAATTGAATGGTAAATTAATTCCGGGTTTGTCGATTAAATGGGTACTATGCATTTGGGTAGATGACTGTCTTTTGAAAGAGAAATAGGCTGATCAAAAGTCAGAGAATCATGAGAAAACAACACGAGAGTAAAATAACTGTTTGTTTCCATTTACAGTCTAAGACAAAATTCAAGACAACCATACAATCACAACTGAATCAAAAACGATCTCGAATGATACATTACGACAACCGATTGCCCCGAATGCCATATAAATATAGTAACAAATGACATTGGGGCAAATAAAGGGCAACCTGTCGTCAAGAGAGTGACCTTCACCTGATACAGGTCAGCATTCCCGCGCTCCCCTGATAAGGAAGAAATGACCACTGTCCAGTCTGTAATGCAAATGAGAGAAGAAACAAATGAGTGTACACAAAAGTTGCCGTTGCAGTGAACTACGCGGTATTCGGTTGGTTGTAATCTGGTCGCGAATTCTAGTCCATTGCACCCATTTGGAACACTTTATAATATTTGGAAATAATTTCGTCCATGACCAAAATATAAGTGCCGTGTGTAAAAATTTAAAATAGGTAATTTTAAAATAGTTATTCCCCATGAAAAGGACCATATAAGATAAAGAGAACAAGAGAGACTTATATAAAATTAGAATAATTCCTTGACAGTTTGATACAAATTCGAAAAAAAAAAAAACAAAATGTACATAATCTTTCTAAGACGTAATAATCAAACTTACTTCTTCCTTGACTAAAAAATTCAGGCTATTCTGGGATATGTAAACTTGGCCTGTTCTCAGTGTGCTTTCACGATCTGGCTGAGAAAATGGCGTGTTACTATGGGTAGCATGATCGAGAACGTCTGCAGCGGAATGCCTTCGAGCATTCATTTTGGCATTAGAGTTCTCAAATTTAGAATCAGTGTCTAGATTTTCCTGCGTTTGAGTCGATAATATGGCAGAAATTCTTTTACGGCGCCACAATTCCAGGTGCTCCTGCCAGTTGTTTTCTTCCTCATCATTCGCATTGGAGCAATTTTGTTGCTGAAAATGTTGTCAATTAATTTTTCGGGAGTCAAATAAATAAATAAATTTTAAGATTTTAAATAAAATAAGTAATTTTTCATTTTCCACAATCAACATTTGCCAGTTAATAGTGCCAGAAATGTTTCAAAAAAATATTTATGTCTTTGTAAAGTGAATTAGAAGATGAGAAAAAAATTATGACGTCATGCATCCTATCTTTACCATTTGCAATAGATGGGCTCGTACTGCTTTTTGCTGTTCTACTATGGACATCTGCTCCCGGGCTTTGTAAGCGAGACCATTTCCTGCAGCAAATGAAGAATTCGCTAATGAAACAAACTTTAGAGGATTATTACGAACTGCCTAAAATGCACAATTGTTCGATTAAGTTATTTCTTACTTTACAAGACTTACCGCAATTTTCTCTTGAGCCATGCGCCGGCGTTGACTGCTTAGTCGCAGATGGACCGAATGTGTGTGATCGGTGGGATTAGAAATCGAATCATCCAATAGACTTTAAAAAGAAAAATAAGAACTTGAAAAATATTCTTTAAATTTTGATCATAACTCAAATATCTGTTAGGGATGATATAATTTGTGAATACGAGAATCTAAAATTAAACGCCCTTGTATATTTCAAGAGCAAAACAGCCATCACAGAAATTTGATGACTAGATAGAAATTCTTTTGTTCGATTCGCAATAATCACCACGAAACGTGCGTATCAATAATATGAAATAGTAGCAACAAAACACAATAGGAATTTTGTATGTGGTATGACCGGTATTGTGCGGTATTATATAACATGGTGATTATTATTAGGTAGCTACCTCTGTGTATACCGTCAGGATTGTGTTACTCTCGACGAACCTACCTATCCGAATATTCACAACAGCGTTATTCTAAGAACCTCCATAGCTTACGATAACAGTTCTTTGTGAAAATTATGCTCAATTTCATGAAAACCTCAGTTAATTTAAGATAAAATTAGCATAGATATATTTTATTCTTTTGGGATTGCAAGCCGACATAGTGGCAGGAATTTGAATAATTGGCGAACTAAAATTCTAAAAATTGTTCTGCAATGCAATAATCACCTCTCAACGTGGTTCTCTTCTGAATCGTGTAGAAGAAGAGAGTCACGACTACTAGCACTTCCTTCCCCTTGGTTGTAACTCGCTGCCAAATCCGCCAGATACTGGCTCACTTTTACGAAAGGATTCACAGTCATTTTCACTAGCACCGGCCCAGCACCGCTTCAAATTGCTCCTCACATCCAAATCCGATGATCCAACACTTATTTCCGAAGGATGTAATCGTAGTTAATTAAGGAGAGATACTTGATTTTTGTCGCGCTTGTCATGCTTGGATATAGCTTCGTGGCAGTGAGGATTTGTGGCGAGTAAGAAATTTATATGTGCATTGATTGTTAAGCGCTTTTGTCAAGCTGAAAAATAATAAATTAAAAGAAGAATTCATACTAAGTGTATTTTAAGATTAAATATTAGGTTAAAAATCAGGATATCGTTCTACATCTTTTCTAATACGCGGCCTATACCCGTATGTCAGTCACAAAATTCGGAAGTGCATTCTTAGGGGTGCTTAATTACTAAATATATCTATTTTAGGGTAACTTTTTGCGGCGAATCCGAATTTGAGGTCAAATTTTAGCTAAAATGTATCTAAATTTAGACAAAAATTTTTAGGGATGCTTATGTCCGTGTATAACACATTGTGTTACCAATTTTTGGAAGGTCGATTCTTAGGCGTGAGTAATTGAGACTGTAATAATCGACTGTAAAGCCTAATTGAGGGCCGAAGGCCCGACTGAAAAACCGAGTGAGGGATAAACAGTCTAAGCCTCCGTGGTGCCGTAGGCACCACCACCTCAGCTAGTACCCTGATATGCTGTATATTTACAGCAAATAAAAGGTGCGACGAAAATAGAAGGTGGCTTGAAAAAGGTAATCGAGAAAATCTAGACGATTCTGAGATAATTTCAGGAAGGATCGTACAATGTAACATGATCACATTCAGATTTAGTAGATAAAATAGACGGAACAAGAAAATTGGTAATTCCTAAGGAAAGCATAATTTTCGAAACGAAGAAATTGAAAAAGAATTGGTAGAAGTATTTGTAAATAAATAATATTTTTAAATTAGTTTGATTTACTTAAATTGGAATACCATCACAATACAATCATAATTCTACAAATAATTGAATTTTCTCACTGGAACGCATCCCAAATACTCGTCATAACACACTGGTAATAAAGGAATAGTGATAAATTCATCTCAAACACGCTGCCAGGATAACTTCGCACAGAATTATGTTGAGAGAGTATGGCGACAGAGAAATATTTGGATTTATGTCGGTGTGTTTAGTTGTATAGTGAAGAGGGATCATAAAGAAGTTCGATGAAAGGGCTAAACCCATGCATGGATTGTGGAAGCCATAATTTAAGGATGAATCGCCGAAGGCAGCGCCCATTTGCAAATTTGCAACGATTGAGATTCTTGCAAATTTTCTGCAGTGAAAGCAAAATTGAGATAAACAAAGACTTTGATTCATCGAGCGAATAAATTTGATCGCACTTTGCAATTATGAGATCAGAGGACTTGGTCCTGACATGTGATAACTTTAGTCATTAAATTTTTATCAGTTGCAATTTGAGTGAGCTATTAAAATAAAAATATTAAGCAAATTAACTTTTTCCGCATGATTTAACATTTCTGTTTTTATTTTTATAATTATAATTTATAGGATAGAAAAATTTAGTCATAAAGATTTAGTATTAGATTACACCAGGTTTATTATTAAAGCTTGTTGTATTAGGTTGTCTACAAAGTTTTGAGACTCGAGGCAGGGTTTTTTACCGGAAAATCGAGGGTCCGGAAATTTTGCCGATTTCACCTATATAGGGGTTTTTTGATGCGGGGAATCCGAATTTGAGGTTATTTTTGACGTGGGGTTACCCCCACAGGGGGTAAATGCCCCTAATAAGGCCCCCATATACGGTATTGCGCATTTTACGCTGTTTTCGGCCATTTCAAGCCACTTTCGGCCGAGATTTTTGGCACTCGGGGGTTTTCGGGTACGCTGAGCACGAATCTGGAGTCAATTTTAGCATTTGGCATACTGTGTACCAGTTTCTGGCGTTCTGCTCACTTTTCGTGTCAGGACCGCATTTGTCGTCCTTTTATTTTCGTTTAAAAATTATAGGTAAACATATTTTTGGGGTTTTCGAGTGCGCTGAGTTTAAATTTGAAATTAGTTGTTGCTTGGTCCTACCACGAAAACATGGATTTTTTAATCTAACGGCATTTTATGCCAAAAGAAATCACTAGATTTAGTATTACATACACAAGATTATTATTAAAGCTTGTTGTATTTTTTCATTGTATTTGGAAATAAACTTTTATTTGAATTTTCAAAGAAAATGCCTCATTTTGAAATTAAATTGCTTTATTGATATTCACGAAGCAAATAAACAAGATTTCCAATTTCTTTTATTTCTTTTTTGAGGTTGGATAACCTAATGGTTTGGATACAGTGAAATTTGGCATGCTGAACTGCACTCCCAACTGCCGTTATGATATCTGAGTGCAAGCAGGATAACTGGAGTCCGAGAAAAAGTTAATTTTAAAATTGTTTAGAATGATCCAGTTTATAAAAATATTAAATTCGAACTGTAGGTTTTCGAGTCAAAATATGTCCCCTGCATAATTAACATTCTGTTTTGCGTTGCTGGAAACCAAGGGAAGAATGGACTCTTGATAATATACAGTGCTGTTGATAAGTACAATAACTAGGGGTAAATGGGCGCCATGGCGCCCGAGTCTGCATCTTTATAGGTAAAGTGGGGCAAATTTTTTCGAAAAAATTTTTTCGACAAAAAAAAAAATTTTCGTACCACGGGGTACAACGGACTATGTTTTGACCCCGGATTCGGTTTCAGCACCATCGAAAACTCCCGGGTGCAAAAAATCAGCCACGCAGATGCTTTGGTTCAAAAATGACCATTTTTGACAAAAATGCCACTTTTTGGCAAAAAACGGCCACTTTTCGAGATCGCCGGAGGTCAATTTTTTGCATTTCCGTCTTTACTCGTCGTCGAGACCTACAATATGAGCTATCACACACCCCTGTAGCGAGGGTACAGAAAAAGTTCTGGCTTTGTCAAAGTCGGCTTCACTTGCGGATTAGGGGGATTAGATAAAGTTGGTTCTTTGATACTTTACGCACATTTTTGGTGATGTGATATCCCTTTACAGATATTTAGTGTTTACGTTTTAGTCTGAGACACGATTTTACGTTAACGCATTGGTTGATGTTTGTTTTTAGCGCATGACTAATTATAAAAATCAAGTTCATTTTTGACAAAGTTAACTTTGAAAGCTTTAATCAATAAATGCTTTATCATTAGACCAAATTCAAAGAATTCAGAATAACACTATGAGGTTACAGTTGTTTAATACGTGATTTCGTTCATTTCCTTCATTTTCTTATCAGAGGTTTTCATATAGTAGCGTAAGGCATATATAAAAGTGGAAAAGCGGTATGATATCAGGCATAACTTGCTTATCCAAAAATGAAACAAAGTCTATCCGAGTCTCGAAACGAAAGCTTTCAGGTTATATTTCTGTTCCTGCCGACCAGCTTATTTTATTTTCCAAAATGCGTTAAAATATATACAACTTACGAACAATGTTGCAAAGTACAGTGTTGAGGACTATAAATCATAAGAACATTAAAGGGGCAGTGCCAGCCCGTGACCGATGCTGCCGGCGAAATATTTTTTCGCCAATGCCATATCGGCTACTATTGTTATTTGTAAGTTTGTAGTACTCGCCGAGTTCTACATTATAGCTATGTTTGTTTTTTATATGATTAATAAAATATTTATTTTTATTTGTTTGAAAATTTGTATTTGCTTTGAAAATTTGCTTTTAATCGGCAAGGTGAAGCCAAAAAACAAGAAAAATGTAACAATTTGTAAAATTTGAAAAATGCCAAATTTTGGCCAAAATTGGCATTTTTCGAATCAAAATTTGGAACATTTTTTCCGAACAAGTCGGATCTGAAAAAAAATACGTATACCCTACTTTTTTGTGCTCTTGCTATTGCGCTAAATAAAAAATCGACATCGTTTCAAAAAATCATTTCCCAGTACCCTTTTCGACATACACTTTGGCTGGAAAATGCAAATTTTCAAACAAATAAAAATAAATATTTTATTAATTAATCATATAAAAAACAAACATAGCTATAATGTAGAACTCGGCGAGTACTACAGACTTACAAATAACAATAGTAGCCGATATGGCATTGGCGAAAAAATATTTCGCCGGCAGCATCGGTCACGGGCTGGCACTGCCCCTTTAAACATTATCGGGACTCTACTCTAGCCCTATTAACATTTTATTCAGAATCAACAGTCTTTGTTATACCTGAAGATGGTTGACCACGGTCATAACGACGATTCTGAGAAAAATGGCTACGATGATATGTCTATCGACTTCGATGCCTTGTATTCGTCGGAAAGGGAGGAACCTATCTTGCCGATGGACAGCGATGACCTTTACAAGCAGTCACCGAAGTTGAATGCGAAAGAAGTGAGAATCCTCTACCAAATGGCAGCTGATATTATTGCCGCAGCAGAATCTTTTGGTCTGGATTTGATCGCCGATGGAGGAACTTTACTAGGAGCAGTCAGGCATAAAGGTATGATCTACCTTATAAACATGAAACATATTAGTGCAATATAACTTAACTTAGGTATGATCCCATGGGATGATGATTTGGACTTCTGCATTATAAAGTATGTTTACAACTATTAATGTCGTTTTAAAATATAACGTCGACAAAAATACTTAATTTTATTAACCACTTATATTTTATATTCTCATCATATTCTACATCGGATTTTAATGTCGAACATTGCTCAAATTTCTAACTGATAATCAAAAATGGTACTATACTAAAAAGCCAGTGTCCGTCTGTGCGTGCGTGCTCACCTGACGTTTAGACCCTTTTTAGGCCGTTTTCGACCCAGATAATGTCACCCTTATAGTAATTACCCCCATAAATCCGCAAAAATCGACTCAGATTTGGGGTCGACATAGGTCGAACAGGTCGAAACGGGGGTCGAACGGGTCGAAAATGGCATTTTTGGCCGATTTAGGCGTGTAGTACATGACCTATAGGGTTTTCGGGGTCGGGGAACACGATTCCGACAAAATTTGGGGTGGTCGACATAGGTCGAACAGTTCGAAACGGAGGTCGGAATGGTCGAAAATGGCATTGGTGCTGGTGGCGACGGGGGATGCGGGTGACGACGAGGGATGTGGATGGCGACGGGGGCTGGTGTTGGTGACGGGCGATGTGGGTGGCGACGGGGGCTGCGGGTGGCGACGGGGGTTGGGAGATGCGGGTGGCAACGGGGGATGCGGCTGGCGACGGGGGAAGCGGGTGGCGACGGGGGTTGGGAGATGCGGGTGGGGCCGTGGATACACAGGGCCCGTGGACGACGCGATAGCGGCGGCGCGCTTTCTAGTCAGATACAAATTTTGTTTCAATTTTAGCACTCAACGAAAACAATTCGAGTCACAAGTATTACCGCAGCTCAGAAAGTGGGGCTATGCTCATTGTTCCTACTGGTTCGGCGGATGGAAAATATTTCCTTTAGATAGTAACTCCGAAGTCTGCGTGTCAGAGACTTGCTTCAACTTCCCTTTTGCTGATATTTTCATTGTAAAAGCTGACAAATCCGGGACACTCCAATACTTGAACAGTCGCGCAAAAGCCCTTTGGCCTTCAGGTATGACGCAAGAAGGGTCCTTTCCATCTCATCACTTGGATTTTGGCCCGATCAAAGTTCCTGCACCGAAAAACTTCGAAGAACACCTCAATGCTTTATATGGCGAAATGTGGAACTTAATGGCGCTGGATTCTCGAGAGCACAAGACGGGACGATTTTTGCCGAAGAGAACGTATTTGTTGAACAAATTTGATGCATTGCTGCCGGAGAATTTCAATCTCATCAGGAGAACATTTGAGTAAATGTATTATAATTTTATGGTGTGTGTATATGCCTTTATTTAATTGAAATGTCTTTCATAAATATATTTTTATTACATATTACTATTCATTTTGCCAGAATTTAATGGTTTGTAATAAAAATTCTATTTTCCATTTTTTGATTCAAAGAAATGTCTATTAAATTTCAGATTAAAATTGATAAATTCACGTTTAGGAACTTTACATATTGATACCTTTGGATTGATATAAATTTTTTAGATTTCAAGGTTTTTCCGTTTAATTCACTTTAATTGAGCTTTGATTCTTTCAGAAATTGTAGTCAATTTTTTAATTAAGCAATCTTTATTTTCGTCACAAACATCCTTCGAATGCTTTTAAATACAAATTTTGCGATAAACGCACTAATTATAAGAATCATTCCAAAAATAAAAAATGTAACCAGGATAACGTCCCATGAATAATATGCAAGAAGACCCATCTCTTCAATCGTGGGCAAGTTTAACTCGTTGAGATGTGGAAACTGCGCAGCAAATTCGACCCATCGAATCACTTTTTCTTTAGGACTGAATGGCTGTGCTAGCAATTTCCTTCGTACTTTCTGGATATTTTCTCTGTACTCGAGCTCAAATAAAACTTTTCTCAGAGCATCGACCACAACAGTTCCTTGCGTGGACTCTACTTCTTGAATATCCACGAAGACTCCAACTCTTTTGTAATTCATAACTGCGGCGTTGTAGCGCTGATCTCCAATCAGAGGAATGCCTACTGTGGGCACTCCGGACAAAGCTGCTTCATTCATACTGTTCAATCCGCACTGGGTTATAAAGGCTTTCGTTTTTGGATGTCCTAAACATTTCTGATTATAGAAATAATTACGGTTAATAATTTGCTATTATAACATCTGAGTGAATATCGTTGAGTGGGATTAATTTCCAATAGAAGGCTAATTTCCACTTACCGAAAATTTAATTATGTTTTACTATACGAAATAATAAATTTTGCTCATGTCATTCATATCTGAAAAGTTGTACGTGCTATTTCTGCGCGCAAGGGAATGCTTACACAAATGTGCTTCAACTTCAATCACGGGAATTTGGATCGTATAAAAAAATCCCCTCTATTAAAAAAAGAGGGGCGCTTGTTTACATAAACAAGCGCCTCTATGAATGATACCCATTTAGTTATTAATGTTCATAAATAAATAATAATCCGGAGAATATTACCGAAAGTATAATATTACTTAAGCAAAATAGCCCATTAATCCCCTTATTCTATGTTTCCTTTCTGTATTTCCACAGTTAATAGTAATATTTACAATTGTCACATGTTGTCTTCTTTTTTGTCAAACTGTCTATAACTCACCTAATATAGCCATTTGATCTATCCATTCAAATAAGTGCACATTTGTGGAATTTTCCAGCAATTTTTTATCGGTATCACTTTGTTTGAATTTCCATATAAATCGATATGTGGGAAAATGTGCAAACGCTTTTATCAGTGCTAGCTTCAATCCAGATTGCATCGTATCAGGATTGGCAAATGTGCCAAAAGAAAATAATATCACGCCGTCTTTTGCATCCTCGTATATCCGTCGAATTTCCTAAATTTCTGGTAAGAGAACCAAAATGAACTATAAAAATGGCAAAAGGCTACCTCATTCAGGGGATTGTTTTTGGGTTCTACAATACCACCAATGTGAATAACTTTGTTCGATATGTGATGGGGCAAATCATAAAACGGGCTTGAATTCACGAACATAAGCGATGCATTTTGAACGATGATCTTTAGTAAAGGAAATTGGTCACCAAATGCTTCAGTGAGTACAGGCTGCTAAAAGGTCAACACAATTAATATCAACACTATTCTAAAGACATTACTTACATGAAGGCCGTGTCGCATTTTATTTATATAATTTTCGCCGAGAAAGTCAACGTACAGATTTAAGGCTCTTTCCATAAAGTTCATGTATGGAGCATTGATTGAGGCGGCCCATATATCTAATATAATTAAATGATGAAGAGACTGAAACGTACAAAATTTACTGGTTACATAGCTGCTCACACCATATATTCCAAATCTGCTGCCAGAATAATTTTCCAGAGTCATTGCCTGGGTCGCGAGCTTCGGCCCGATTCCGATATGATGAAAGATGCCGAACATGCAAATTTCGAATATTTCGGCTATTCCAACGTCATAGTCTTCGCCCTTTAGCTCCTCTAATAATTTTTTATGGGAAACCATCTCTAAATTAGTGCTTATGAAAATTTTATATCCTACTCTGCAGATTATTACTATTTATCATACATTACTTTTAACCTTATTTAGCGTTCTCACCTTTGCAACAATCCCTCAGCATATATGCCCATTGTTGCATGGAACCATCTGTGTGCGCATTTATGTTTCCACTGAAAGAGTCTTTCAACACGTTCAACTTCAACATATCCTCTTTGATGGCTGGGTCCCTTTCGACTTGGATTATTTTCTGAGCTTTGGAGTTCAATTTATCACAACATTCTTGCAATGGATTCATATGAAAAACAAGCAAGTGCTAAATATAGGGTTCATATGAATTTAGGAAAATATTCCCCACCACTTCATGTCCGGCTTCCACGAGCACATCAGCAATTCTGGATTGAAACTGGGTATGACTCCAACCGACAGTTGGAGCACTGACCAAAATTTTCAGCCGTTTTTTCTCTCCATTTATAGGACAACTTATTGTAATAAGGAAAATAAAAATGCATGTGATGAGGTTATTTGCAGAGCAATGTTTCATTAATAAATATAATGATTCTTCCTTTTTTGGTAAAAATGGTTATGGAGCAAATAAATCAATGGTATATAGAACAGAAATCAAAGGAAGGTTAATCAATGAGAAATTTGTAACAAAAGTTTAAAAACGAAAGGGTACCTTTCTTTTCTGAAAGAACGTGGGAATTTCTTCATTTACTGTTCATCACAGATTATATGCATTTAATGATAAAACAGTGTGTCAAAAGCTTACACGTTATTTCGGTACTCAAAGTAAGAACACATTTATTTTGTGATGATAAGAAGTGAGGGGGTTCCGGTTATTGTCTTTTCACCAACAAGGAAGTTGCATAAGCTCATGTAAGATATTTAATTTTTTATATGCTTCTTGTAAATTCACAAACGCAATAAATATATAACAATAAATTCAAGAAAATGATCCAAGGTTTTTGTTAATTTTGTAAATTTATTTTCTAACGGTTTAATAGCGATTAATCACCTGATTACATTGACAATTCCTGGTAAGTAAAATATGAGAATATTTACCTGTGAGTGTTATTAAAACCTTACAGTAATGTCCATTCAATTAATATTCGTATGAGAAAATGTTAGAGTTGACTTTTTATCCGGCTAGTTTATAACCAGGTTTTGATCACCTATAAGCTAACTTGCACTCACTTTTTATGATAGTGACGGGAGAGAAGACTTTACATTTAAAAATAAAAAATATTATCATACAGGTGCATTGCTTTCACTTCCAGTTTTTTAAATTTTATGGCTAAATCATTTAAATAGGAATGACTTTATATTTTATTTTCCTTCAAACTAGTAAATAGCTTTTACACTTTACTTTTTCTTTTGATAGTTTGATCGAATGTAATCAATAGCATTCTTCTTATTTTACACTGTGCCTCAATGATTTTTCTGAAAGAATGACCGTTTGCAGTGAACAAAGCCATTTCAAAGTCACATTTATTTATACAAGCTTTAATTAGTAATGCCGAAATTAAATTCAAACACATTTTTGTCTCACAGCGAGTGCTTTTATAATCATAACAGATTCGGCTGCAGCTCTGCTACAGCTTCCCTGCCGTCTGTCTTGCCCAGCCTTTTAATTCTCGCCTGGTGCCCGACGCTGTGTCTCAGCTTGACTTGGCCAAGGCTCACTATCTCTGCCTAACACTGCTCATGAAAAATCATGTGCGGCAGAGCGTACGCACATGTGCCCTTTCTTTCTTTTTATTTTGTTTTGTTATTGTTTGCGAGAACGTATTGGCAAGGATTTTACTGCCAAGCGAACTTAATGTTTGATTCGAATTTATTTTTACTTGCTTTGTCCCAAATTCGATTAGCTTTAGCCATATCCTTTGGTAGGGTTCTTGGTTTTTGTAACACTAAAATTGCAGCTATAATTACACTTAAATTTTCTGAGGATTCATTGCTCATGACTTCTCCTGAACCTTCTCATTGTCTCTATAGTGCATACAGTGATAGATGTTAATTGTAACATATATAGATCGTTTATTCGAGGTCTCGGTTCTCAGTCATTATTTTAGTCTGGATTTTAGTCGGTTTATGTATATCTAATTGTCCCAATTCTGATCAGATACTCTAGAAAAAACTCAGATTTACATTTATTGGGCATAATGGAAGCGTTGTTTTGACTACTCCGATTTTGTGCTATAATTTTGGGTAAGATTTTATGGTTAAAATGCTAGTGCGTTTATTTATACTGATGAACTGTTAAAGTCGGTCAAATTTGAGAATTATATACTCAGAAACTAACGGTGTGCATTTATATTTTGTTTGAGTGACAGGCTATTTTTAATTATTATTCGCGTCATTAGTATTTATTTAGGAACACCTAAGAAATGTGGACCGGGGTCAAGGAAGGTTTTATTTTTCCTCCTGCGCGATCCCAAAATATATTTTTGTCGTGATCGTATAATTATGTTTTCATTGATATATATTGACATTTTATTCTAGAAACGAAATATCGACGGAAAATTGCTGTTAAAATAGTCGCCGTGGCTCCTCTATTCCACTTTGTTGGTTGTGCAAAATCCCGAAGAATCAAAGACCGAAAAGGAAGATCCGAAAGGACTGAGCTTAGAATTGTATCTTCGGTAACGCCTGTAGAAAAAATCGGGTTGCTAAAATGGCGGAACGAAGAAAACTATTGGCCGAAATGGACAAGTGCTTTAAGAAGGTATAGTTGATTAAGTCGTATATAATTGATATAATAATGAATGTTGAGATGGAGCTGATTGTGAAAATTAAAGTTTACGGGAAATTTTTGCATTTAAAATTCACCAAAATTATTAATAACCTGAGACTTGATAATGCTACATTTCCAACGAAAAATAAAATCACTGGGCATTGATTTGGTGGAAAATCTTATTTTTAGTTTTCGCCTTTGTGGATGCCCAAAATAATAATCGTCATTTCTAATACTCTAGAGATATTTTATTATCTCTTGGGAGGACATAACGATACATGTTATTATATTTATTTTTGTAACATACATTCGTCATTGTAAGATATACTTATAGCCATGATTTCCAGATCGATGAAGGTTTCGAAATATTCGATGAGATTATGGCCAAAATGGCAGAAGCAAACAGTGATAATCAGCGGGAGAAATTCCAGGACGATCTGAAGAAGGAAATCAAAAAGCTACAAAGGTTGCGAGATCAGATCAAGGGGTGGCAAAACTCATCGGATATAAAGGTTAGTTTCAGGATATTTAGGTATTTGATAAAAAAAGATTGACGAAAATAGAAAACTTAAAAGTTGGAATGAAGGTTAATTAGGATCGAAACAATCACAATAACTTTACAAAATTCTCTCATCTCTAACATCAAAAGCTGTCTCAATTTTTGTTAACATTTTAATATTATTAAATTCAACAAATAAAATTCTTAACAAACTTGTAGTCTCTAAGTGAACTGTGGTGATGAAAATAACATCATTCCACAAATGGAGCTGTTTCCTTGCATGACAAGAGATCATGTGTTATTTATTATTCTGATTTGATTATCTTATAGGACAAGGACAACCTAAGCAAATTCCGGAAGAAAATCGAGGAAAGGATGGAAACCTTCAAAGATATTGAACGCGAAAATAAAACAAAACCACACAGCAAACAAGGTCTTTCAGCCGAGGACAAGCTCGATCCTAAAGAAAAAGAAAAGGGCGATTGTATAGATTGGTTAAACGTAAGTATTTAAATATATATAAATAAAAATAAATCTTTAACTATAATATACTTTTATTGTAGAATCAAATAAGGCGGATACAGGACGAAATTGACCGGACAGAGTCTAAGCTGGAGTCAATGAATACTGCAGAATCAACTGGTGGCAGGAAAAGAGGCAAGAAGGAGGAAGCCAAGAAAAATGATAAAGAGGTTTGTATTTATTTTTGCGTTTTTTCACCAGATAAAAATTTTGCATTTTAAACAAAACTTTGTACGTAGTTAATACTGTAACTAGTCAGTTATAATTTATGTAGTAAAATATGTCTTTAGAAGATCGAAGAACTGAAAAAGCACCTCGAGAGAGTGAAGTTCCACCTGACGAATTGGGAGGTTGTTATGCGGTTGATCACAAACGAGAAACTTGAAATCAAGGAAGTACTCACAAAGCTGAAGGAACCAGTAGAAATGTATATCGAGGCATTGGATCCGGACAGCAACCTTGATTCTGAAAGCCTGGATCCTGAGGGTTTGATTCATTTTGCTAGTGTTTCTTATTGTAATGTGAATTTTTAGATATCTATGATGAGTTAAATCTTAGCTCATATATTCCACAATTGGCAGGTTTGACTATTGGAGGTTCGCTGGATGACGACAGCAAAGCACCAAACGAGAACGGGGGTAGGTATTTTTCTTCATTGAGATTACTAAGATTGCAGTTCGAGCGAATTTATATAGTGATATTAGTGAATAAGAATTGTTTGACTAATGTACTTGTAATGTACTAGTAATTAGTTTGATAGGAAGTATTTATTTTAACAGCTCCTTACTTTTGAAAATTTTATTTTGAGTCAGGTAAAATTTTGAACCACGAAATGATTGTTGTTGTGTGATACAGTATTATTTAAAAAATCAGCCTTTAGCAACCAATAAATTTTGGATTTCAGGTAATCATCGGACATCACCGACTGGTACAAGCCCTCCTCCGTCAGCTTTATCGAGTAAGGACGAAACCGATCCCAAACAAAGGCATCAAAGCGGTGGAGAACAACTGAAACAAGCAGCGGCGACAACACAAGCTGCGACAGTTACTGCAGCAAAGGTAACATCTACAGCTACTACTCCGCTCAAACTGATGAGACTTGGAAGGTAGGTCTTCAATTTATTAACTCAAATCGCGCTGTCCGGAAAATTTGGAAAGCTGAAAAACATAACATAAATTTTGGACGGAGCAGAACAATACTTTTTTGGCCGTCTTGCACATTGGAGATAAAATGTAATTGGTAATTTTACGCTAAATTTTGGAATAATCGTCTACTAATATCTTACTAGTAGACGATTATTCCAAAATTTAGCGTAAAATTACCAATTACATTTTATCTCCAATGTGCAAGACGGCCAAAAAAGTATTGTTCTGCTCCGTCCAAAATCTAAAATATCCGTCCAAAATCGGGTCCCTCTAAGTTGATAGGTGTCCGTGTTCCCCCCCCCCCCCAATAGAATAACCCACTTTTTGGGGGTCCCGGACCCCAAACTCGCGAGTACCACCCAAAAACCCATGATTTTAGGGGGGGTTATCAATGTCAGATTTGGGGTTGACATACGTGAAAACGTGACATCCGTGTGTCACGTGTGTCACGTAAAAGGGCAACTTTCTCAGCCTAACTCGGATCCGGGCGAGTGATACATCAAACGACAGCTCTCAATGAGCCAAGCAAAATGAGCTATCACCCAGCCGGAGCCGAGCCAGGCTGAGGAAGATATGGGCTGCGCGAGATCCCAGAAATCCTGGATTTCGCGCACCTCAGAACTTTCTCAGCCTAACTCGGATCCGGGCGAGTGATACATCAAACGACAGCTCTCAATGAGCCAAGCAAAATGAGCTATCACCCAGCCGGAGCCGAGCCAGGCTCGGAAAGTTATCGCTTCCGGAAATCCTGGATGACCAAGGGCGCCGCCAAGCGGCGAAGCCGCGGGGGCAGTCCTATGGAATATCTTACTAATCACATGCCAAAATAACTGCTGCACAGATATGAGTAGTTTAATATTTGCATATTTTAATGTTTTAGTTTTTAATATGTACATTATCAGGGTTAGAAATTAGCCAACCTGGAGAAAAACCGCCTGATATAAAACCGAAATTTCTGTTTGAACGTTGCTGAAATCACTTTTTCAGCCGAATAAGCGCAGAAAGCACTTCAATGTCTTCGCCTCCACCAGCAACGCCACCACCTCCTCCTACAATTCCTTACAATTCCATTGCAGCTGGGATTATGACTGCATCTGCCCTTCAGCATCAGCAATCCGTCAATGCATCTACCCAGCAAAAGGAACAGCACCCCGCCTCACAAGTGGCAACAATAGCCACAACCGCGGTAACAAAAGCGCCGTCTACAACACCTCCCGTTTTAGGTATGTTAGATATATGAAAATATGTTACTGGTTCTAAAAACTAATTGCAGATGAAACTAAGCAAGTTCCTCGGATTACAGAGCGTCAACATTCCATGGGACAGAGTGTAAGTCAATTTAAAAAGTTGAGGGCATTGCTTGGCATACGATTTTATGCTAACTTTTACATGTTTTTAGAGTGCACCGGCCCCCGCAGTAATCGGTAATGGTGAATCTCGAAGCATAAGTTCTGCTGGTTCAACGGCAACGCCACCCTTAACAACACCGCCTCCGTCGGCCGGCACTGTGCCTCCTTCGGGAATCCCATACAATTCAGTTGCGGCAGGTACTTTCCAGGCATCTACAATTCTGCCTCAGGTTATTCCAGTGGTGAACTCACTAACACCTCCCACGACTCCAACACAGGTCGAAGCCACTACAACACCTCTAAGTACGACGACTGTCTCAACAACAACCACAGCAGCAGAAATAGCGGCGTCAACGAACTTGCCTTCAAACGTGGACGATCTCAATCAAAATACCCTTAGGCAAGTACTCCAAATGGGTCAAAATGCCGAACGTAAAACTCAGCCTCAAACGGTATGTTTTGGGTTCTTGAAAATATAATTAGACATACTTTCATCCTTATAGTAAGTTAGTGATGTCTTTGTCCTCCGTCATTCGGATGAGAAATCCGAATGACGTACACCATACGATACTCACTCTTAGGGGTGCTTAATTTTTAAATGGACCTAATTGAGACCTTTTTGAGGGGGCAGACCCAATTTTTGTCACTCGGTCCCCTCTTTTGGACGGACCAAACATGTCCCGAATTTTTGGAAGGGCCATTCTTACCAGTGCGTTTTCTCTGTCAGAATTTTGTCCAAAATTTTGGCAAGGGCCATTCTTACCAGTGCTTATTTTTGACTGAGTCTCCGACAAATTAGACTGAGTCTGAATTTGCTAGCCACCGCAGGTGGCGAGCCAGTCCTGTGGTCGGGCGCGCATCGCCCGACCTTCCCCCTTGGAATCTGAGGGAACTTAGAACCTACACTGCGTTAAGAAATGATAGAGGCACTCATAAAAATCGCGTAACTTTTCATTTTTTTCATCGAAAATTTATAATTTCTTTTTTAAATCGTACCTGTGGATGCCACCAATGATATCAGAAAGAATCAGAACGGCATGCTAAGAATTTACGCGAAAAAATCCGGATTTTGTGAAAAATGACGATTTTCAACTGTTAAGAAATGATAGAGGCACCACATGTATTTTACTTGTATGCGTTTATTTATGCTCGATACACCGTGTTTTTGTTAAATGATGTGAATTTGAAGTGTTTTGGACAAAATGGGTCGAGGAACACAGTTAGCTGATCTCGAAAGGCGGGATACATTTTGGTGGCATGGAAACATGCCGAAAAAGGTCATGTTTTAAAACAAAAGTCATGCGCAAAGGGTCAAGAATGGCACTTCCGACAAAAATGACCTTTTCCTACCCCCTATTTCCCGTCGAGTTGGGTAAGAAAAGTGCGCTCAGAAAAACGATATCACCCCAAAAACTTGAGTTTTAGGCAATTTATGAATCAACCCGTTACACAGAAATCCGGACTCAGATTCAAAATCCCGCCAAAATTGGCACTTTTTGGCGTTATGTCAAAAATCGGATGAATGTTCCAGAAATTAGAGACTTTTCCGCACCAGATGCAAAAAACCGCACTGAAAATCGCAAATAAAACATGGATTAAACTTTTTGTTAAAGTTCAAGTTCACAAAAAAAGCCCATTTTTTCGCCACTTTCCATACAAATTCCTGGAATCTTCGGTTCTCAAACTTCAATCGAGAATATCTCGCGATTTAAGTAATGAGAGAAGAAGCGGTTTTCTGTATCCTGTGCAGAATTTTGTTGCGATTGCTGCCAGATAAATTGTGTTGTGGCATAACGCCAAAAAGTGCCAATTTGGCGGGATTTTCAAATTAAGCCCAGTTTTTTCAGCAAATCAGGTTGTTTTAAAATCACCTAAAACTCAAGTTTTTGGGGTGATATCGTTTTTCTGAGCGCACTTTTCTTACCCAACTCGACGGGAAATAGGGGGTAGGCGAACGTATTTTTTGTCGAAGACACATTTTCTGGCCCTTTGTGCGGGTCTTTTGTCAAAAATGACCATTTTTCGGTATGTTTTCATTGACGCTAAAATTTCTTGACCTTTTGATTTGATGCCTGGACAATTTATATGCCATGAGAATGCCCAGAAAATTTGCATACAAAACGCATACCAAATAACATGCAATCACCTGTAATTTTTGTAATTCTTCGATGAATGAAAAGTGCCTCTATCATTTCTTAACAGTTGAAAATCGTCACTTTTCACAAAATCCGGATTTTTTCCCATAAATTCTTAACATGCTGTTCTGACTCTTTCTGATATCGTTGGTGGCATCCACAGGTATGATTTAAAAAAAAAATTATGAAATTTCGTTCCAAAGTCAAAAAGTTATGACATTTGTTCCAGTGCCTCTATCTTTTCTTAACGCAGTGTATAGCTATGCATCTATATATGCATCTAAATATAATTTTCAGACTCCCGTAGGGAGTCCCAAAGTGCTAGTGACTCATATTTACGTTTTCGCGACACGCGAAAGAATTTGAGTGGAGCAAAACAATTCTGGAAGAAAAGTTTTTCTGGTCTTTTCAAAAATTTTTCGATATTTGAAAATGTTATAATTTTTATTCATGGTTAAAGAATTTTCTTCCTTGTATAATATTCGACAAAGCAATTATTTGAGTTTGAAAATTTCTACTAGCATTGTGTTATGCGTTTAGACGACGATTCCACCATGGCTTGGTGCTTCTCCTCTGGGAATGGTACCAATAACCGGTGACTTAGAAGTCCAACTGAACATGGTTAGTCGCTTATAAGATCTTGCTTGTTTATACTAATATTCCGATTTCAGTTGGAATCTGCATTACCAAGAGTTCCTGTGCAAATGGATTCTGAGAAACCGCGAAGCTACTTGCCAAAGATGCCGTGTCAGACACCATCTTATTATCCACAAGCACCGCCTCCAAATGCTGATACGTTGGAATACTATTTGCGGTTGAACGTTGAAAGCCTGTTCTTCACTTTCTATTATATGGAGGTACCATTTATTTTAATCGTTTATAGCATTTATGAATATTTATATTAATAGCATCTTTTAATGACTTCTCTGAACCCTAAATTATGAAATATACCCTTATTCTTGTAAAAATATTTTGACAAACGGATTTTTACTCTCTTTCCAGTGTCTCTGTTTAATATCATGACTAGAAAAAAATTTACTGCAACGTCTATGCTGCAAATCCATAGTTGACCTGTTTTAATTGACTATAGCTTCCTGAAAATGTGTTGAAAATAGCACATTTTACATTCCATTTTACAATGGAATATTTAAATTAACATTTGTTTAGGCTTGTTTAATTTAAGCAGAAAATTATATTTAGCTAAGAAAGTATGAAAAAAGGTGTTATCCAAAAGTGATGTATTTCTTTTTTGTGTCTAAATTGTTATTATTGAAAATTTCTTCGATATATGATTTTTTGCCAAAAAAGGACAAATACTTGAAGTTTATACTTGAAGTATTATATATATTTATTATACTTGAACTATAACTAAAAGTGCCGATTATCGAGAGTCGACTGTATAACCTATCTGAAATTATTGTTATATGTCTATTTGTATTTGAAATTAAAGTAACATTTTATTAAGGGATCTCGAGCACAGCTTCTGGCAGCAAAAGCACTGAAGAAATTATCATGGCGATTTCACACGAAGTATCTGATGTGGTTCCAGCGACATGAAGAACCGAAACAAATCACGGACGACTTCGAACAGGTTAGAGCCTTCTTATTAGCAATTACCGTCTATATAATTATTTTACTGTCTTAGGGCACCTACGTATACTTTGACTTTGAAAAATGGGCGCAAAGGAAGCGAGAGCAATTCATGTTCGAATACAAGTAAAAATTTTTCTTTAAAAATGTAAAAGTTGGAATCTCTAATGTTTTGCAGCAATTCAGATTGAAGTTGAACTTCAGTAAATTACAGTCTCATTTTAGATATCTCGAGGACAAGGATTTTGACTGAACTTCTTTGCAACTTCAATGCCGCATGTGATTCGTAAGGTGCAACTAGTAATAGCTAGTCGTCTGGAGATCGTGCCGCTGCTGCCGTAATCCAGGAACATATTTTGGTATAACAATTAAACGTCGTCGGTGATAAGCCAAATCAAAATTTCCTCTCAAGCATACTCATGGTTCCCAATGAATGTCTCCTTAATGTTTTATTCTGTGTGAGTACATCTTTGTAAATTGATTGTGTATATATGCATTGCTCGGATGTTGTATTGTTTTGGTGAATCACCTCCGATCCTCTTTTTCCTCATTGCATGAAACCGGGTCTTTTTTACTTGAATTCTTTATCTGATTGATTGCAATATTGTAAAATACCAAAAATGTTACGGTTTATATCATCAAAACTAGTGCGCAACTTTATGACTACCTTATACAAAACTTTGGGAATTTTCACAAATTAGTTTATTCTGAAACTATGTCATCAAAAAAGTTCCCGAAAAGTGGCACGGAAAAATTGCCTAACAAATTTTAAGCAAATTAATTTGTATGGCGTAATTTCCGAATAAATAAAACAAATTACACCGAAGTTAACAATCAGATACAGAGCTTTGTTTTATTACTGCTCTTCAAAAAAGGGTGAAACTTTACTGCTTTAAACGGCGCGCACACATCATTAGATGATTTGTTATTATTTTATTTCAACTTTTTTTTCACTGCGGCATTGTATTGCATTGATTTTTTGTCTCGTGAATTGTTCTTAGATTTGTTCCTCAAACCTCCCAATGTGTGTATCGCTCTGCCCATTGACATTAACATATATAGTTGTAGAATAAACTCATCATTTTTGTTCATATTCCGTTTGGTTGGTTTTAATTTTGCGGGCAATTGGCTGGAAAATAAAGAAGGAAATCGTTTTGATTGCTGTTGCACACAAACACATTTTTTGAAAGATTATAGGAAATCATTATAATGATTAGAATTTCAATTCGAATTATTACTTTGGTAATAATTCGAATTATTATCCTTCGTTTGGATCCATGTTGAGAAAAGAAAACGTCGGTTAAATTGTTTTACATTTACAAAAAATGTATTCAAAGCATAAAAATTGTGGATTATCGATCATGGCGCAATGCTTTTTATGGAAAATATTTTGCTGCGATATAAATACCATATTACCTGTAATTAACCACCGGGGATTAATTTTTCAATGTCCGAAAAATTTTGAACAAATTTTTTCAAACTCATTTTTCTCCGATATTTTCAAAGACAAAGTTTTGGCATTGGGTTATTCTGACGTATCTCGACGAGATCTATACGAATACGCATCTAGTTTTTGTCGGCGGAGTTCGCAAATAGGTTTGGCTGTTGGAGAGGGGTAACGTAGAGGAGGCGTTAATTAAAGGGGTGTTAATCCTTATATTACAGGTAATACGGTAGTCATTTCACTGTATGTAGTTGTTATGTCAATAACAAACTGTAACGTGATTTAAGGGACAAATAAAAACAACAATTCACTGGTTGGATTAAGTCTCATGTGTTGATCGGATTTGGAAATTCCATCCTTATAATAAGTTAGTGATGATTTTCCTCCCTCCGTCCCTCCCTCCCTCCGCCGGATGATTTGATCTTTGATGCCTTATTTTGTCTGTCACAGATTTGTCCCCCTTTTTTGACTACAAACTACAAATTTTGTAATTTATGTTTTTTGCCATTTCAGGTCGAAATTTTTGGTACTCGGGGGTTTTCAGGTACGGGGAATCCGAATCTGAGGTCGGATTTGACCCCGGGGTCGAACAATGTTCGACATGGTCGAATGTGGTCGAACTGGGGTCAAACTGAGCCGATTTTTGGCACTTGGGGGTTTTCGACTACGGGGAATCCGAATCTGAGGTCGGATTTGACCCCGGGGTCGAACAATGTTCGACATGGTCGAATGTGGTCGAACTCAGACTGAGCCAAAACTCAGACTGAGCCACACTCAGACTGAGCCAAAACTCAGACTGAGCCACACTCAGACTGAACCAAACTCAGACTGAGCCAATCTTAGACTGAGCCAAACTCAGACTGAGCCAAACTTAGACTGAGCCAAACTAAGACTGAGTCTGAGTTTGCGAGCCACCGCAGGTGGCGAGCCAATCCTGTGGTCGGGCGCGGAGCGCCCGACCTTAGGGGTCGTTATTTTTGTCTGTCACAGATTTGTCCCCCTTTTTTGGGAGGCATTCTTAGGGGTCCTTAGTTTTGTCTGTCACAGATTTGTCCCCCTTTTTTGGGAGGCATTCTTAGGGGTCCTTAGTTTTGTCTGTCACAGATTTGTCCCCCTTTTTTGGGAGGCATTCTTAGGGGTCCTTAGTTTTGTCTGTCACAGATTTGTCCCCCTTTTTTGGGAGGCATTCTTAGGGGTCCTTAGTTTTGTCTGTCACAGATTTGTCCCCCTTTTTTCGGAGGCATTCTTAGGGGTCCTTATTTTTGTCTGTCTCTCTTTCTCCCTTGGAATGTGAGGGAACTTAGAACATATAGGCATAATGTACACAAAACTTTTAATAGGACTCCCGTAGGGAGTCGGATGAGGGCCGAAGGCCCGAAATAGTCTCATGCTGCTCTACTCCCGAACAATCCTTACTCCCGAACAACCCAATCTGACCGCTGACGGCGGTGGGCATACTGATACAGACGAGGGCATACTGATGGCGGTGCGCGAAGCGATGACGAACCCAATCTCCCGCTGTGCACGCTAACCGCTTCCTAGCGAAGTGAGGGCCGCGAAGCGGCCCCACTTCGCTAGTATTATATATTTTCATTTATTAACCTGATATGATGACTAACCATGATATGGGTTACTAGTTAAAAGGAATTTTAGGTTGGAATTACTAAAGAATGTTTGTAGAATATTGATGTTTATAACCATTTCGACTATAATTCTGGAGGTTTGAACTAGGATAAAGAACTACGTTAATTGATGTCATTAGTATGTGTGCAAATCAATCAACAATTTTTTTCCTGCATGACCACACTTCATCGATTTTTCTATATACAGGTTATTAAAATAACAAAGTTATAAGGCTGTATTACGCACTCACCTAACACGTTTCAAAATCGATATGCAAAACGATCGGCAGAGTAGCGGCGAATCGGCTTGACACATGAAAGTACCCATTTTTAATACAATAAATACGTGGCATTTATGGGAATATGTCAAAATACTTCTACTTATTTCTAGACTATACCACAAATTGCCAACTTTGTGTTATGCATAATCGACACTCGGAGGATTTTATTATTATTTAACTGCACTAAAAGTGTAGTGTCTTTGCTCTCGGAAATATCTACCTGACTCAGTCACATTAGTAAAATTATCATAACCTAACTGATCTTCGACATTTATGACGAAAAATTCATCCATACTTACTTGCCAAGTCCTAACAAAAAGTGTGTGTTTTGATTCTTTTGGATGAAAAGTTAGTTCCTTGTTTTGGTTCCCTTTCAAGTTGATCGCCCTTTCAAATGTCATTTAACAGTTATGTTTAAACACGGAATATGTATTGGTTGTTCCAAAAGTTCTGTCGTTGTTTGTGATGGCATCTTAATCGTGTCAAACATTTTGTAAAAAGTCACTTATAATGGTACTTTTTGCGTGTGGTCAGATTCGGCTTGGGCCCTACCCGGAAATTAGAAAAATGCCACTTTTATCCCCATTTTTAACAATTGTACAGCCAACTCATAAAAATGCATCAAATGAGAATGCCACTGTAGAAATAGTTGATCAAAGGGTCAAATCTGTAGTAAAACACATTATAGCAGCAAACATTTTTGAATTTTTCGAGACCCATGTAGTCCCATATGGTATAAAAAACATTTTTTTTAATATGATATTTTTGCAAATATGGTTTTAGGAGTATTCCGATGCGCTGATTCCGAATATGCAATGAGTTTTGCGATGTTACGTCAAAAAATGCCATTTTTGACAAAAAGTGCATTTTTTGGCCCAAAAATGTCATTTTCATGATGCGATATCAAAACACTAACTGCATATTGGTGCGAATCATAGCATGCGAATCATCGCATTCGAATAGCTCTAATTTTAGAAGGCCGAGTAAAATCTCAATCGAAAGCCCAGAGTCAGCTTTAATTTCGACCATTACTCGTTCTTCTAGAATGTTCCAGTATAGAACGAAGGCCAACGCCAATGTGGCACCAATTTGGAATATATTCAGTTCATAATGAACGACCCAATATGAGTCAAATATTTTACAAGATATTTTCGAGGTGTTGAATAACCATTCTATTATTACCATAAATCAAATGACCATATATTGATTATAATCACTATTTATTGAAAGCTAATTTTGTGAACAATGGCTGAAATCGATGATGGGAACATTTGCCAAAGGAATCAGGTATGCCACAAACCAGGTGCGCTTTTCTTGTTTTCCAATGAAATTGGAATGTAGTAAACCCTTCCCCGGTTAACTGTATAATTATAAATGTTTCCGCCAAATTGTTATCAAGATATTTTCCATCACAAGCTTATATGGCATTTAGAGTACCTCACATCGGCTATTTCTGCACAAGATCACCTGGATTTGCACATTGGGTGGTCTTCTTTTCGGTTATGACACAGGAGTAATCAATGGTGCCCTGCCCTTCATGCGCAAGGATTTGGGATTAACAGCGGTTTGCCACTAAATTCCAAACAAAATCCAGATATTTTCTTTGTTTATTTTTCAGCTGACTGTCGGAGTTACAGCCAGTTCCCTGCTGATTGGTGCGGCCTTTGGTGCCTTTATCGGAGGCAAGATGTCAGACAAATTCGGTAGAAGGCCTACACTGATTGGGTTAAGTGTTAGTCACACATGTTAAAGACATAATCCCCTAAATGTTGACAAAATGTTCAGATTATTTTCATCATTGGTACCATCGGCTCCTCACTAGCACCTGGTTTCGCGGTAATTCCAAAAATTGCTAAATACCTAAAATCACGAATAATCACAATTTATAGCTAATGGTGCCTTTTCGAGTTATCCTTGGTTTGGCTGTCGGTGGTGCATCATCCACAGTACCAGTAAGTTTTAAAGATACAAATGTATAGATTTTTATAACAGTTGTATTTCTTGGAGGGATTTCGCTATAGTGTTTATAAATTTCATATTACCCTTTCTAAGTCAAAGTTTTACCATTATGACCTTAGTTTTAGGTATTTCTAGCAGAATTATCACCTGCTGAGACTCGTGGCCAAGTGGTTAGCTTCAATGAGTTGATGATAGTCACTGGACAGTTGATAGCTTTCATTACCAATGCCGTGCTAGGTACCATTTGGGGACACAAGTAAGTTTGAAAAGACTAAGGATGATTTTAAATTTGAATACCATATGATATTCAATACTTTAATCGAGAAATTTCAGCGATAGTATTTGGCGCTGGATGCTACTACTAGCCGTTATTCCAGCCATAGGCTTACTGTTTGGTCTGCTTTTCGCTGGAGTTCCCGAAAGCCCGCGCTGGTTGGCTTCTCATGGATTCGATAAAGAGGCATTGAATGTGTTAAAACAAATACGTAAATCGGAGGCAGTAGCAGTCGAGGAATTAGCAGATGTGAATAAAATGGCACAGGAAGAAGACCAGCAAATGTCATTTTGGTTGGTTTAATGATATAAACAAATAAAAAATTGAGAGTATTATGTAGCGATAAAACAATTGTTTTATCATTCGTGATAAAAAATAGTAGTCTTTCAATTTCTCATAACTTTGAAACCGTTCCATATCGGCCTGACAGTTTTCATAGTAAGTAATATTTACTGCAGGGATATGATTGGAGAGAGGTGGTTGCGCCGATGCGTACTTATTGGAATTTGGATAGCAATGTGCAACCAATTGGCTGGTGTTAACTCTATAATGTATTATGGCACTGAAATACTCAGTGACAGTGGATTAGGTTAGTGAAATTTAAATGGGAATTAATGACCGATGAGATTAATAATTCAGGTACTCAATCGGCGCTGATTGCAAACATTGCTAACGGGGTTTGTATTTTATGATCAAGAAGTAAACATGGGAAAACTAGTTCTGAAATTTAACATCTCAAAATTTTATATTATTTTAGTTATAAATATTTATACAAATATTAGGCGGTTTCTGTGTTTGCTGCCGGTTTGGGTATATGGCTTCTCGGACGAGTTGGTCGTCGAAAAATGCTTTTGACTGGCCAAATTGGGACCATTTGTGCTCACTTACTCATTGGAATATGTTCCTTAACTATGCCTCAAGGACAAGCAAAGTTTTATTTGATTTATAAACGAAACAAAGAATGCCTAAGACTTATGCTTTTAGAGGATTTGTTATTCTCTCACTAACGGTGACTTTTCTCTTCTTCCAACAAGGTGGAATATCACCCACCACTTGGCTAATGCAATCCGAAATTTTCCCATTAAGAGTGCGAGGATTTGCAATGGGACTGTCTACATTCATCCTTTGGATGGTTTGTTTTTCATTTATGGATAGATAGATTGTGATATTTTGGTGATATTAGCGGGCGATATTGTTGACGCCGATATGAAAGCTGACGTTTATTAAAATTGATGGAATCAAACTAATAATTTAGGATATTTTAAAGAAACTCCATGCAGTTAATTAAATTTCGAAAATTTATGCCTAGACTAACATTTTGTGGAGACTTTCCACAGCCAGAGCCTAGAATATTCAAACGTTATGCCAATTAGCAAACATCATTGATCCGTCAATTTTAGATGGCCATAACTTTCAAAGTTGTTGGGCTTTGGATATAATTTTTCTCGCGAAATGTTCGCCTCAACATTTTCAACAATTGTGAAGTCGGAAAATCTATTGTAAAAAAGATCGAAAAGGGGACTTTTCGTTACAAAAAATTAAAATAAGTATAATTATTTATACATTCTTCGTTTTAAGGTAAATTTCTTCATCGGCCTCTTGTTTCCCATATTGGTAGACGCAGTTACAATTTCTACAACTTTCTTCATATTCTTTTTTATCGGGATTTTCGCAGCAGCGATGGTATGGCGATGGGTGCCTGAGACTATGGGAAAAACATTGGAAGAACTGGAAAGACAATTCCATGAGGAAGATATGGCGGTATTGAAAAAAGCTGGACCGCGTCGAAAGATTGGATTACATTTGGGCGAAGCAGCGGATCCAAAACAGCAAAAGACATGAAAATAGTCGAAATAATTGTGCAATTGCTAAAATTAAATTTTTATAGTTTCCCATTCCTCTTATAGTAACCCATCAGCACACCAACCTTTTAGATGTTAAGAATATTTGCAATATAGATCGTATTTATACATTGTGTAACGCTCAATCAGCCACTAAAAGAAAAGCGCAACGTATATCGAGCACCACTATCAATCACAGGATTTTCAAATTAATTCTGACAAACATTTTATTGATATCGAATACTTTAACAGTTTGTATAACATTGTTATAGATTGCTTAACTCAAAACATGTTCAGATTCATTTTAAATACATTGAACATTTCATATAACGGCATAAATCAGCTTTTATCGTCTGTTCGAAAATTTGCAGACAATAAAGGCTGATTTATTCCATTGGGATAGATGAGTGTGCGTTTTATAGAGTACGTAAATGAATGAACAACTTTTTATTTGCTCAGACGTGCATTAAACAGAAATAGCGTAATACCTTGATTGATGTATAACTAACATTTCATCTAACCGGTATATGGCGACGGAAAAAACTGCTAGTTAAATGAAAGGTTCAATGTATATGGAACACTTAGAGAACAAAGAAAAACAGTTTAAGGAAAAACAGGGTTTGGGGCATTAGTCCAATATTGATATTTTTGCCAAAATGCCGGCCACTCAGATTCATTGTAGGCAGGGAACGTCTCCATGTTTATTGTATTAGCCCAATTATAGTTGGGATTATCCGCATCCCAATCAGCACCATAGCCTGCTACCAACACCTCAAAAGCATTTGGCAAGTGTATTATTAAATGGGACTAATTTGATGATATAAAATATTTATTTACTAATGTTTCATTTTAATTAAGGTGCCTTCACGGCTTTAACCCATATGTTTCTTTATTTCGCTGGGAAGTTGTTTGCATTGCACTATATGGCGTAGATGCTGTGTTATATTTGTAGATTTAAAATTTAATACCAATAAATTGCTGATTTAAAAATTTAAATGTTAGGGTATTTTTTAATCTGCAAAACCAATATTTTCCACCTTGCTTCTACCTATTGGAATAAAACCTATTATACTACTCTCCCCGAACTGATTTACATTCGGTCATTCTTATACTAGAGGATGCCGGTCCGACTACGCCAGACAGTGTACAGCCGTGGGCCTTCGGGCCACGAGGGTTGTTTAGAATTAAAAAATTTAAAAAAATTTTCGTACCCCCTGGAATTTTTTTACCCCGTATTCGGATTCCCCGCACCCGAAAATCCTGAGTGCTAAAAATTAGCTTCGGAACGGCTTTTGTAAAAGTATTGCAAGAAACCAAAAAAAACTGGAGGAACCAAAAAAACTGCTTTTTGACAAAAAATGGCCATAACTCTCAATAGAAAGCTGAAAGCAGCAAAATACTAAAAAACAGGCCTACAGCTCATGGCGCGTCTAATGAGCTATCATATGTCCCGAAAGGAGAGGGGGTGGGAGGATCACTAACGCACCCAGGGGGGGGGTACCGGGGGTACGTACCAGGGCTGGGCAAGGCTCGAAGCTCGAACCTCGCGAGCCTCGGTGTTTTTGGCAGCTCGAAGCTCGAAAATGAGGCAAAAAACCGAGCTTCGAGCCAGACACCCCTAAGAATGCACTTGGTCGGCCGGGGAAAAATTTTAGAAATTTTTAGTGAACATCCAACTTTTTCACGTTAAATTTTTTCCTGCGGCGCTATTTCGACTTCATTTTTCTTTACGTATTTTTTTAATATAATGCAAATTTTTATATTAAAACCGCAAAAATTGAAAAATTTCCGCCTGCGGCGCAGTTTTTTTCGCTTTGAGTAAAGTTGTTTCTTTTGTTTTGGTAACTAAAAGTACTAAATTTGAGCTAAACATGTCAAAATTAATGCATACATTTTATATAAAATCGGCAGAACTTGAACAATTTTCGCCTGCGGCGCTGATTTCGAACACGTAAATTTGCAATATTTTACCGAAAAAGCACAAATTTTCGAGAAATATTTAAAATTTTAAACAATTTTTCCAATCATTCTCAAAAATTTCGCGGAACAGTCAAAATTTTCGAGGTCAATTCTTGGCAAGCAACTCAATGTTTATAAAAATTTTCGCCTGCGGCGCTATTTTTAGTTCATTTTTGCATTGTATCTCCCTATTATTCAAAATTTCCGCCTATCTAGTCAATCACAGAAAAGTACCAGAAACTCATGGCAAACCCTAAAAAATATACCGAAAACATTCAGAGAATCGCCGAAGTATAAGAAAATTTTCATAAAAAAACTGCTAAAAAAGTGGTATAAATTTGAAAAAATAAACAAAAACGCGAAAAAATAGATAAATACCAAAAAAGTCTTACTTCGTCAAATTTTTTACACATAATAAGCGCATTAAAAACCTGCAAACAACTGGCAGAAAATGAAAAAAATGACAAAGAAATTTGAAAAATTGCCTTAGAAAAATATTCCTCCAGCTCGAAGGTCGCGAGCCTCGGTGTTTTTGGCAGCTCGAAGCTCGAAGCTCGAAATTTTTTTGCCAGCTCGAAGCTCGAAACTCGAAGTTCGAATCGGAAAATCCAAAGCTCGCCCAGCCCTGGTACGTACCCCCCCCCCCAAAATGGGAAAATTTGAAAAAATGAGTGTAAATCAGTGCAAATTTGGGCAAAAATTTGGCCGGTACCCCCCCCCCCCCCAAAATCCAAAAAGCGGGGGTCCCAACAATGGCCATTTCCACTGAAACGTACCCCCCCCCCCAAAAAAAATCCTGGGTGCGTCCCTGGGGAGGATAACCGCTATAAAGCATAGGACAGTACCGAAATACTAGGGGAACGATTTAGCTGATGATTGTGAAACAGAATTCAAACTTTATTCAGAAAGTTTCCTACCTCGTCTGTATTACATGGTATATAAAATAGTCGGCCCAACAGATCTCCAGAACATAAATTATCCAAGCTCATTTTTGGGTAATAGTACTTCACTGGTTCCCGGCTCCAAGTTTTCATACCGTGCGTGTACGATGTTGTGCTGTTCTTGTCATAGACAAAAAATAAATCCAGACGTTGCGTTTTATTCCAGTCGAATTCGCCGGTTGTTTGATTTTTTGCTTGAGAAGCAACGAGCGTTAATTCCAGGGAATCACTAGGCTGAAAACTATTTTCATGCTTAAAAGTGTTGCAAATTGTATGATGGCCAGTGATTGGAAAAGTGATAGCCATTGTGGACTTTAACACAGTCTTAATGATAGTACTATAATTACGATTATCATTTTGTAGATAAACTTGCTTGTGCACACTATTTTAGGTGATAAAACTGTAAACTCCTTGTTTAACGCGCTTTTTTGCAGCACGCACGTTTCAGATGTAAAACGTAATGAAATTACCCCTTGTTTAGCGCACTTTAGGCCGGACGGGAAAAATGACAAAAGGGTCCCCTGTTGATTTTTCCAAAAGTTTCAAAATTTCCCCCAATTTTGCTTACAATTTTCAGAATTTCGTTTAAAATTCCCTTGTATCCTTTTAATTTTACCCTAGTTTCACCTTTTCACCCTAGCTTCCTCTTACGTTTTCTTATTTTTCTTGGAATTACATATGTGTTTGATAAGTTCGTTTCGGGGACCAAGGCAAATTTTTTGACTAAATCTATTTTTTCAACTTCCAGCCAAAGTTGGGCTAAGAAACCAGTTTTTCTATTATGCTGCAAAGGACATCAAAGGACATCAAATTCGATAGCCAAAATGAGGTGTTAAAATTGTCTAAACATAGCCAAAAACGTAGGTAAAAGTGTCTAGATTTTGTTTAAAGAACGACGATCTAAACAAGTTAAATTTTAAGTGAAAAATATCTAAATGTTAAATAATTACTCTTCCAAAAATGTACATGGGCCGAAATTTTCCTAGCTCATATTTCTTCAACTTGTCCATAAATGGTTGAGAGTATTCAGAAGCAAGTGCAGCAAAATCAACGTCATGTGTATGGGGAATTATATCGCATTCTCGTCTCCATCCTAGTAAAGTGCCAGCAGATAGCACAGCTGTCATATTGTATTGCCAGGTTAGATCCCTGAAAATTAGTTTATCATATGAGATGTTAGAACAGAAGTCCCGAATTTAGAGTGATAACGTATTGAATAAAGTTACCTAAATTCCGCCATATCTTTGATAAACGATTGGGGAATTTTCCTGACCGCATTCTCTCGTTTACGGCCTATAACTTGCACACCTCCACACGGACGAAATCTACCAACTTTGTACTGCCGTATGAAATCGTTCACATTTCGAGGAACTTTCACGTCCAATTGAGATATGTTACCACTGCAATTGTATGATAGCTTGTCAGACATTGTCTCGAATCTGAAGTTTTTTTTGTTTGTTTGAAGGATGCATGTGGTTTTAAGAGTACTTTTTTGTTGATGGAGAGAAGGTACCGGAAGTACAAAAATTTTTGGACCAATGGTACATGGAAATGTGGCAATTTTATAATTTTTAGTGCATAATAATTACGAATAGACATGTATCTACAATTATTATACACAAGAAAAATTAGGCAAAAAGAGGAGGAAATAAGTGAGCAAAAGTGATTTAGTGAACTAATCGTTTCAACACTGATCATAGACCCGAAGACGATTTCAGGTACAACTTTTAGAAATACAACTTTTAAAGATCCACTTTTTCTACATTTGCCCCAAATTTCATATAAAAAATTGACGAAAGAATTAAATTAGTCATAAATACATATTGGATCTCGGTGATGGTTCTGAATTACCTACGAACGGCTGTGGTTTCATTTGCATGATGAAAAGTGACGTAGTCCTTATCAGGATTATCTCTGAGTGTTACTCTTTGCAAACAGTCAATATCTTCTTTGACAACGACCATAGGCTTTTCACAAATTTTGTTCAACTTAAGCTGAGCCAGACATGCAGAGTCAATTAACAGTCTAAAATTATACTCCATTCAAATACCTAAAATCATAAATCCAAAATAAAATCACATGTCCGACGACGCGTCAATCACTTGCTCATATGTCGTAGGAAGGCTGTTGGTTAATACATCGTACACGTGTCGTCGATTGCTTAGGCCATAATACATCATAAGAAAGACAGAAACACAAAGGATCAGTAGTAAAGCTATTGGACGATGACATCCTATTTTCGCTATCTAAAACGGTTTCGAGGTTTAATATAAATTTAAGAGAGTGTTATACAATAATAAAACCATAATACAGCTCACGCACTAAAGTTAGTAGTTTACTTCTAATAGTTACTACTTTAGTAACTCCAATACTAACTAAAAAGTAAGTAATAATTTCACTACGAAGTTACTATTATACAAGTTTTTCTGCACGAGTTTTTCCCTATTCCATTTTTTCGTAATTTTGGAATTTTGGGCCATTTTTTTGGTTATACAGAATACCAATTCGTAAAGTTGTTTGGAGATTTGCTATAAAGTGCGTCAGTTCTCACCAGAAACAAATGGTCCTATAATTGTAAGGAAAATTATAACATTTTAGAGTTTTTTGTTTGACACTTTTTAGTTGGAAAATTACAGTATATTAAGACCGCTTAAAACACAACTTACAAATGCAACTATTTGTATACCATTTTGTCGCTCCATAAGTTGCAATAAATATAGATTAACAGACAATATAACCTACAATTCTCAATAATGGAAAATTTGAGAGCAACTGACATCGATTTTGCATCGATTAATATGGCGAATAGCTGAACACGCGAGAGCGGCGACCAATTGCGCGAAGTCTGAAAATTTCAACATGAATAACATGGACAACAAAGCAGAACCTTTAAGAGAGATTCATGACTAGTTAATATTTTGTAGTTGTAACCACAAATGGCAAACATAATTACTATCGAATCTCTCCAGAATTTGATGGCCCACATTTACACGTCAATTTGAGCTCTGTGTTGATTGCAGTTGTACATTACATTACCTTACATAGGATTTATGTAATGTAGGATTTATGTAATGTATAGCTATTTGAAACTTTACATTGGTGCGAATAAATATCTGAACACATTACAAATGCGAATTTTTGTTTTCCGCTCCACAAGTTCTAATAAATATTCATGTTTAAAAGAGATAAAATTTCCAAACAATTCGTTCTTTTCATATTTTCCGACATTTCTTTGACGTCCTTTAGGATGATTGCATATGCATGTTGTATTCCAGAACATTTTCTGGTGCTTCTGTAGTTATGCGTGTAAACAAAATCACGTTATTGATATTAAAATAGTTAGGTCATGTTAATGGCAGAGAGTTAGTTAAAATAAATGAGAAATTCATAAAAGACATTCTCTTTAGTGAAATAATTCATGCAAATGTTTGCAAATTTTTTGTAACAAACATTGATTAATTACTAGCTGAAAACACTATATATGCCATATTAGCAAAACTTGTATATGTTGCAGTTAATACTGAGTTAACTGCAACATATACTTCTGAAACCTCATAGTTATAAACGTCCGAATCTTATGGAATAACACAATGGATACGAAGTGTGGTGCGTCTATGTATCCTTTACACAAATTGAAGAAATCCATCAGTTATCCAATACACGCCAACAATTTTATAAAATTCTGCGAGAGTATCTTACTAACTAGTGATACATTCGAGTCTCTATTTAATGAGGATCAGGGACCGGGCAAAATCCGCGTTAAATCGTGACTCTAACTCAAAAATTTTGTACATCAGCATTATATAGAGACTCTTATTTTTTTGACAACAAAAATATGAAAGTTAATGGAAGAAGTCACAATTTTGCTTTATATTTGCAAAATCTTGCAAATTACCGGATTTTATAAAAATTTTGGGAAAACTTTTTTCATCCAATTCGAAATTAGTTTAAATTTTTTTTTAATTTTGTGAAAATTGGACAAAAATCCGAAAAATGTTTGCACTCCGCCTCCGGCGGAGTGCAGAAATTTGAATCCGATTGTCGGGGTGGATCCGATTGTCAGGTCGGGTGTCTACGCAAAGTGTCTACACACGGAATGGAAAATGGGCTGGGGACTGGGCTGGGTTGTGGAATGGGTACGGCTACGCAGAGACTGGAAAATGGGATGGGAACTGGGCTGGATTCCAGGCTGGGCTGGGGAATGGGTTGAGATAGTAAAAATTGGAATGCAAAGTGTTTGTGTTCATTTTTTGCCTGTTTTCGCTGTGTTAGTCATAAATCTGATGTTACTGACTCTATCTCAACTTTTTCTCCCGATTTCGGCGAAATTGATAAAATTTTCTAACTTTTCTTTTTTTTTCGCACTAAAAAGTTAACTTTTTAAAAACACACTCGTATTTCGGCTTAAAATTGTCATGTTACATAATAGAAAAACTGCATTTTTAAGTAAAAATAAAAAGTTGGAAAAATTCTGAAACATTTATCGAAATCGGAAGAAAAAGCTGAGATATAGTCAGTAATGTCAAATTTAAGGTCAACATAGGGAAGAATGTAACAAAATACACTTTTAAAGCGAAAAATGAGTGTTGTCGAATAAACTGTATTTTCCATGCAAAAATCGAAAAATTCTAAAATTCTGAAAAATGCGTAGAAATCTCGAGAAAAAGTTGAGATATAGTCACCAACATCAAATTTATGGTCAACATAGTGAAAATACAGTGAAAAACGGATCCAAGGTTTATTTTGACGGGAGGAATGTATTTTTCGGTCCTCGCCTAATTTTGCGCTTATTCGGTGTCTTTCGTTCTTAAATGCTGTAAAACGATGAAAGCGTGCTACGAAATCATTGGGAAGGCAGTTCTCGACAACTTATGCCCTGGGGCAGTTCTCGAAAACCATGATACCCCCTATGGTTCCAAAAAATTTTTTTTCGCCATTTTGCCTGAAAACCTGTAATTAGGGGTTTTCGATCATGCTGATTCCAAAAAAATATTTTTAGGCTCCGCCCACTTAGGCTCCGCCCACTTTTCAAAATTCAGCCAATCAGCGAAAAATCGGCCAAAATGGGCTTAGGCTGCTGTACAGACTCAACCAACTTAGGCTTGGGGCTTAGGCTGCTGGGCATGCGGGGGAAGGACTTAGTCTTAGGCTTGGGGCTTAGGCTGCTGTACAGACTCAAGCGAATTTTTGACGCTTTTAGTGGATTTTGGCCGATTTTTCGCTGATTGGCTGAATTTTGAAAAGTGGGCGGAGCCTAAGTGGGCGGAGCCTAAAAATATTTTTTTGGAATCAGCATGATCGAAAACCCCTAATTACACGTTTTCAGGCAAAATGGCGAAAAAAAAATTTTTTGGAACCATAGGGGTATCATGGTTTTCGAGAACAGGCCCAGGCTTGCGCAGCCGCAAACCCAGTCCATTTTCCATCCCAGTCTCCAAAATCCATGCTTGCGTAGCCCTAGCATAACATACGACTACTCCGCATTTACTAATTTTATGTTCAGCATTAATTTTTACCATAAGTTTTCCGTAAATGCAAATTTTATCGTTTACTTCCAGTATTGATTGAGGAAAATCATCACATTACATATATCGTTTACTTTCACTTTATTTACACAAATTAATATTTGTGAAAATAATTCTACAACCAAACAAATAAAATTATTTGTTTTCAACTAGTGATAACGCTATAATTTGTGTATTTTGTATCTAAGTTGTCACTCGTCTCCTAATCACAAATTTACCCTTAACGTTAAACAGTAATGGTTTGGTTGTTTGTATAATATTATTATAGTGCTGCAAACAAAATATAATTCTTTTATATAAATACCAACACCTTTATTTAGTTTACTAACAAAAATATTTAGCTAATTCTTTTTCAAAAACTGGAATTACAAGGATCGCCTTGAGAAGTAGAGCAAGTGAAAAATGGAACCTATCGGCGTCATTGCAGAACGAGTTCGCATAGAAATTTATCACGAGTTTGCAAAGAGTGGCGTCGAAATTTCACGTTGTGAACTTGCAGCAAAGACGAATCTGCAGCTAAATCTTATTGATAGAGCCTACAAGCATTTAGCAATAGAAAGACACATTGTGTTGGATGAAAATGGGAAAGTAATTATGGCGCATCCTTTCGCGACCGTTAATTTAGGATTTTCGGTGAGTCATCACATTTTTACAACAAGTAATTTTGTAAACTACAGTCATCTAAATGGACGAGCTGGAAGTCGTGATATATCTACCAGGCGGCGACATAATTTCGCGGAATTTTATTTATGCGTTTAAATTCGCGCCATTTCAGTTTAGCCCCTTTAGAAGGGGGCTAGCTCAAATCTGATATTGCTAACTCCCTCTAAAATCGTATTCTAGTGAGGGTTAGCAATATCAGATTTAAGCTAGCCCCCCTTCTAAAGGGGCTAAACTGAAATGGCGCGAATTTAAACGCATAGATAAAATTCCGCGAAATTATGTCGCCACCTGGTAGGTTCCCATTATTTGATGATTATTTTATAAGCTTCCATCATTAAAACTACAAAGCTACATTCCAATGAAAGAGTTGAGAGTTCTGTTGTATTGAGTGATCACTCTACTTTATATTATAAATTCTAAATTCCTAGCCTCCCCTTTAAAATACGCCGAAATTCTTGAAAAAATTCTCTGCAAAAAAGTTGGCAAAGCTTGGTATATTAAAAGATTATACTACAAAAAATTTTTACTCAAGTTGAACATACTTTTTATGTTATTTGTGTGCATTTGTGATTATAGTATTTGTGTGCATATTATCCCCCCAGTAAGCTAGCCCTGTCAGTGCGTGCGTCCGTCCCATGGCTGTTAGACCCCTTACGCCGGTGTTTTATAGGCAAGTGATAGCTTAAAATGTTCGTATAGACGAGCTGAGTATGTTTTTAGCAAACTTTAGACAAAATATAGACAAAATTTTTTAGACAAAAATGTCCCAGTGCCTATTTTGGTCAGGATTTTGTCGGTCACGCTTTTCTGTGAGGCATTCTTCGGGGTGCCTTTTTCTATCTATCACGTTTTTTGTTGGTCACGTAAGTGGAAAATTGCATACTGATACACCCTGGAGTCCTGTGGTCGGGCGCGGAGCGCCCGACCTTCTCCCTTGGAATATGAGGGAACTTAGAACATATACTCCCGAACAACCCTTACTCCAGAACAACAGCTGCTTGAGGGCCGAAAGGCCCGTAATAGTCTCATGCTGCTCTATTCCCGAACAACCCTTACTCCCGAACAACCCTTACTCCCGAACAACCCAATCTGACCGCTGATGGCGGTGCGCGAAGCGCCGCGGATGCACGCTAACCGCTTCCTAGCGAGGGAGGGAACCGCGAAGCGGCTCCTCCCTGCTCTACACGATAGGCACATCATAATTAGCATATCCGGATCATCGGTTCGGGTGTTAGCACCTGGTTTTTTACGAATTGTAAATCGGCCCTAAGGAAGACTTTGAACCAAAAATTTTTCCATGGGGGGCCTTAGTAGGGGCGAAATCCTGAATTTTTTTTCCAGAAATTGGTCGTTTAAAGGGCAAACTTTCTTACGGTTACGGTCAAGTAACACGACATCTTTCAATGAGCCCAGCAAAATGAGCTAGTACCCAGCCGTAACCTGGAGGGGCTATCTGAGTTATAGACCTTCACGTGGTGACCGGGAAATCCAAAGAGATACTAAGATCTAATAAACTTATAACTTTCAAAACCTTGAAAAATTTATATATACTAGTGACGCGCCGCAGCGGAAGCTGCGGCAGCGAGAAGGTATGATCAGCGGTTAATGTTAAAATTAGCACGATCTCTGTTATCCCATAGTGACGGCGCCGCGGCCTTATAAGGTAGGGGCCTCATAAAGTACACAATTATTGGAAAGCCGGGCGGGGCGGCGAGTAGCCGCGCCGCCCTATGGACTTAAGTTCACGTCGGGGCCGAGAAGTCAAAAAATACCTCGTAAGAGACCTGGTGAGAATAATACGACCTCGTGAGAATTGATCCCGAATCTGACGCCAGATTTGGATTCAGCACCATCGAAAACCCCCGGGTGCAAAAAATCAGCCCCGTAGATGCTTTTGGTTCAAAAAATGTCATTTTTCGGCCAAAAAAGTGGCTTTTTTCAAAAGCAAAGTTGTGCAGAATTGCCTCAGAAATCGATTGGGAACATAAAAAACACCACTTGCCATGGCCAAAACCCTTAAAAAACACGTTTTTGCGTTTTGGCGCGAATTCAAATATTTAAATTTCAAATTTTTTCGCGGCCCGGTCCTAACTTTTCCAGACCTATTGAATGAGCTATCACTCGCCTCTGGGTAACAGCTAGATCGCGAGATCTGAGCGTTCCGTACGGGTGACGATCAGGGCTGGGAGATCGGATCGGATCGGAAATATCGGGTTTTTCGGGGTTCGGATCGGCCACACCCGATTTTTTTTGGCCATTTCCGATCCGATCCAAGCACCCCTAAGAATGCACTCGGCCGCGGATTCAAATTTAAATTCCCGCCGGCCGTGCCCGATAGGGCGCGGCCGGGAAAAATTTTTGAAAATTTTAACGAACCACCATTCCAAAATTAGAAAATTTTCGCCTGCGGCGCTATTTAGTTACCATTTCTGCTCTAACTATTTTTAAAAATAGTGCAAATTTTTATATGAAAATCGCCAAAAATAGAATAAGTTTCGCCTGCGGCGCTCTTTTTGCATTATTTCTTCACTGTTTTTCAATGATGATTGTCGTTTTCAGTATCAAAAACTACTGATTTTGAGCCAAAAATACCGAAAATAGCAAAATTTTTCGCTCCCGCGAAAAAATTTGTCTGAAAAAAGTGTTATTTCCAAATTTTTTTTAATTTAGCAAAATTGAGTAAAAAATAGTAAAATTGTACAATTTCGTGAAAAAACATTAATTTTGCCATATTTTACCAAAAACTTGCAAATTTTACCCATTTTTGTGCATAAACAGCAAACTTAGATGATTTGGGAGAAATTTTGAAAAATAGCTATTTTTGGGAAAAAATTTTGGATCGGATCGGAAATATCGGGTTTTTTGGGCTCCGGATCGGATCGGATTGGGGGTCACCGAGGATCGGATCGGACCCGCGATCAAAGTTCCCAGCCCTGGTGACGATGACGACGGAACGACATCAGCGCCTTAACTGTTGGGCATAAAGAAAATCTGGTATGCCATATTTCAATATACATGTCTAGTCTAGACCATACTAAGACACTTCGTTTACCACCTTTTGCGGTAAGCTAAGCTTGGCAAAAATTGAGGAATTTCGCACTCCAAAATAGATCGAAATCTTTTTTGGTGAGAACAATATTTCGCTCCGCGATTCTAAAACATTCCTATCATCAATTTTTAGGTTCCCGTCAGCCACACTTGGGATGATGTTGTACACACATGCTCGAATCAACGCATCTTCTGCAATCAACAATGTATAACTCAATGGCTCAATCGGACTGGAAATAGTCTTGGCTACTGCATGAATTTGACCACATTATGGAATTTGGCCAAAAATTGGTATTCTGGTCGTTTAGACACGCCTTATAAGCGAAGAGAACCGAATCAGGCTGCAGAATATTTTAAATCAGTCGGATTGAAAGGCCCGTTTTGGGGCTCATAATTTGCACTGTCTCAACAACATACTAGATATTATATATGTTGTAGTCTATCGTTTACAGCAATAATATAAACAAAATATTATTGTGGTAAATTTCTTTTTTTTAATATTAGAATTTGCTAGTAAATGAATTATAGTACACAACAATGTTCAATAATCGTTTTATATCCCCCAACACTAAAGGGCAAATGTCCGTCCCGATCCAAATGATCCTTTGACTTCGGCACCTTTCCGTGGATAGACCGGGGCGAGTGATAGCTCATTTGAAAGCCCTCAGGCTGTAGGTCCCCCGAAAAATATCAGAACCAAAATTTGAATATTTGAATTCGCGCCAAAACCGAAAAACGTGTTTTTAAGGGTTTTGACCTGGGGAAGTGATGTTTTTTATGTTCCCAATCGATTTCTGAGGCGATTCTGGACAATTTTGCTTTTTACACTTTTAGATTTGGCGCATTTTTGAAAAAAAAGCCACTTTTTGGCCAAAAAATCGGGTTTTTTGATGCAAGCTGTCTACGGGTCTGAATTTTGGCACCCGGGGGTTTTCGGATGCGCTGATCACGAATCTGACGTCAAACCCGAAATTTGAATATTTGAATTTGCGCCAAAACGCAAAAACGTGTTTTTAAGGGTTTTGACCTGGGGAAGTGATGTTTTTTATGTTCCCAATCGATTTCTGAGGCGATTCTGGACAACTTTGCTTTTTACACTTTTAGATTTGGCGCATTTTTGAAAAAAAGCCACTTTTTGGCCAAAAAATCGGGTTTTTTGATGCAATGTGTCTACGGGTCTGATTTTTGGTACCCGGGGTTTTTCGGGTACGCTGATCACGAATCTGACGTCGGACCCAAAATTTGAATATTTGAATTCGCGCCAAAACGCAAAAACGTGTTTTAAGACTTTTGGTCATAGAAAGTGGTGTTAACTCGGCCCCGACGTGAACTGAGTCCTCTGGGCGGAGCCCTGTTTAGGTTTATCGAGGCCGCCGAAGGCGGCCGAGATCTTCACGAACCCAACCCAGTACTGATTCTTACGTCTGGGTCGTAGCGAGCGAAGCGAGCGGAGACCCAGCATGACTCACGCTATGTAAAGGAGCGCTACGAATAAGTGTGGATTTGTGGGTTTGTGGGTCGTTTTGGGGTCCGAGCGGCGCGAAGCGCCGCGAGGACCCCAAAACGACCCACAAACCCACAAATCCACACTTATTCGTAGGGTTCCCACCAACAATAAGTAGGTAAGTCACATTTACGAACAACCCAATCTGACCGGTGATGGCGGTGCGCGAAGCGATGAAGAACCCAATATGACGCTGTGCACACTCCCGACTCCAAGTGAATTTCGCCGCGAAGCGGCGTAAATTCACTTGTATATTCTAATAGCATCACAATAAACCAAAATATACTGATATAAAGATTGTGACAAGATTCATGGCAAATTTAAAGATAGTCAAGAGCTGCAATGTATTATTTAAGACAGCTTAGGTTTCTTATTTTCAATCACTTTGTCATTGTTCTGCGATGAATTTGCCGATGAAAGAGCATTTCGCTTTCGAGTGGACGGAAGTAAATGATTAAGCGAGAAAAACGATGAAATGCGTTTACAGAAACGCTTTGTGTATGACTTGATGGCGGCATTGTTATTTGGTGGGTCGGCAGTTTGCTCAACGCGCTGATTCTTCTGTGGCGTTTCATCACCATTTTCCGCACACTCAGATATGCTTAGAGGTCCGGAGTTTTCCTGAAAATGTAATATATAAACGCAAAATAGGTGAAATAAAATAACATTTGATAGTTGCACCGATATATGTCTCCACTCGCCGGAATTCAGTTAATTGTTTTCCTAATTTCATATGTACTTCATTTTGCCGAAACAAATTTATTTTGTTATTCCCATTAATCACTTTCAGTTCGTATAATAACTGCAGCAAAATATTTTTGGCAGTTGCCAATTTTCCTTTTAATGTGAATAATTTCCGCAGTCAAAATAGTAACATTACAGGTAAAAATGTGATCAGATTCAAGATAACTATGGGCTTAGCACTAGTAATGATAAACAACACAGAATGTGAGCTTTTACCTAATGGGGCATAGAAAATAATGAAATGAAATTCGTATGAAAAATTGTGTTACAATTTTTGTTCTTTTAAACACAATAATTAAAAACCCACCACACATCCATAGTGTGAAGAACGAATACGACATAAGGAGGCAAACGCGCTGGAATCCTGGCTAATGTCCGACGGCCATGAAGTGTTAGACTTTTCGCGAAATGTAGCCGCGTCGACGAATGTACTTCCACCATTGAGCGTTGAATTAATAACCGACCCTGTGCCATTCTCGTTGCGTGATGAGTTGCTCATTGGACAATTTTTTGTCAACGATGCTGCTGGAGTCTAAAACTATAATTTTATATTACTTTAAAAACGCATTAAAACTAAATATTCAAGGGAAGAAGGAAAGCAAAGAAGAAGTAAAGCAATAGCTTCACTTTTAGTAGTGTTTAAGTTATCTTTGCACATTTTAGTCAAAACTCTTAACACAGAAGTACACTGGCCGTCAAAAGTATAGGAGAGGTATATATAGGGAGACACTGGCATACCACAAGTTGTAGAATATCTCAATTTAGTTTTATAATTTGTTTCCCATCATTGTCTCAGCTATCCTACGACGCTAAATTCACTCGTAATATATTATGTTTAGTAAAAACGCCTCTTTGGTTTCAACCACAACAAACCATTTTTGGGCTAACAAAGGTGTATAGGCAATATTTTGATTCACCCTTTTCTGGAATTTTCGACTGGGTTGCTTATTCAGTGTACTTTAAACCGACAAATGAATCAAGCTAATTACATTTTTGGGCTTTAAATGTGCTTTCTCCTGATTAAACTGCCACATCAAATGCCGAAAGTGTAAGTTTAAGGATTCAATTATTAATGTTGTTCGGCTGAACAAAAGTCAAATCAATTATATGTATGATTCCTTTTTAAAATAGAAACTTTAAATAAAACAATGTATTTAAATAAGTATATGAATGACCACTCATATATTCTCGACAGCTAAGGACTTACCGTTTTATGTTTTTTATTTGGTTAACATAATTGGAAAATCAGGCATTCAAAGTACAAAACTATCGACCTCTGTCGATTCAGAATTTTTAACTTTGCGGGTTTTCGCAAGCGAATATAAAATTATAAACAAGTATACAATTTTAAGATATGTTCTTTAAAATAAATTTCTCCAAGAGTATTATACTCATAAATTTATTTTTTTTGATATACGGTAAGTATGTTTACAATTATATATCGTGATAAATGGAATTAGAGAAAGTATTCCATAGGACTGCCCAGCGGCTTCGCCGCACGGCGGCGCCCATGGTCATCCAGGATTTTCCGGATTTCCGGAAGCCATAAATCCCGGCAGAATCGATCTTTGTCGGGGAGACCGGTACCAATCGTCTTGCCTCGTCGAGAGGAAGCGATTGACGTATCACACGCCCGGATCCGAGCGGCGCAGCGAAACTTGCCCATGTCACGTTTTCACGTATGTCACACCCAAATCTGACATTGATAACTGAAGTGTTCTAAGATTGATCTTAAATCATCTAATTTGCTTATAAGATTATTATCTAATTATCTATTCTAAAAAAAGTGCATGCTAACGTTAAGCTTGCTCGTGCCACCCCAACGCCAGCCGGATATGGGTGTGGCTAAGCCAAACCAAGACCATTGCACTCCGCCCATTTGTTCTGGAAAACTTGCCATATAAAAACATCCTCTCGGAATCATTTTCATTCAATTTCATTCAGTCTTTATTAATTCTTGCATTCCTTTTGAGGATCGCTTTTATCACAAATAATTGCCTGTAATATCGCTTTTGAACCAGAATAAACTTGTGTGCGGAAAAGTCTAAAACAACACAGAATACACAACAATAACCCCCCTAAAATCATGGGTTCTGGAGGGGGGGGGAGTACTCGCGAGTTTGGGGTCCGGGACCCCCAAAAAGTGGGTTATTCTATTGGGGGGAGCTTCACCTATCAACTTAGAGGGACCCGATACAGCGGTCTAATAATGTAACAGATCCTCGGTTGTTCACCTTGGCTATTGATTGACGGCTTTAACTGCTTTGAGCGGCGACTCGTTTACAACAGAACATTCTTGGAGCGATTCCATTACACGATCCGCGATGAACTCGTAATTGGGCGGTAAAAGTCTATTAGAAGTCTGTAAGTACGTGTTGATTGCATAAAATGGGAACGGACAATTACGCAAGAGAAGTCGTGCGGGACAGAATGTAGACTTAAGAGGTATATATATATATCAGGGCTGCATCCGGGATTTCGAAAAGCCGGACCGGATACCGGATAGTAAAAAAAAGCCGGACCGGATACCGGATAGTGCAAAAACACCGGATATTGACCGGATACCGAATATCCGGATATTTCAATTTTTGGCGCCAAATTTGAAATTTTTTTCCAATTTTGGTGCTAATTTGCAAAAATTTTGCCTAAATGCATGCTTTTTGTTTCCCTTTTATTATAAATGTGCAAGATTAGAATAAATGTTGTAAAAATACAAGTATTTAAACAACTTTTAGCGACTTTTTTGGCTATTTTATTACAATATATGAGAAATGTTAACCAATTTTTGCACTATTTGTTAACTATTAAACGTTTTCACACTTTTTGCCCGTTAACTTTAACGACTTCATTGAGGTTCCAATATAGGAACTATAATTATTTTTGAAAATTGGGAAGAATAGAGTCAATTTTCATTGAAAAATGTGAAAAATGCGTTACCGAATTGCTGCTACCAATCTGCAAAGATTATGTGAAAATAGCGCCGCAGGTGAAACTGTCTGAAATGGTAAGCTTATTTGGCAAAAATTTCGCTTAAAAAATTAATTCATACTAATTAATAATAAATTTTACAGGCTTCCGCCATTGCCTGATAAAAATTTTTCAATAAATATTGAGAAATTTCAATCTAAAAATTTATTTCAATGATTTGCTATAGTCAATTTTTAAAGAGAGAGACAATTTTTTCCAAAAAAATTTGCCTGCGGCGCTTTTTTTCCGCGACTATTCCCATATATTTAGGATTTGACTACTTTTTGAAAATAAGCACCCTTAAGAATACACGGGAAAATGTGTAACGGACACCTCGACAGCAGCGAAATACTAGTATAGAATTGTGCCTTCATTAGTGTATTTTGCCAGAAATATAGAAAAATTAAAAAAGCGCTGCAGGCAAAATTTTTTGAAAAATTGGCTTTCTCTTTAAAAATTGAATAAAATTTCTCATTGAACTAAGTTATAAGATTGAAATTTTTGAATATTTATTGAAAAGTTCATAAATTTTCAGCACAAAATTTTGAAAAAACAATGAGGCAAACTACAAAGCTAAGCAGAAAACAGCGCCGCAGACGAAAATTTGTTGAAATATTAAACTTGTTTGCCAAAAATTCACTTTGAAAAATGTTGTAAATCTTTCGAATTAAGATCTGGAAGTATAAATGCATCAAATTATAAAATGCTAAACCTGTACTACTGAAAAAGATATAGAAAAGAATGAGTTTTAGCGAAATAAAATTAGTTTAATTGGGTAAAATAGTGAAATAGAATGGAAAAGATACAAGAAAAAATAGCGCCGCAGGCGAAATTTTTTTGAAAAATTACGCTGTAAGCCAAAAATTGACACTGAAAATTTTGAATATTCTACGGAATTTTCAAAAATTTTCGCGCTGACTGCATTCTTAGGGGTGCTTGTTAATATCCGGTGCATCCGGCGGACCCCCCTAAAATCCGGAAACCGGATGGCGAAAAACACCGGATAACCGGATACCGGATGCAGCCCTGATATATATATACCTCCCCTAAAATGACAATTTACAGAGCTAAAGAACATTACAGAATTGTCTCGTTTACCCTATTCTAAATGATACTATTCAAGAACTTATAATAAACTTAAGTTTGCCATTCTAATACAAAATGAATGAAGGATAATTTATAAAATAAAATTACTCACTTTTAAGCTTCTGCAGAATGACCAAGGAAGACCACTCTCGTCGGGATCGAAAAAATCCGCAATGACGTATAGCTAGGCTATCAGGTCATCATACCGAGTTTGATCACGCCCTTTTTCAGCATGTCCTGAAGCCCATTCCATAGTCCCTGCAATTAAATAGTGATAAGGTCCATTAGAGAATAATATCGAGTCCCTCTAAGGCGCATTGTCTCCGTGTTAGACGAGCAGAATTCCCTCACTTTTCGACACTCCCGGACCCCAAACTCGTGAGTAAAAAACCCGAAAACCCATGTTTTTAGGGGCTTGTCAATGTCAGAATTGGGGTGGTCCCGCCACGAAAATTGAGAAAACATGATTTTTTAATATTTGGGGTTTTTTACAAAGGAAACTTTCTACTCGGATCTGGGCGTGTATATACGAATCGCTTACTCTCGGTGAGAGGCATCGATTGGTACCGGACTAGCCAACAAGATTTGCTAGTACCGTGATTTATGGCTTCCGGAAATCCGGCATTTGGCCCAAGGCGTGGTCCGCGGCGAAGACGTGGTTTCCCTTCCTGTTTAATTTCTAATACAAAGTGAGAGTGATCGAATAGAAAATTTGGTACAAAATAATAAGAGGACGATTTTGGTTTGTGCGAAGTAAATATGTAGTCATGAAAGATAATTACAAATGGTTAGACGAAATAATGCTAAGCACTGTCAGATACATTCTTCTGAGAGTTTGGAGCTTAGAAATTTTAGCGATTTTATAAAAATTCGTTATGTGAATTTCAGCTAAATCAATTCAATTACCATACCTCGAAATTGTACAACTGTCCTGAGCGGACGATTGCTGCCATCTATGTCGGTGTACATTCTAGCCATTCCGAGGTCAAACAAAAGTGTTGCAGGATTTTCACGAGAAGCGATTCCCATGTTGTCCGGTTTGAGATCACGATGGAGCAAACCTTGCATATGCACATCATATATTCCCTTCAGCATGTGCATTGCTACCTGACAAACGCGGAGTCGACGCGGTGGTCCAGTTAACTAAAACCAGATTAAATTCTATCATTAAAGTTTAAAAATTACTTCATAGAGCCACGTAAGCACGTCCACTTTCGCTTTCTCAAGGACCATGAATTCCATAGCATTGTCTGACTGATCTTGCAGCATATCTCGATCCAACACTCGCACAACGCTGGCATTGGGATTCTAAATAGAGTTAAAATTTTGTTTATTGACGGACAAAATAGTTTCTCTACATGCAATTTATATATATATATTATTTATTTATTTTATATATTATTTATATATATATTTTTTTATTTTATTTATATATATATTATTTATTTATATTTATATATATGACTTTCCACCGTTTATTGAATGGTGAAATCGAAATTAGATGTTCAGCAAGCGCATGATTCGCAGCTTTATTTTCTTCCTTATCCTTGTCGGCCACTATTGAGCTGGTAGCTTTAGACAGCATTCGTTGAGTAACACGCGTTCGTCGTGCGACTGAACGATTAGCGGGTACGCAGCTCAACTAAAACCTGAGTTTAAAAGCAGATTTAAATCCTTAAGAAAACTTGAACCGTTTTATTACTAATAGTTTTTCATCCGTACTAACAAATTCAACCAGAAAGTAATGATTAGCAATCCTACTTTACACATTTTTTATGAAAATTCTGAAGACAGAAACTTGTGTTAACTATGTTTATTAGTCAGTTTAATTGTGTCCTGACGCCTGATGATCAGACCCATGATACACGGATGGATAAAGTTTCACTACCTTTGAAGGACCGCAATATATGGGACCATTATTTCACTAAAAGTGGCACTATAAGTAAAAAATATTTGTTGAAAAATCATTATCATTATTTTTGCATTATACGTAATGTTATTCTTTATTCTTTTTCAAAACTCAACTTATATATCCCAAAAACTAAGAAAAACATATTTTAATATTACCGTATTCCCTGTAATTACTACCCCTCCCCCCTCAAATTGGCGCTCGAATTGGCAAAGAAATAATGAAATGTTCTGCGCAGATTTTAGTAATCTATTTACGTCACTTCCTCACAAAACTATCCTCAAAAGTATAATGTACCTCGTAGAAAAGACATTTAAAGCAAACGGTAATAAAAACATACAGTGCAACTCCTTTAAAGCATTCTTTAGCTATAGTCACTACAAAAAGTACGAACCTTACAGCATAGGAGAAGTATTTATACTTATAAAATTTTTGATAGAAAATAGTTATGTTCAATTTGCCAATAAAAACTTTCTCCAAATTCAGGGTATTCCCCAAGGAGGAAATGCTAGTCCAATATTAGCTGACCTAACACTGACAGCTATGGAATTTAAATATCTCATGTCATGTTCAGACTTTATGCTGAAACGAGAATTATCACTTACCTTTAGATATATTGACGATATATTTTGTCTAAAAAGCTCTTTCCAAGAAATATCAAAAAATATCTACGGTAATGTCTTAGAGCTCAATCAAACGGACAACAAAACAAATACAGCATTCCTAGACTTAAAAATTTCTATTGATCAGCAAAAATTGACTTTTAAAACCTATGATAAGACAAGAGACTTTAATTTTAAGGTTATAAAATACCCAAAATTTGAAAGTTGTATACCTAGAAACATGTTGAACAATGTAATATTAACAGAAATAATCCGCTTTGTTAGAACCAACAACACTTTTGAAGGATTACAACATAATATAAATTTACTTTTTGAAACTTTCCATTCTAACGGATGCCCTGAGAACTTTTTGGTTAAAGGAATACATCGTATCATCAGAAACAAAAAGTATCTTAAACAATACTTAAGTAAAGATGTGATAAAAATTCTTGAAAATCTCAGGGCAAAATTTATGTATCATTCAAAACTAGCATAGCATAAAACCCATTTCAAATTACCGCATAAAACTAAAAGGATTAGATAAGCTATAACTAGTTAGGCCAATCAAACAATACAATACTTCGATTTTCTCTTCATCTCCTTTCCCTCTATTCCCCATCTCCTAAGTGATCTATATCCGTGAAGTTATCAAGGTCCTACTGAGGATGACCCAACTTGGTAACGCAAAAAAGTTTATTCGTCTAGGATCAGGGTCGAAACGGATAAACAATTTTATTCGTCAAAAAATCACTTCCCCCTTTTCCTCTCTATTTAGACCTAAAAATCTATGCTTTCTGTCAATGTACCATATACAATTTTACTATTCCTTCTTACTATTAATTCACTCCTAGAGTTTTTACTTTGGAGGGCCTACAGGGCTCACAAGTAAAAACTACTCTAGGCTTTTCACTATTCAAATCTACAACTGCACGGTATACACATCTACATATTTCTTCTATATTTGTCAGTTTATTCACTATATATTTCGTCTACAAAAATTCTCTCTAAAAATATCCAAAAAGCATAGTGGATAAAAACAAATTCCGGAATTTCAGATTACCAATATTTATGCATCATTTCTTTAATATAAATTTACTTTTTTCATAAAAGACTCCTATGGAGCAACCAAGGCCTATGCGCCATCCAAAGGCCTATGTGCCATTCCAAACCATACAATACATTTTTCAACCTAAAATCTCTAAAATATCGAAAACATACCGGATTCAAAACAAATTTCCGGTTTTTAGACTTCATACTTTTAGAAACAGTTTTTGGATATAACTTCAATAATATTTTAGTCATTTGAAAAATAAATACTCTTAAGTGAGTACTCAAGGCCTATGTGCCATTTACCTTTAATAAAATAATTTTCAGTCATTTGAAAAATAAATACTCTTAAGTGAGTACTCGAGGCCTATTGTTAGTGGCTTGTTAATACGGGTAAGGTAGCTTTGGGGGGGGGTTACTTGAATTTTTACGAATGCCAAAGTGGTAAAGAGACCCCTTTGGATAATTTTAATTTTACCGTGGGCTTTCTAGGGGGTCCCTCTAGTGGATCCGCAAAAAATTTTTGAGGAGGGGGCCAATTAGGGGGTACTTCGACGTTCAAAATCTGTTTTTCGAGAAACTTTTGGCGGGAAAACCAAAAAGTGCAATTTTAGAGCCAAAAATGGCCACTTATGAAAAAATGCAAAATGTAGACCCCCCATATTCCGGAAGAGTTAGGTAAGAAAAGTGCGCTTAAAAAATGATATCGTCCATTTTTAGCGAGTTATGGCGATTTTCAGTGAAACCCCCCAAGTGTAACTCCCCCAAGTGTACCTTACCCGTTAATACTGTACGTAGGTAAGTTTTGCATTGTGTAAATATCACGATAGTTCTATGTGTGTGTGTTAGATAGAAATTCCATAGGACCACCCAGCGGCTTCGCCGCATGGCGGCGCCCCTGGTCATCCAGGATTTCCGGAAGCCATATTCCTTTGGGGCCGGAAATTTTAAAAGGGTTTGCCGGGCCCCTTTGGCCGGGAAGGAAACCCCCGGTACCAATCGTCTTGTCCATACGCCCAGAACGGAGGCGCGACGCGAAACTTGCCCTTTTACGTGACACACGGATGTCACGTTTTCACGTATGTCACCCCCAATTCTGACATTGATACCCCCCCCCCTAAAATCATGGGTTTTGGGGGTACTCGCGAGTTTGGGGTCCGGGACCCCCAAAAAGTGGGTTATTCTGCTGGGGGAGGGAAGGGGGAACACGGACACCGATCAACTTAGAGGGACCCGATAGTTTTCTTAAGGACGAATATTGCTAGCACAGTATTTTCCGTACAAAGGAAAACACCTGACGACACAGAGAATTCTGAGTGACCACATCTTGCAAAAAGATTTGATTATTACGGTTTTTCGTCAATAAAAGCACTTTATGTTTCAATAATGTTTTAGGTGGGATGTTAAAATTATCGCATACAGACTTTTGACAAAAATGACCACTTCTTCAAATTTTTACCCAACCAAGCGAATGATATTGTGCAATGAATTGAGCATAGCCTGCAAGAGTACCAGCTTCATTTAATACGTGTTACATTATTGGATGTATTCTTTATTATCACGGATAAGTCAGTCGTTCCAAAATAAATTTATTTATTAGACTAAAAGTAACACGAAGTAATGAAATCAAACCACTTTCCTTTACATTGTTAAAAGTGATACCGCAATTGTAAGTATTATTATGAAGATAATCTGTAACAGCAAAATTAAAAAACACCTTCACAAATGTCTCTTACTAGAAATGCGCATTGCCACGTAAATATTATGCCTCCGATAAATGTGATTCGAGAATTTCGAGACTTTTCGCTGAATTGAAGCTGGGAAGCTAACTTAGTCTAAAATCATAAAATGTTCATGAAAATAATTTTTTAATGAGGTAATGGGTATGTCATAGATATTATTGGAAATACTCACGGATTCAGTGTCGCTTCTGCAAATTTGTGCAATGTCGTTGATTTTCAACGAGAGCGCGCGTAAATAATCCATCTATAATGAACTGAATATTTCAGAAATTGTTCTATCCATTATTATAAGATTTTTGACGCACCTTATTATTGGCAAAAATTGATAGAAGACAAAATGTCATTACTGATGTAAACAGAATAAATGTTAGACAAACAAGTTCCACTGAAATTTTGTTGGAATCTCTCCCAACTGGAATTGTGTGTCTATTAAATATGTCTTGACATAGTACGAAAAGGCTTAGAAAGAAAAGTGTGAAATATATAGCCATCGGTAGTGAAGTGTGATGATTGAGAGCCTCCACACTCTTACGAACTGACTAAATAAGTTATAATATGACTAGATGGTGCAGTGACTTCATTATTAACGTCAGGCCCACGGCCCTCGAAGGTTGTTTAAAATTGAAAAAATGTTGGACAAAAAATTTTGAAAAAATTTACTAAGCCTGGAATTTTTTGACCTTGTTCCTGTCAGTTCATTTAGTAAATTGATCTTGCTCTACACGATAGGCACATCATAATTAGCATATCCGGATCATCGGTTCGGGTGTTGGCACCTGGTTTTTTACGAATTGTAAATCGGCCCTAAAGGAAGACTTTGAACCAAAAATTTTTCCATGGGGGGCCTTAGTAGGGGCGAAATCCTGAATTTTTTCCAGAAATTGGTCGTTTAAAGGGCAAACTTTCTTACGGTTACGGTCAAGTAACACTACATCTTTCAATGAGCCCAGCAAAATGAGCTATTACCCAGCCGTAACCTGGAGGGGCTATCTGAGTTATAGACCTTCACGTGGTGACTGGGAAATCCAAAGAGATACTAAGATCTAATAAACTTATAACTTTCAAAACCTTGAAAAATTTAATTGTGTATAATTACAATATTAAATTTAGAGGCGCGACGGCGGCTCCTCCACAAGCTAGTATTATGTATGCTATTTTTAGAAAATGATTAAACGACGCTTCATTTCTCTGTGACATTGGATCTACCTGAAATCTAAAAACCAGAAGATCTGTTGGCTCTCCGGCTTTTGGAAAATATTGCAGACGTCTCGCCAAATGTTCCGCTTCTTTTCCTACTGAATAACATATAACCGCAAACAAGCCAATAGAAAAGAATATCGTTAAATATGCAACCGCCATGGCATAGAAATCAAGCATGTTAAGCCAAACTAAAATCTGAATATGATTAGCAAGTTTTTCGCAATCTATATCTTTCCGTATAATATGCCTATGTCAAACTTGTTTAGAAAATGTCGCCGAAATTCAGTCGACACCTTTACCTGGACTTTGATTCACAGATATTGCATTTGTCACAATCGGGTTCACGTCGAATATATTAGCCGGCATATGATCATTTTCGGAAGTCGTCACTATTTGGTTTTTCAGAACAAGAATAATAATGACACTCAACACATATATAAAAAATAGAAATCGGCATAAAATCCTGAAATAGTTTTCAAATATATGCAGAATTATTTAAACATTTTAAGCTGACCTTATACATTTCTTTTTCTCCAACACAAAGTTCCTATCTCCAGTGAATGATATCAACGCTTCTTCCAATTCCATCAATGTCCACGAGTGTATCAAGTAATAATTTGAATAAACACTAAGCAACAACGCGATTGGCTTAGAAAGGTGGACAAAAATGTTTGAGAATGATACATCGATATTAAATTGTCTTTGCAGGCCGAAGGTTTTCCCGTTCTTCATTGAATTGAACCAGGAAATTATTAACCAAAATGCATATAATAATTGTACTAAAATGAAAATATTAACTCAGAACCTATTTAAAAATTACTGGGAATAATTCCATTAAAAAATTATTTCATTGGAATGGCATTCTGAACAGATTTAAACTTCCTCAAATTGAGAGGAATTAGATGGGTAAAAAATCCGTCCAAAATTGTGGTGGTGCATAAATTATTCAATCTACCCCTGGAGGAATACTTAAATTTGAGGGAATACCGAAATACTTGTTCTAAGTGTCAATATTTTGTGTTAACTTAATTTCATTTGATTAAAGTCTAAAATAAAAAGTTTCCTAATGATTTATGAACTTTTAATTATTTAAATGTAAAGCATAGCAAAACTTACTTGATAAAACGAGAACGCAATATATGATCAGTCCTATATATAGACATCTTGCAGTGTTGACACGCTTGGCAATTTTGCAGGATAAACCAAATACTGCGAGAAATAGAAACACTTCCGGGAACGGACATTTCGCAAATCCTTTAGACAAGGGAAATAGCCTCTGACAGCCGATTTTGTGACTCACGGACAAATTTGTTTGATTATCTGATGTGGAACCATTTATATGACTAACAGGTTTGTTCGAGACTTCATTTTTGTTTGAAGGCTGAAACTGCTAATTAAAGTAGTCATTGAGAGCGGTTTTTTGTTAATAAATAGCCTTTTCAAAAAATCATTATTCAGAAACACTGCGTAAATTTAATGTGCAACTCTTTCTAGCAATAATTCCAACTTACTTTGATTAATCCGTCCGATTTGCTCTGGAATATCGAATTGTTGTCATTCTGATTTGTCTTCAAGTTTGTCGATAATTTGTGGTTTTTTATTTGCACGATGGGCGGAAGGTGTCGATGATAGGGATTTACCATATTTAGAGGAACGGATTGTGAACGGTTTCTTTTTACAACATTTTCGCTTTCTTGAGGAAAAATAATAGCCTTCATTGCTCGTTAATTTAAACTTGACTTAGAATACGTAAGAACGGACCTGCTGAATTACGATTCACTGATCTCATTTTCCTAAAAAAGGTAGTCAGCACAACCTGGCACTGCAAATCCCACTATATTAAACTCTTTCATGCAACCGAAAAGAAATGGGCATCAAGGAAATGGCGGAAAGAAATAGCCATTGGCTATTCCGGCAACGTTCAAATGGCCAGGCGGTTAACAATTTCTTTGAGCCAATATAATAAAATATGTCATGGAGCGAAACATTTAGGTTGCTTGCGGAAAATGGTTCAGGATTTTTATTGTTTGATCTGTAAGAAGCATTTAAAACGTTTTGATAAAGTCAACGTCGAAGTTTATTAAGAATATAACACTTTGACCAATTATTTAAAAACATACCATCGGTTAAACAATACAATAGCAACAATATAATACCGTTTAGCATAAAATAACCTGTGAAGTTTAACGAAATTCACATACGAATCATTGTGCATTCCGGTTTTGTGATTATTTCAATTTTTATGGAGAAAATATAACTCCCTTATAGCTTTGTTTTTTAATTCCTGAAATTGGAATGTTAAAATAACTAAAATGTTCTCATTTTAGCGTGAACAGTGACAGAAAGAACAATCCTTAAAAGGTGTCACAAAGTAGAACACAAATTATGAGTAAAATATGCACAAAGTACACAAGCTATTTCAACTATAAATTTTCTATATGTTCGCTAGGCACCACTGGACACAGGCACATTTCGTGTCATTAAGTCGACATAAAGTGCATAGAAGGCGTCATTATCAATACCGAATACCACTTCAGATTTCTTATATGTGTTTAGCACCGAATTTGGAACATTTGAATCCGTGTAGAAGATCGATTTGCTATAATTCTGGTCATCGAGACACGCATTTATGTCCACATATAAAATAGTCGAATTGGTCACCAAGGTGCTGTTGTAGAAGACGGCCATTGCGATCTGGTCAAATGCGTGTCCAGTTACACTATTCCAGTAATCAGCCGCATAAAGCTTTGTAATTACGGTTGATGGCGTGTGGTTAGCGATCTAAAACTGATGTAAAAGTATCGCAGCACCCTTGATTCAAGATTGAAAACTGACTGAGACTATATTAAATGTCTTTTATGGCCCATACGAAGTATGGGCATATGAAATATGCTCATATGAAATGAACATTAATTACAACCCAAAAGGTTTCGGCTAAATTTTTATTACTTGAAGGATATGCCGAGTATGCAACTTTTCGTTGACATTTTCGGTAAAAATTGGATTATTTAGGACATGTATTAATAATATTTTGCCACATTTCTTCCTCGTAATGCATACCTGTTCATAAACACTTTTAAGCATTGGAACTGTGGTCGTAACATCCAAAGGAACAATAACTCGTGAAATGTTTGCTCTCAAAACTACTTGCACGGATTCTGGATCAAACCACCAGTTGAACTCACCTGCGCCATGGAATGAATTTCCAGGTGTCTTAATATTGAAAAAAAAACTATAATTTTTATTTTGTTAAATAGCCGTTTCGAATTTTGTACGTTTTTGGTCGCATGTAAATTATTACTATCCTGCAAACTATCCACAAATCTAATTTTTACTGAAAATCAACTGATGCATCTGACACAATTACTGATAAATATGGCTTGTGAAATACCCTACCTCAATTTGTCCTCCCATTATTACAATTTCTTTGATCAGCGGTTCAATTGTCGGATCTAATCGCAATGCCAGTGCGATATTTGTTAAAGGTCCAATAGCCACGATGCTTACTTGATACGGGTATTTGTGAACAGTTTTGATGATAAAGTCAACTGCGCTTTGTTTCTTCGGCTTTGTATGTGTGGCAAATCCGTCAGGTGGTGGAGTCACTTGCACAGGTTTCAATGGAGGCGCTGTGTAAGCGCCCACATATTGGGTTTGATCACCCCATATTTCTTTTTCGTAGAGGAAAGTTTCATATGTGTGAAGAAAAGGTTCATTCGCACCTTCGTATACGCCGATCTGTAGTATTGATTTAGTAATGCTTATTATTAAGTACCGAAATCTTTGCTTCCTATATCCTTCGGCATTCTTTACACAATTCTATTAGTGTGAATATATAATTTCAGTAACTAAAATTCAGCAACTAAAATTATTTTCTATAAATGAATACCCTGTGCTCAATACCAAGTCGTTCTACACCTTTGAGGCAGTTTGATACTTCCTGAACCCTCCACGCATTTCCAGAAGGAACTGTGACACCTAACAAATTGACTTTCCTTGCCGCATGCAATTGAGCTGCCATAACGAGCACCTAAAAGTCTTACATATTGTATACATTCTATATATGATTTCATACATGCATGTATGAAATCATTTCGCGTTTTCAAGGTCTTGTGAAGTAAATTGTTGCAAAGTTCTACAAAGTTGAAATGCATGTTTCCAATATATTTTGCGGATATAGATCAACATTTTTACCTGCCCGTCATCGTTGATTGTGGTGAAATCCGTGTCGAGAATCATCTTTGTCAGCTCATGTCTCTGGCTCAATCCGCTACATATCCTGAGTAAATGAAGAAAGCAAAGTGTGCCGGCAACCCAGTAATTCATTTTTACACAACGACACAATGAATCCGAAAGGTCAGAACCCGTCCTGAAATATTGACGTCGATCGAAAGTCAAATGAAGATTATGAAAGATTATGGAAGGGCAATAGTTGCGAAGATAAAATAATCCATTACAGAACACAAAAACGCAACACCGACGTAACATTTCACAGGTTTTGCTAAGAATAAATTATTTTCTGATTTTGTCTGGCAAAGTGCTAAAAATAGAATGCGGTAACAGAGATTTATTATTATATTAATCAGGTTTAGCTTCGATGCTGTAATTGACTAATATCGCGTCAACTTTAGACGACTGCTGACTCAAGTAATAACAGAACACGACTTTTAGCAAAAACAGATTTGTTGTCCAGAAAAATTGCTGCTACTTCTGGCGCCAATTTTTAATCGTTCTTGGAGAAACATCTCCTTCAGAGATAAATAGTACATATACCGTTAAATTTTTCAGGATGGCCAAATTGCGCCAATTTCTAGTAAAAGTCACATTTTAAAGCTAAAACCGTGTTTCACATTTCCGCTGACAAAGCATTTTCAAAACTTTAATGTAAGCAGACAATTTTCGTGAGATGTTGATTTCTTTATATGGGATGAATTTCTATTAACTCTATTTATTTAACGCATTTTTGTCCACTGTCCTCTTAAGAACATAATACTAAACAAATATTAATTTTATAAGAGTTGCCATTTCATGGAACGTCGCCATTTGGCTCTGTTCCCTTAAGCTGTTCAAATAAATATTAATTCTGCTCAAATAAAAATTGTCAGGATTTTAAAATTTTACGTCTATCCACTTACGTCTGTATATCCTCTTTTTAGTCATGACTAAATTTTACCATAATATTTGAGTGTCTCTAACATATTTCGAATCAAACATTTTCTTGTCTGCGCTTTCATATGCTTTGGTTGAATTGAAATGAAGATCTCGCCATGTTTCGTTTTCAATTGTTTTATTCAGAATAGCAGACGAAATGTTAAGTAGTTGCGTAATTCGTATTACTCCCAGACATTTTAGCATGTGGTCAGGTGCAAATATAGACAGAATTAATTCACTGAAATGTGGCGCATTTAGCGATCCTTGCGATTGTATTTTTAATCGAACTCTGAACAGCCACGTTGGAAATACCAAAAAAATTTCCTTCCTGGTAATAATATTATGTCGCGAACATTTTTTTGAACAACTTTCCATAAGTTATATGGTATAAAATGTACATAGTATTTTGCCGCCATTTTAAAATTGTAGTTTCTTAATCGCTCACAGCATAAATAAACCGAAATAGGTGCTTCGCACCTATTTCGGTGCGGGGCGCCTAGAAAATGGTGGAGTAGAGGTTCGTTTTTGCCTTGAATTTTTGCCCTCGGGCAACTTCGGGAGTCAATAACTCGAGATTTGTATTTTGGTTTCCGGCTGATTTTGGTGTCGATCGTCTTCCCTTGAGCTTAGCTGTCGATTGACACCAAAATCAGCCAATTCTAACGACAGCATAAAAAGTTGCCCTTTTAAATCCTGGATTTTGGTCAAATCCCGAACTTCGCGCACCTGTAACTTTTTTAGCTGTCGTTAGATCCGGGGGGGGGGTTCGGGCCATATTTCTTAGAATTTCATGGCGGTCATTTTAAGCTATCACTCGACCGAAAACTCAAACACTTTTTCGGATATGGAGACCAGTTCTTTGGCCCCTTAATATGGTGGGATTTATATAATCACAATTCTCAATAACAGTGTGAATTTGCAAAGGGAATGCTTCTTTTGTGTCCAATGCTTTGATTAATCCGTATGTCGACGGAGTTGAGTGCGAGGGTTCTGTTTCGTGAATCACTGTTTCTTTTCGAGCTCATTGTCCCATTGGTACTTTTCCATAATTGGCAAAGAACAGAACCTTTGAAAAATGTTATGGCCATCAAATTGCGAATGTGTGAACTGGCCCATAACAGCATCCATGCTGGAAGTGCTACGGTACTAAATTTAAAACAATTTGTAAATATAAGACAATACATCCTTATAACAGCTTTGAATGTTCGACATGTCTAAAAAATACGGGGTATGCTCAAATTTTTGCTCATGAAATGCACATTTTAAGAATCGGAAATTAATTGTTTAATTATAATATAGTCACAAATATTTACCTAAGATCGTTGATCCATGCAGCCTGATTGAAAGTAGTTAAAAACAGGTATGTAGTCGATGTGCCCACAATAATGCAATAGTATACAAGGATATTATAAGCGCACATTAATAACTGAGCTATGAATGTTGCCAAGGCGTAAACTGTTAATTTTATCTCCACATGATCAGAATCGCTTGCTTCGGTCCAAGAACCACCGAATTGCTTTCGATGTTGCCTATAGGCAATAACAGTGGCTAAGTTTAAGAAGGCACATACGAAAAGGAAAATTACGCCAGAAACACAGGCGTTGTAGTTACCACCGTTCTATAAACCAAAACACATTAATAATTCATTTAATATTTACGAAAATTGTAGAATAAAAATGAAAAAAATACTACTATATTAGGCTTTAAATTGGTTATTTAATTTATAAACGTCTCTAGAGCCTTAAGCACACTAAGCACATCCTCAAACAATTTTCCTCAAAATATGAGCGGAGACTATACTCACTCTTTATTATCCCATTACCAGAAATGGAAACGATCTCATAAAAAATTAGCAACAGATCGATTTGACTCAAAACAGTACCGCATCACTGGCATCCCTTCCACGAGTATCCAAAGTGTAAGTGGAGTTGTCGGATTGTGTGCGGATGAAAATTTCCAACCAGAACATTCGATGGCATATGATCGTAGGTATTATCAATGTGGTAACTATTGATAATGGAACCAAATATTGACGCCAAATCTACATGACATATTTAAAATACATTTTGGATATGTTAGAAACACTACCTTGACATGTTTGACAGGAATGCAAATGGACGAAAGCCGGTTGAGCAAGATGAAAGTGCTAGCAATATTTTCTGCATGAAAAGACCAATATCCCATAATGAAACAGAACAAAAGAACCCATTGAGGGGCATTTCGGTAAAACTGCAAATACCAGCCAGCGCGTCCGAAGCGATGTCCTCCGACATATTGGCATATAAAGTTGATGAGGCTCTAAACTTTGTATTTTAGTGAGGGTGTACTTACATCCGATGCGCATCTGCATATGTTGAAAAATTGATGAATGAATGACAAATCCTCATAATTTACCATTTTTACAGTTCCAGTGTATTCATGAAAAATAAACCAGGTATATCTTAGGCAGACTGTCAAAAAAATTTGAAAATAGAAAAAAATTAAAGCAAGATTTTAATTGAAGCAAAATATTTCAGAAAGAATCCTTAGAAAGACTGAAAATTGAAATCGTTAATTTTTATATGTTGATCTCTCTTTCCGTCATTACCATTTGCTATCGACATTGGTTTGAGGAATGTAGAATACTTCTCTAGGTTTACTTTCAGTCAGATTATGGTACCCAAATTAATTTAAATATTCCATAGGACTGCCCCCGCGGCTTCGCCGCTTGGTGCCGCCCTTGGTCATCCAGGATTTTCCGGATTTCCGGAAGCCATATCTTCCGGTAGTCGTGGAAGTCGGGCCTGAAACCGGTACCAATCGTCTTGTCTCGCCGAGACGAAGCGATTGACGTATCACACGCCCAAATCCGAGCGGCGACGGAGGTTTTGTGACCTGGCCAAATCCGGGATTTTCCGGATTTCCGGAAGCCATATCTTCCGGTAGTCGTGGAAGTCGGGCCTGAAACCGGTACCAATCGTCTTGTCTCGCCGAGACGAAGCGATTGACGTATCACACGCCCAAATCCGAGCGGCGACTGAAAAGTTGCCCTTTTACGTGACACACGTGACACACGGATGTCACGTTTTCACGTATGTCAACCCCAAATCTGACATTGATAACCCCCCCCCTAAAATCATGGGTTTTGGGGGGTACTCGCGAGTTTGGGGTCCGGGACCCCCAAAAAGTGGGTTATTCTGCTGGGGGTGGAAGTAACTTCACCTATCAACTTAGAGGGATCCGATTTATAGCGTCTTGACACAATTTTCTCGTTACACGTTTAGTACGTGTGTGGTCGGACAATATTTACGGCAAGTTTATAATATTCAATTATGCCACCTATTAAACTTCTATTACGTTAGTTCCTTAATTTAAATGAAACCTTATTAACTACTTCTCGTGTTATTAAAAAGCAGTTTGCTACCTGTTAATTTGAATTAATTAACCGGAATTTTCTATAATAACCACAACGGATTAATATTGTTGTACCAAATTTGTACCAACCACCGGTCATCGTTCCTCTCCTGGTATTTCCAAAACTTATTCCTTATTCTCGGCCTTGAGATAGATCCTTAGCTCTATCTCAAAACTCTAGAATATGTATCAAAACAATTCCATTAGGCTCAGAATAAATCTGAATAATAAAAGGCTAACACCACTTCGATTCCCTATGGACTAGCAAAGATTGACATAATTAATTGGTCATCCAAAAAAAGTATTTTAGTGCATTATTCTACACACGGAAAAATTCAATATGAATTACCCACAAATTCTGATAGTTTGTTTTGTGTTCAGTTCAGGCTTGATAGAGCAAAAGTTGCTCAAAATTGTATGCGCGCATTAGTGTTAGTTTCGGAAAATGGCTTTGCAATTAAAATATTTAAATCTTTAAAATTCTCGTTTTCGCTTTCAATCTCCCTGTATTAATTTTGAATTCACTACGAACATATCTGTGTCACAATAGAAGATAATTTAAACATTCAAAATATTGAGATAAAAATTAGATTTGTCGGAAGCGTTTAAGCAGAAAGTTAAATATATACACGTATTTCTGCGTAAATACAATTGACTAAAAAACCTATGTTTTTAGTGTTCATAAATTCTACAAATACTGACCGGAAATGACCGTAAGACGAACAAATGAAAGAACGACGAAGAATTCAGTTTCTTTCTGTTTACAATAATTGTAAAGCATTCTGCAAGGTACAATAACGCCGATGGAACCCCAAGAATGATTGCAAAGTAGAAAGGTGGTAGAGGATTTGCCGCAGCTACTTCTAATAGACCCATGATGATTGTTTAGTGCTAGATAGTTTGGCTTTTATTTAGTCTCGTTCTGTCTAATCGTCGGTTTAATCGAGTTCCGCAATTTAAGGACAATTTAATAATTCAATAGCACTGAACTTGACAAAGTTAAACATTATAGTACTTTACTTTAGTGTCCCAGTGATAAGGTAAGGAACTCGCTAATGTTCTCACGTTACAGAAATATTTGACGGTTAGGTAATTTTCGCTTCTGTAATTATAAAGGGCGAAACTATCGAAGTCTCAAGATTGGAAACACTTAAGTTCTGTGAATGTCGCAATGAGAAAATAGCAAGTTCTAAAAGCGGAACAAATGAAAAAGCCGTGTGAGATTATATGGGAACAAATGTTGCCATTTGGATTTTTAACATTCAAAGCACAATTTCTCGCATGAAAATATATATTATCCCCCAAACAAGAAAGTTGACGGCCTTAACCCACGACTTTTCACCTGGCCAATGGATTTATGGCTCCGGGGCTTCCAATCGGTGAGAAAAGGCCCCCGGAGAAAAAATTTTTGAAATTCGCATGTTGGACCCCCTGTTTTTACCCCCTAAAATGTCAGGCCACGCCCACTTTTTTTCCTGAACGAGCCTATTGTTTAGAAATATCCAGCATGCGCCCAGAGGCGTGTGATATGTCAAACGATTCCTCTCGATGAGCCATGGAAGGGAAAATTGTCAGATTCGAGATCGGACCACCCACGACGGAGTTATGGCCCCTGAGGGCATTTGTCGAGATCTGGCGATCCTGACCACCTCCAAAGGCGAGTGAGGTGTCAAATGATAGCTCTCGGTGAGCCAGGACGAATGGCACACAAATTTTCGAGATCGGACCACACACGTTGACGAAATTTACCCTGAGGGCATTTCTCGGGATTTTAGGTTTCTGACCACCTCCAGAGGCGAGTGAGGTGTCAAACGACAGCTCTCGGTGAGACAAAACGAATGGGACAAACTTTTCAGAGATCAGACCACACATGTCGAAGTTTTTGCCCTCAGGGCATTTAGCTGTATTTGGTCGTTTGTGGTCGGGCGCGGAGCGCCCGACCTTCCCCCTTGGAATGTGAGGGTACTTAGAACATAGGCATATCTGTATTATACCCTTTAAAATCTATGCCGTTTTCTAGACGGCCGAAGGCCGAGTTCTTTTCGCGTAGCGAATAAGAAAAATGCACCTCCCCATTTAACACATACTGTTAGTATAGACTCCCGATTTGAATCTAAACCATATATAGACTCCACCATAGTATAGACTCCACCGAATCTAGCCGAGCCCTGCTCGGCTAGTTATATTACATATAAAAAACTAATTAGGGGTCGGCATACTCTCTCACCGAGTCCGAACAACATTTTTTACTTTTCACCGACTTTTTGAAAACTTTTTGGAGAAATAAAAAATAGTTAACCTAGATATTTAACAGACAGACATTACACAAAAAGAAAAAGATTTATTCGATTTGAAAAATGTTGAGAAAAAAATATTTTCTTTCGGACTCGGAAAGGTTAGAGAAAACAGAGAAAGTTTCCGACTCCAACTTTAATCAGCTCTATCTTCAATGCTATCTGACCAATTTTATTTTTGTAAAAACAAAAGTTGTACCTCAGAATATTATCTAACAATCTGCAAAGAAAGTTTTTCACATTTGAAGAAGAAATAAAAAGTTATTGATTCGGACTCGGAAACAACTCGAGTTCCGAGTCCGGAAATTTTATTTTCCGAGTCCGAATCAATAACTTTTTATTTCTTCTTCAAAGACGAAAATCTTTCTTTGCAGATTGTTAGATAATATTCTGAAGTACAACTTTCGTTTTTACAGAAATAAAACTGATAAAATAATATTGCCGAAACTGCGCGGACTCGGTCGGCTTTGAAAATGTCTTTTTTTCTCTAACCATTATCGATTGATTCGAGTCCGACTTTCGATAATTTTTTTCTCCTGCTTTTTCAAATGAAAAAAGTCCAGTTCTTTTTTTGTTTTTAAGGTTGTCTCAATATCTAAGTTCACTATTTTTTGTTCCTCAAAAAGTTTTAAAAAAGTCGGTGAAAAGTAGAAATATGTTGTTCGGACTCGGTGAGAGAGTATGCCGACCCCTAAAACTAATCTTAATCACTTGCTTCTTGACAGTTTTTTTTTCTCGGGCCTTCGGCCCTCGCACTACGGGCTTTCGGCCTTCGACGGACAAAATAAGTACTCCTAATGATGCACTTTCCAAAAATGTTGAACATATAGAAATAAGAACTCCTGAGAGTACAGTTTCCAGAAATTGTACATGGACACGACACAGCAGCCAAATACTAGTATAAAACATTAAAGTCAAAGTGTATTCATTCCATACAGTAAATGGCATCTTTGTTAGTGAAATAGTGTGTTTGATCGGTATAAACGAACAATTTTATTTTATTTGCTCTAATATTTCGAAGCATACACATTTCACATTTTTATTTTTAACCTTGTATTTTCCCTCATTGGAGGAGAATACTGAGAAAACTACAGCAAAAACGGCACAGCGCATAAATACTGTTTCTTTAAATAGAATATTCGATTCTTTTGTACTTTTATGAAGGGAAAGTCGTTATATTGTAACAAATGGTATGGACATCTCGGGCGAAAATGTACAAACAAAGCGGGTTTTAAAATAAAATGGAATACACACTTTCTTCAAATATTTTGTTACTAGCGGGTAAAGGTGCCTCCGGCACCGAAAAATGGCGCCTCTGGGGCTTTTTCTTGTAAATTGTAGATACATTTAGGTAAATTTGGACCTCAAATTCGGATTCATTGCAAAAAGTTACCCAAAATAGGTACATTTCGAAAATAAGCACTCCCAATTTGCGACACACAGACAGAGATAGTCGATTACTATATAGTGGATTTCATTATTTTATGTATCACCAGTGCTAATAGAATAATTTATAAAGATTTCTCTTTGAAACACACCAAACAAAAAGTTTCCTCAATCTCCATCAGAGCATTTTACCGCTTCATTTTTTATTTTATTTTTTATTTATTTGCTCTTCTTGGAGCGATGGGTATATATACAATAAAGTCAACAATTACAATGTCATAATGCAACAAGTGATATCAGAACAAAACAATACATAAAGCGAAGACAAAACAACATATCTCAATAATGATAGTGTATGACAAGCCAAGTTCATTTAGGGGGGAAGATTTCTTGGATTTCTTTTGTACTAATTAAATTGTGAAATTCGTTGGGGGATGTTTTCCGAATATGAGTTGGTAATTTACTGTATAGGCTAGCAGTACGGATAAAGAAAGAATGGACCCGGACGTTAGTAGAACATTGATTTGTTTTTATCTTATATAAATCACCTCTAGTAATAGTTTTCTCAAAGTAAAAAGAGTTGTTATGTCTGATAGAAATTTTCTCATTTTTGTGATCGTTTTATATTGATGAAGCAATGATGAAGCACTGCCTACAGCAGTTCACGCGAATGCTTGAAACATCTCACAACTCTTAAAATTAATCTTAATCTCCCATAAATATTATATTTATTTTATCTATCACTACCATTACAACAAAATCAACATTACATAAAAAATTAATGTGAAACAATACTTTGGAATGTTTGACCTTCTTTGGTTAACCCGAAGCCATTCAAATGTTTACTTTTTTGCTTTCCGTGAGATTCCTCCACAAATTCTGCCCAAGCGTTTGCCACGTCCATTAAAGAATGCAAATTTATGCCCAAATCCAATCTCAGTTTGAACTGTTCTAGAAGTGCATTTTCCTCGAAACAATTGGAGCCTTGACCATTATAGAGTTGTACTGGTGATTCCGGGTAGTCGACAGGAAGCAAGAGGCGTAAAATGGGGGCACTACCATTTACCTAAAGTAATACATTAATATTCTTATAAGAAAATTATCGCTTACTGCTTTCGTTTTGCTGGAAGCGACCAATAGCTGCACGTGGGAACAACTTTCGGAAATTGGCTTGAAGTCTGAGTCAAATTTATAAGACATAGGTAATTGGTTCAGCTCTTGCGACGTTTTGGAGTTCAACCGGATCCAGTTTCCATTGAAACATTCCACTCTAACTGGCTGGATGTTTTGACTACTTGGCTCCAGACTGTTATCATTTTTCGCCGACGTGTGAGTTATTGACGGGTCGGTGGAAAATGCTAAATCTTTCAATATAAATATGAAAAATATTTCGACGAAATATCTTCGGTAACGTTTATCAAATGTGTATCAATTTTTTAAATTGTGGCGCATAATTTCATAAGAAAAACTTACATGCCGCCAGGGTGGCCAATAAATTGCGCTCTTTTTTCTCTGGTGGAATATCTTTTGCATCATGTTCCGATTTTCTTTTCCGGTCATTCTTGATAATATTTTCTTTCGCTGGATTCCCCTCTCCTTGACTTTCAACCAAACGACGCACATGATCTGGCACCCTGAAACATTTAAGACATATGTTATATGTTTATATTAATATTATTCTAAGACATTTTAATAGTGTTACAATTTTCAAAACGTTCGCCAACATTTCTACCGATAACAAAGATTAAACAACGTGCGTCACGACCATCAAGAGTCATCAGTAAAGACCGGATTTTTAGGTTATTACCTAAAAACCTAGGTTGTAACCTATTTTCCATGTTGGCAACCTAAATTAGGTTATAACCTAAAAATTTAGGTTATAACCTATTTTGCAATTTTTTTAATTTAAGGAATGAAAAAAGGGTCCCCTCTATTGATTTTTTCCCAAAATATTTCTCCGGCGGCCGCCAATGGCGGTTGCTGGAGAAATTTCTCATAATTCTCCCAAAGGTTTCAAAAAATCTTCCAAATTTTGCCTACAATTTTCGTCTAAAATTTTCTGTTATTTCTTTAATTTTGCCCTAATTTCAGCTTTTCAGCCTAACTTACTTTAATACTTTTCTATTTTCTTGAAATTTGAACTGAATTTTTTTTTTAGAATTTGTTCGCAAAAAAAATCAATAGGGTCCCCTATGGTTTTTTTGGCAAATAATTCTTTAAAAATTTTTTTGCTAAAGAACCATAGGAGGGACCGTACGGTTTGAGAAATCATTATCTAAAAAAATTTTGCAAAAAAATCAATAGGGTACCCCCTATGGTTTTTTTTGGCGAAATACATGGGGGCCTCCAGTAATAGGATAGAGCCTAAAATTAAGCTGTAAAATCTAAAATTGTCTAAAATATAGTTAAAAGTGTCTAGATTTTTTCAATGGTACTAGTTTATGTCTAAACGTAGCTAAAAATAGATGATTTACAACCTATTTTATTATCCTATTTTGCCATTTTGTCAACCTATTTTAGGTACCTAAAACCGGTTTTCATTAACCTAAAAATCCGGTCTTTAGTCATCAGTAGACCCCAAAAATATGTTTTTTTAATTCCGGTTTTAATTAATTAAAATATTTAAAAAAATCGCAAAATATTTAAAAAAATATTTTTTTAATTAGCTATTTTTGCCGATTCTAGACTTTAATTCTGCTTTTTTAGCCTTCATTGTTACTTCAGACTAAATTAAAAGCTAAAATTCAACAAAATATAACAAATTTTGGAAAAAAAAACGGCAATATAAAAAAAAATTTTTTTTTGCAAAATTTCGTAAAAAATTTTTCGCCAAAATTTTATGGTAAAATTTCTCCACCAAAAAAAATTTCGCGGCGGCCTTCGGCCGCCTCGAATTTCCTCGAGTTTCCTTGATTGTTTATAAGTAAAAAAGTATCATTTATCATGTGACGAAATTTGTTACTATTTGGTATCGAGTACGCCTATTCAATATACCACTCTAACGTTTTGTTATATTCACTTAAGGTAATAAGATAGTAAATTAATGTTTACTTAATTTGTAAATGGCGCACGTCATGCCAAGGGTCAGGCAGAATATTATGCATCGGAGTTACTGCCGTGTGTGTACTCTCTGATGCCTGTTGCATATTTGAAATTTTTTTCAAAGTATCGTATAAATATCTTGAGGGGTTGTGTGCTGCCAATGCTTTCCTCACATTGTTTATAAGCTTCTCAATTAGGTGCATGTCAACAACTCTGAAAATAGTAAAGCATATTTTTATTTTATAATTCATCAAAAACCTCTGTCCTTCCATGATTTCGATTACCCGTTCCAATGATGTCACTAAAGTTTTGTTGACGCTGCCGGTTGGATCGTCAATTTTCAAGCGGAAATACAAACGTTTGACAGGTTCGTGGTAGTTTTTAAGACGCTCGAGCGCCTCCTAAAAACACATAATATTACAAACCAAATAGTTTATCCTATTTACGACTTATAAGGTGTAAATTTAACGCCTGAAAATTAAATAGGACAAACACCATATAGTTAGTTTCTCGCTTCCTTTTATTGATTTCTTACCTTATATTCCGGTGCATTTTGGTCGATCGATGGTGGAGGTACAGATGTTGGAGGAACACTTGGAACTAAAATGAAGAACATTAACACCTAATTATACTGTATAATATCAAAGTATTTTAAACAACATGATAGTAATGAAAATTGATTAGATCAACACACAAGATTTTACCTGGCCGACTGCCTGGTGTGTTTGGTCTAACTGATCCTGGACCTCCGACCGAATGTGGGCCTGTACTTGCTACTTGTCCTGGTTGCACCGCTGGAGAGCCCATATACCCAGGCGCTGGAAGACTCTGCTGATGCGAGCGCGGTTGCTGCACGGATAGAGGTCCAGTGCTGGCTTGCTGTAGGCTCTGGGGGCCACCTTGCTGTTGCGAAGGCATAGGGCTGCTTCCTTGTTGAGAGTGATGCGAGTGAGGCCCCACAGACATGGGTTGCTGCTGTGGTTGAGATGCTGGATGGCCTATGGAAGATTGGTTTGATGCCGGTTGATGTAAGGAATGTGTTTGATGTGTCTGAGATTGGGGCTGAAAATGTTTGTATTAATTTCTCTTAAAAGTTTTCAGAAGATGATAGTGATCAAAATTATAAACACAAAGAGTTTTCGAGGTAAATTATTTTCTGTTGAACAATGCAGGATTTTTCTGTGTAGCATTTTGGCCTTTCTGGTACTTTTGACAAATGGTATAGGTAATTTTAGTAAAAGCAAACTAGGTTTGAAAAAATCACATTAGCTTTACTGTATTTATAGCTTCATTTTGATGTCATTACTAAGGGGAAATGACTCCTGATACATTTTTACATAAAACACGTGACATGAAAAAGGAAGCATATCATTAGAAAACTAATAAAATCGTGCATAATCGTTCTTGGTAAATTAAGCAAAAAGACAATATAATTTTTTTGGTTTAAGAAAAGATTAATTCTTGAAATTTTAAACATTGTCTGGATTGTAACGCTGAAGGATATATTATTATCTTACATTAATCATTGAAATTGGATAAAACATATACAATATTTCATTCACAATAAACTCGAAAATGTTGAATTCGAAAGTTTTTAAAGGTCGAGGACTTAAGGATGTTTAAAGCACCAAATGATCGTTGTACTTACTTGTCCAAACTGCTGCTGTTGTTGCTGAATATTCTGCAGATGTTGTTGCTGAGCAGCTGCATTTTGTAGTTGTTGCTGCTGCTGCATAAATTGTGCTTGCTGAGAGCCCATAGGTCCAGTTTGGTGTTGTTGCTGCGAAAATCCTTGTTGCGGCACTGACTGTGGACCTAGATGAGCATATTGTTAAAAGCAAAGTTCATTAGCAATAATCGTTACCACCAGATCCATCATACATTTGTTGATTTCCTTGCATATTTGTTTGAGCACTAGGTTGTGTTTGAGCTCCCATTGTCTGGATATTGCTCATCAATCCAGGTTGTTGCTGTTGTTGACTGTTCTGCTGGTCTGGTCCACTACCGAAAGCGCTCTGGCTCGGGATACGTCTGAAAATTTATGAAAGTAAGCACAGTAAAAAAGCATAGATCTCATAGAACCCGAGACACAGTGCAGAGGTCTGAATACTGAAAATTTCAGTGAGGCGTGCATGTTCACAGGTACATCAAGTGAAATTTTCCGAGTGCTTAATTTTCTGTATTTATAATAATGAGAACTTGTAATCTAGTAAGTTATTTCGGGTAGAATAAAAATCATTACATCGGAACACTGTTAAAAACGTTTCTGCTTATGCGTAGTGTTATAACGGAACCAAAGGCATTGTATTTACGTTCGGTTGCATTGTTTTAACTTATTTACGATCCTTCTCGTCCATATTAATAATTAAGTTAGTTACTTACTGCATGTGCATAGGCGGTCCACCAATATTAGTTTGCATCCCAGGTCCTCCTTGCACCTGATTTCCACCTATACCCCCCGGTTGCTGCTGTCCATACATCATGGGCGATCCCTGATGGTGTTGCTGCTGAGCATTTTGATGAGCCGCGGCCATGCGCTGTTGCATTGCTGAAATAAAAGGGAAATGATTGAGCCACATTATGCGTGATCTGCTCTGTCGTTATAGTAATTTGTTTGTTAAGATATAAAAAATATTTTTGAAATTAAAAAGGAAATAAAATATTTTTGTAAGGATATATTGAAAATTAGGAGTAAAAGGGTGAATTCATTGTTTCGCCTTTAATCTATAATAATGAAAACGTATTGTAAAAGTAGTTCAGAGGAGTTAAGACCCCTCAGATAGACCTCGACTGAATTTTGTGCAAAAAGAGAAAGAATATGAAAGTGTAATTTAGAGATTGGATAGAGTTGAAATTAACCCACAATTAACACATAAATTAAATTAACCATAGTGACGCCAAAAATTGATTACGTTATATACACTGAAGTTATAAAATTATATCTGAACCAGCTTTTGATCAGTTAAGCAAGACAAACAATTAATTTTAACTACCACTTGAAATGACTTGACTACAAATTGGAAGATGACTATTATTAATTACATCCAATACTAACCCATTTGCATTTGGCTGGGATTTGCAGAAGAAGCACCATTCATCATAGATTGCTGCTAAACATTTAACTGTATATATTATCAACAATAATGAGGCTAATTACTCGTCGGTTCATTAAAGCTTGAAACATCATCTTTCTACGCTCTGGATCTTGCTCGCGTTGGATTTGCAAACGATCTTCTTCAGGTAACTGCTGGAATGCAACAGTTAAGTTACTCATACGTTGTTGATTCACTAGCGCTTCTCTGAAAATAGACATGCAGAAATATAGCAGAGGCAAAAATTATGAGCCGTGCATTTTTGTATTTCAGCCAGGGATATTTTTATTATCAGCCAGGTATATATTTCCGCCAACCATCCAGATATTTTCTATTCTTTTCAGAATTATGTTATTTCTGAGAAAAAATTGATTAAAAAATTCAAAATGCTCCCCATGAATATTGTTTAAAATTCAACACCAACTTATACAACGCTATCAGGGTTTCAATTATATCGATACGTGTGATTAGTAGCTCCAAATTAATTATTATAGGAATGATCTTACCTGGTTGTAGGTTGCTGATAGCCGTGGTGTTGCTGAAAAGCTTGATCTGACTGATCATGATGTTGCATTCCTTGCGGTTGTTGCTGATACATAGACATTGGCTGTCCTTGTTGCTGCATTAGAATTCTTTGGTGCTGCATGGTCTGCTGTTGTGTCGGTCCAGGCTGCATTCCAACTGGATATTGGCCTCCCATATGAATATTCTGAGGTGGCTGACGCTGCATAGGCATTCCTTGTTGAGGCATTGGCATTTGCTAAAAACAAACAAAATGATGTTCAATTCCGTGAAGTACTTTTTTATCTGCATAATGCAAAATTTTGAGAGGTTTATGAAGATTTTAGAATGTTGAGATTGGATAACCATCAGTAAAGTAATTAACAAATTTGAGCCTAGAAAATCGAATACTGTGTACAAAAAATACTTGGATGATAGTGAGAAAAGAAAGTTGTGTTAATGGAAAGTGAATTAATTAAAAGAGGCGTATTACCATTCTTTGTGGTTGTCCCTGTTGTTGTGCCAGCCTTTGCTGCTGAGCTATAAAGTGTTGTTGCTGATCGCCATAATTCATCGTTTTCTATTCGTCGCTTTTATGCAGAAGAATCGGCAATTATTATTCGTTCTATTAGACAAACGAGAAACGAGTGTCACTGCATCAAATGAAATACGAAATCAATCAGTTGCAATAAAAGGATAACAGAATCAACGATAAAAGAGCAAAATAAGTCCAATATTTGATGCCAATAGCTAATTGGAATAGTTTGGTTGTTTATAAATGTTAAACTAAAAATTTCCTAATCCCATATCCCATAAAATTTTCTAAAACGCTAATAAATTTTGACAAAATTTCGTCTTGTAATCCATTAAAAAGGTAACTTTCAAAAACTAACTGTCGATTTCCAATAAATTCCCGCACGAGGTTGCAGCAACTGAATGAACTACACCAAAATGTATTTTCAAAACAGCGCCATTTTCGATGCTCAATCAAATTCTACAATTTAACTTCTAAGTTGATTGGCAAAACGCCCTCTTGATTTGAAAGGCATTACTGTGCTTTGTGTGGACTCTTATTGATTTTCTCGGTCCGGCCAATTTCACCTTCCTTTTTTCCTTGTCTTTCCTTTGTTGTTGCATTCCTTGTCGCTGCCGGGTGTCTTTTCTCTATCTCTCTCACTCTTTTACTAACCAGACATTTATTTTAGCCCGCACACTGCTACGTCGGCGATATTCATCTCAACCCGCAACAACAACAAGAAGGGTCCTCCTCAGCAGCAGCAGTCCGGTCTTTTCTGTCTTCAACGCATAAATAATGCATAATCCAAAGTGCGTTCCCTACATACTCATTTTTCTATTTATTCACCTCGGGTTTGGAGCCAAGTGGGGCGGGAACGAATTTTTTTTCGGTTAGACAGATAAAGACTTATGGGGCACGAAACGACGTCTCACTCGCAACGCCAATGACACAATCTTTTCACGCTAACTCTTTAATTCGAAAACCGACCATGCAAGCATATGGGCTGGGGTGGTTCTTGGGGAGGAAATTTGTTCTATGGTCTCAGCCCCTGCACACATACACAAACACTTTGGGGTTGTGTTATTTGTTACGTGTGGGAAATGTGAGTCAGGCTCGTGCAGCTCCCCTACAGATCTATATTAAACATTTCCCCATATTCACTCCCGCTTCTTGAGAAAAAGCCGTTCTGAGGATTTCTTAACTACTAGTATTGACATTCATGCGCAATAGTTGGGCCTGACTCTAAAATTTGATTTTACTCTTAACTTTATTATAAATGGAATCAAACTGGACGGAGGTTTTTAGCGGGCGTGCCAGCGTCAGCTCAACACCAAGTGGCAAGGTGTTTCCGAGAGCGCAGCGCGCCGAGACGCGCAACCGAGCCAAAGACGAACTCAAAAGGGTCATCAATGCGGTGGACAAAGTGAGAAAATGGTAATTTGTTTTTGCACAGTTGGTCGACTCGATATATTTCTTTAGTTATTTTATACATTGCTATAATATCCTACACATATTTTTAGTGTAAGCGGAAGTCGTTTTCTTTAAAATATCACTAGACCATGGTGGGGAAATTCGATAAATGCAAAGGAAGGCTTCATCGAAGCTTTATCGAAGTTTTCTAGTAAGCACGAATCGCCGGCCACTATTTCCTGTTCTTTCCCAGCTGCGCGCATTCGTTTCCTTCGTTGGAAAGACAACAACGAATGCGCGCAGCTGGGAAACAGCAAGAAATAGTGGCCGGCGATTCGCGCTTACTAGAAAACTTTGATAAAGCTTCGATGAAGCCTTCCTTTGCATTTATCGAATTTCCCCACCATGCACTAACATGTATTTTAATAGAAAAGTAAAAATGTTGTATACAATCTTGTGGTTTATAGTAAAAGTGAGATTCCTATTTTCGGAAATACTAGATCTAAAAGTTGGAAGTAAAAGAATTGGCTGATTTTTTATGCTTTGACACTGATTAAAAATGCGAATTTTATTAAGCGTAAAGTTTTTAAAGAAATATTTATTCATAAGAATTGGTCTTCTTGATAATAATAGGAGTATGATTTTCTTAGAACAATGATAAACGTAAATATTTCAGGGAACGGAGATGGGTGGTTCTAAAGGACAGTTCAATCCATGTCTTCAAATGGGTTCCAAGTTTGTTTGAATGTAATTCATAATTGAAACCTATTTTGTTAATTTTAGTAACAGCACAGTCGGTTCCTTTGGCAGCACCTAAGACAGTTGCCGTCAAAACATCTAATCTGACAAACAGTGTTCCTAACAACGATGACACAAATATCTCTACACTATCAGCAGAAAATTCCAACGATGCCACAAGTAAGTTCGAATTTTCCTGTGAGACGTTATAAAACTTGCAACAACCTGAATAACTACAGTTGAACCCCCCGAATAACGCGGAAGTTTTTTGAACCATGCCTTATAAATGACCCTCCGAATAACCCCGATTCAAACATTTTGAAGAAATTTTCGAAATTGTTATCACTTTTACAAAATTTTTAACAAATTTAAAAAATTTCCGAAATTTTTTAAAAATTTTGCCGTTTCTGCCAAAAGTTTTACAAAATTCGGTAACAAATACCAAAATTTTGTGAAAAAATTCAAACTTGCTCCAATAAATTTAAATTTACCTCCAAAACACATAGAAACCCTCGATTAACGCCGATCTATATTAACACATTAAATCTATATTATCACATTAAATAATTTTGTCCGGTCCCGAGACCCGCGTTATTCGACTGTATTTGTATTATTAGCGCTCCTGGCGCAATTTTTTTCTTTACTCCGAAAATTTTGCAAATGAAAAAGGATGAAATTATTCGTAAAATAAAATGTGTAAGCACCGTTTATAAATTTGTTTGTCTTTTTACAAGAACTTCTCCCGGTTCTTGAAATAGCATATTGCTTATATGAAAGTTCAGGTTTAAAGACATAATTTGAGCTATTTTATGACCACTAAGCTATTTTGTTTTGACATTCCTAAGCAAATCATATTTTTTATGAAGTTTGTTAAACGAGTACAATATTTATTAAAATACCTATTGTGAGTTTATACTTGTACTGACATTACGTGTTCACAAGAAAAATAATAGTACATTATTTCGTGTATAGTCATTCATTTTCTCTTTAATTACAAATACTTTTAGATATTGGCGTCAGTCAGGGAGCTAATCTGTCCAATTCGAATGGCAACAACGAAGATTCAAATGCCGCTACATACTCCGAAGGAGAATTCGGAGATTCAAATCAAACCGAAACGTTCGATCGTGTCGATTATAAGCGGGAAGAAGGTGTAGGCGGTGGACAGACTGATTTCAGGTAATATATATTTCTTCCAAAATTGTAAAATAATTATTAATCCGTATTTCAGCGCTATGGTCAAGGCCGAAGCAGAAGGTAAGCTACAGCCGGAATCGTCAAATCCGCCAACGCCCGCTTCAAGTAGCAGGAAAAGAAAAGCAAACGGAAGCCCTGGTGACGGTGAATCGAGCAGAAAAAGATCAAAATAATTTTTACTGATCTCAAAAATTAATTTCATGTTTCTTATCTGAACTTTGATTGTTTTGGGATTACAAAATCTAATGTTAATAAGCACTAAAATACTTTTTTGAACGCAGCTTCGACATAAAATTTAACGTTCACTTTTTATTTAGGAGTTAATATTTGGCAGTCTTGGTAGGGTCCTACTTGTTTCGTTGTAAATTATCGCGTCTTTATAACATTTACCAATTCTGATTTTGTTTGTTTTCTTTTTAATGGCTCATATTTGTGAATCCATTAGGAACTTTAATGCCAGTCCCAGTGTTTCTTCAGATGTTTGGGGTTGTGATTCTTATCATTATGGTATTGAAATAAAACTCCGAATTAATTGATGGTCTTGACTTATTTTTATTGAAGCAAGTGTAATTATAGAAAATCACTGGTCGCAGGAAAGTGATGAGCATTAAGTGAAGTGGTTTTAACATGCGTTAAACTGCATAAAAATGCTGCTTTTTTTGCTTATCCAACAAGCTTTTCAAGAATAATAACGTATTTTTATCAACCAATATTATATGACTCAAATAACAAAATTGCGTAATTTATACAGATAAAGTAATACTAACATAGAGATCGTTCTGAGTTTTAATGGTATGAGTGAATTAGAAATATTTCCGTACATTTTATCATAATCGGGCGGTAATCCATAAAGTGCTGCTGGATATGGCATACAGTGTTGAAATACGTGCGTGAGTGGTTTCGGGTAGCCACGAGCGACGCCCATTTTATAGCTAGCAAATTTGTACACCATTGAGCGGCCGATAAAGTACAGATCTGAACAATTCATATAAACGATATAAATTAAATAAAATTCCAATTTTCCCAATTTTTAATCTCAAAAAATATATGATAAGTAGGGCTGGGATTCTTAGGTCCGAACCTAAAAAAACCTAAAAAACCTAAAAAGACCTATTTTGCCCTTTTTTGGGAAATTTCAGGTCCCAAAATCAATAGGGTCCCCCCTTTGGAATTTTTTTTTCCGGCGCCGCCGAAGGCGGCGCCGAAAAAAATTTTGTTGAAAAAAATTTCAAAATTTTTTTAAAATTTTGAAAAAATTTTGGAAAAATTTCTCGAAAAATATTTGAATTTTTATAAAAATTTTTAAAAATTTGGCAAATTTTGATCAAAATCTCCCACAAATACGGTCCTAAAATGACCTTTTTGGGGAATTTTGGGGAAATTTGATCCTAAAATGACCATTTTGGTGGGACCTAAAAGGGACCTAAAATGGCCTTTTTTTGGGACCTTTTTAGGTACCTAAAATGCGATTTTTGGGACCTAAAAATCCCAGCCCTAATGATAAGGTATACAATACCTTCTCTCCAGGTGAATGCCGCAGTAATATTCGCTTCGGATGTTGATAGTTCACCTTTCCAATGCTCTGCAATGCTTCTAGGATAATCCATTTCGATGCGAAAATTCCTGACGTCAATTTTCCAGTACTTGTCTGCGTATTCACTTTGGTCCTTATTGCCCCATACGTAATATCTCGCCTCTTTACCATAAATCCATTTATATGCCAATCGCACGCGGTTCATTCCAATAGGCAAGCCAATTTGGCTGAAACTGCGGATATGCAACAAGCGACGCTCCATATATTCGTAGACTCTATTACCTAAATATCAGGAGTTCAGTCGTATATAGCTTACAAGCAGGACATAGCTTTGAACTGAAAATTGACTACTGTATGTAAAATTAACCTGCAAAGAAGAAAATGCGATCCCTCAGCTCAAATGCCCCGTCAACAGGTGTGGGCAATGCACTTCCCCAGAAAACAGAGATATCCGTAGGTGAATCGTTGAGCCGACCGTCTAAGTCAAAACGCCAGAATCGTTTTCCCTGAAATAGAAGTAATACATTCCTGTTATAGTTTATATTTATAGTTTATATAAATCTTATTAAAATATTACAGCGAATCCAAAATTCCTCGTTACCTTGAACATGAATATTTCCTGTCTTATAGAGACTGCAGCGTCAACGTCTGTATCGCATGGATCCGGCACATTATTAATATCAGAAGTACCCTTGTTGGGAGAGTGATCAAACGGAGATTCACCTTGCCGTCTTCGTGGATCAGTATCCGATTTTGCGGTCACCGCAAGTTGGGTTGTAGTAGACAGTGTTTCTTGTTGAGTTGGCGCACCTATAAAATTTTTATATTATACGAAATCGTAATAACGAAAACTCACCGTATAACCTTTGAAGTAAAATTTTATCATATGTATGCAATTTCAAGTCTCCATTCGCTGAGTGTGGCATTTCTTTATCTTCATCCGTGGCGTATTGATAATATGGGTACATAATACTGTGTGGATGATCAGAATGCTGTAGTCCCAGACTGTGTCCAATTTCGTGAGCGGCGACAGAACGGATACTTACTTCTGAAATTGTTCCGGCCTTTTCTTGTTTCCACATGAAACGTTTATAAATTATCTTTGATGTAACAAACCGTTAAATTTTGAGAGATTCTTAAATTAATGTTCTATGTATAATATTGTTAGAATTAAGTGCATGAAATTTCTCCTGGAAACATGTTTTGTGACGAAACTATGAGTAAAAATGAAAACTAAAGATTTTCGAGGAAAATTAAAAATAATATCACTAACTATATCAAGACAGCTTCAGAAAATTGTTTTGCAAAATACTTTCATGGAAACTCGAATATTGCGGAGACTCAAAGCTCTAGTTTTGATAGATTTCATAAGAATACAGTGTTGGAATGCTTATCTGATGATAATAACAATATTAATCTTTTGGAAAGGGCTTTATGGGAAAATTGCACTTCGGAAATTACGCAGATCAATCTTAAGTCGCTAATAAACCCAAAATGAAAATTAAAAATAATATCACTAACTATATCAAGACAGCTTCAGAAAATTGTTTTGCAAAATACTTTCATGGAAACTCGAATATTGCGGAGACTCAAAGCTCTAGTTTTGATAGATTTCATAAGAATACAGTGTTGGAATGCTTATCTGATGATAATAACAATATTAATCTTTTGGAAAGGGCTTTATGGGAAAATTGCACTTCGGAAATTACGCAGATCAATCTTAAGTCGCTAATAAACCTAAAATGAAAATTAAGTTTGGGACTATCAAATAAAGTATGCCCTCATTTAAGCCTAAACCTAATTGTTGAACCAAGCCTAAACGTCGTTTTCAGCCAGCACTCGAGCTTTAAGCATGAGCTACGTTATGGCCATTTAACGAACAATTTACTGTGTACTTAGGAGATGATAAAAAGTTAAAATTGTGCATTGTTAGGCTTTCTGTGAAATTCTTATTACACTTATGGGTTGGATTGAGACCTTGAAAACACCTGATCTCTACAATTATTAACAAGGGTTTCTTCCCACAAGCAAACTGAAGACACAGTGAATTTACTTTTAAATAAAACTTACCTCCTATTTGACCATTATACCATTTCCAGTCCTCTTCATCATCAAAGTGCACATCTCCTCCTTGCCCATGTCCTTCCATTGGATAAAATGCATGCGCTAATATTTTGCCGGGCCCATCAAAAGGATATAAATCGCCATGTTGGCCCATCTGAAACGAGATTTGGATGTCAGCATCGGGAGAAGCAATTTCAGACAGCCGTAAGCGAGAGGCTCCATTCCATACATTTGTTGCATCGAACATAATCCTGCGCAAGGTCCCCCTGTCAGGTATTTGACGGGCCACATTCTCGATTCTAAAATTATCGCGATCCAAACTGTGATTTTAAAGTTCAATTTTTAGTTTAAATGTTTTGGAAGCAATTTTATACTAATATTTCCCTAAATATAGAAGCTATCCCTCTAACTAGTATTCCAGTGCTGATAGACGGAGAAACGAGATACCCCAGGTTCCAGTCCTTTTTGGACGCATGATAGCTCAAAATGCTCGGCAAGGAATTCTAAGTAGGGAATGTGTAAAAATTTTTTAACGCAGGTCTCAAAAAGTGCACTTTTTTTGCCAAAAAGTGGCCACTTTTTGCGAGAACTGGATGAGGGCCGAAGGCCCGAGGAAATGGACAGGGGCATGTTAGTGGATTGGCTTAGCCAATCTGGGAAAACCCTAGTAACGCAATATTCAAACACAAAGATGTCACGTTTACCTATTTTGTTATGACAATTTTAGGCACATTTAATTCAAGATTTTGCTGAATTTAAATCCACTCAGTTTGCATATTATTGTTCCTCGGTAATTTCAGTACTTGCTTACCACTACATGAGGAATAAAAATCTTCAGAATATTAGTGATAGAATACGAGTAATATTCCTATAATATCCGCCTGCAATACACCTTCGCCCGGCTAACTCTAGGAGGTTGTGATGAGACAATACAATGCGCGAAATTCCGCACACTGATTTTCCATAAACATCTACAACCGGCAGAGCCAGCGAAGCGCCAATGTGCTTTCTGATATGTGTAGAAAATATTTCAGATTGGTAAAGTGAGATAGAAATAATGTTAGCGTAATATGGAATAGTAGCACAAAAATAGATAGCAAATCAAAAAATAAATGAAAATTTCTTGAAACGAAACAATTTACCGAAAAGATATCTTATATGGACAACCTTCAATATTCAGTACAGATAATACCACTAACAGCAGTCGCTATTCGAGTATTATTGGAATAGCTGTGGGGCTAGTCCGATGACCACAGAGGCCACTAAATCACGGTTGTTCGGCAGAATGCCCACAGCTGTAAATCTTTGAATGGGGGCGTCTGCTGTTGCGGTCATCGAAAAAGAACCATTCTTGTGTCAAATCTTGAAAGGAACACCTCTAGCTATGTGGAATATTACACAGAAATCGCATTATAAAATCTGATGAGTATCCAGTGGAATAATTCGAAGGAAAAGAGGATAAGCAATCACTGTACATGGGGACTACCATAAAAAGGATTAGCAGCACCTAGAAAGCCGGAAAAATCGGGACACCACAAAACGGACGGAAAACATGAGGTTCTATGTTATGTTATATCATCAATAAGGGTAAGTTATAAATTGTTTATAAATAAAGGTTTAAGAGTAAATATATTTTTCTCCGAGATGAACAAAACTTTTTCATCCCGCTACTAAAATAAAGGATGATTTGGAAAAATATTAACACAAAAATTCTGCACTTCTTTTCCTTATTTTCAGGCAAAAATTCAAGAGATTTGTAATTTGGTTAGAGAAATTCGGAGTTTGAATATCTCTTGCCAATTATTCTTGGAAAGAGCTGTTGCTTTATTGTTCAATGTTTAGGAGTTATTGGACATTATCTAAAATTTTTATTCAACAAAAATCGATTATAAAGAATGCTTTTCCTAGTTCCGTATTGTGATACCACAGTAATACTGCAAACAAAATTACTTCCATTCGTAAGAATCAACTGATTACAATGGACTCAGAAAAATTACTGCGGATTAGAGTTTTGATGGATGTAGCAACCATTCAGTTTTCGAACCTCGACATAACGGTGTTAAGTTTTTCAGTATATTACACCTTGAAGGTATTTAGATTTAAAAAAGGTTTTTGATCACCATAATGTCGCAATGTTAAAAATACTGGTTATATAACATCTGGAATTATATTTATGGTAAACAAAGTTGCGGAAACAGAGCAAACGCGAGCTAATAGTTTTTGGCCAATCAAATTCGGAAATGCTAATAGTGGATACTATTGCGAAATTGGAAGAGGAAAAGCAATTCCATCAAAAAGAGAATGATCATCGGGGTGTGAACAGACAGAAATACATAGTGCCCTTGCTGCATGTCAGAGAAAATCTACAACAGCGAGAAGCTGTTTAATAGTATGCGCCGATTTGACTAATATTTATAGGGCAAAAAGTCGGCGACGAGCTGTGAGTGCGGAATTTGTGAACAACTGCTGTTGTTGCTGCCCGGCCAAATCGCCAAAGCAATATTTCCGGCCTGACCTTTCTCTATAGACAAAGCGACGAGAGTATTACAGCATCCCTAAGCCTAACCGATATATCAATGCCAATAAAGTTTGATGCGGCCGATTCACCACAATCAATCTGTCTGGTGTGACTCTGCAAAAGCAGGCAGTTGGCGATTTTATGTCTAGAGAAACTTACAGAGGCAAAATGCTACACCCAATATGCCAAGGGATACCAAAATCGCTTTATTGGTGCTTCTTACTTCCTCTTGGAGAGGTTTCAAATAAACATTTGCCAAAAGCGATTTATAATCGCATTCCATTCGCTTTTTTCATTCTCCGGCAAACATTTGGAAATGTTCCAAAATTAAAATTTTCAGAAAACTGATGATAGATTTCAAAAATTAGAGACGTTCTGAAAGTATAAAAAATGTTTTAGTATCAAAAAGGTTTACAACGACTTGAAAAAAATCTGCGCCGGAAATTTCTACTTCTTCTTCTTCAACCTCATCATCAGTCTGGTGAGCTAGACAGGAGAAAACCACTTAATACACGTTAATTAATACTATACAAAATCGTAATAGGCGGAGCAAGGCGTTAGCCATCAGCACTGCTGATGGCTAACGCTGATTCAGCAGTTGTCCTTCAGCATTATTGGGACACATAAAAATGCCAAATATACTTAGCAGACATTGACAACGCAACAGCTGACCTTGCTCGGTTAATGCCAATCCTATGAGAGCAACTCGTTTATCGAGAAGCAGTAAGGAGAAGAGTATACAATGATGGAAATGGCTGGAAATCGATATGCAAAAATGTTAACATGCGCAATTTCTCGGAAGCACATGGCTGGTCCCAGCACATTAATATTCTGATACAAGGTTTGGCCTTAGTTATAAATATCAAAGGCTACAGCCATGACTTCGGTCAAAAACTGAGCAATTCATTTGCGTTGAAAAACTAAACATATTCAAAATATGGAACAATAGGTACAAATTAAACTATTTGCGTTATGAATCATTTAAAAAGATGAAAACTGCGATGGTGAAAACATGTATTCCAGAGATGACGATAGAGAACAGTCATTCAGAAAAGTTATGATCAAGGCGAGAAAAGATTATGATTATCCATGATGGAGAGGGGTCAGCTTTATACTGTGAACACAGCAATTTTTAAAACTGACAACAAATTCAAAATACGTGGCTTGATCCAAAGGAGAGGATGCGCGACTCAAATTTTAGCAGCATTATATTACTGGGTCACAAAATGTCAATATCCCGAAATTTTGTTCGTGTGATTTCTAGTTGAAGCATCGGTTTAGGTTATTATTATATTATGGTCATGATAACATTACGTAAGATGTTGTGTTACTGAACTGCAAATTATAATCTCTATTACATATTATGGTTTGATTCGAAGATCAAAAATACTTATCTCTCAAAACAACAAAATTATTTGTTTCACAATTGTTTAATTATTCAATGTATCCATACCTGTACGTAACGTTGAGCTTTTCCCATTTCAACTGCAAGACATACCTTCTGACTCGTTGACCACTGAAAAATCAAAAATTCGAAGGTAGCCTCAAATAAGAACAAAACATACCTCCTGTGTCTGTGCCTTCTTTTTTGCCTAAGGGGAAGCCTTAGTGTTTCTGTGTCCTTCAAACCACACCTTGCCTTCCTCAACAGCATTTTTGTGTTACTGTCAATTTCTCCTGTTACAGGAATTCGTGCCACCTATATATATATTTCTTAATATACGTCTATTCCTAATCAAAGATGATAGGCCACACAGAAATAACTCAACTCTTTGCATTTCCATCAGTGCCTTTTTTATAGAGGACTCGGATCGAAGTGACATTGCATTTCCATTACCCACTTCAAGATAACCAAATTGTTCCAGAAAAGCAATCTAAAACGATCACTTGAAATAAAGGCATATGCTATAATGTGCTATAATGCTAAAGCGTGGTTCTCCGTGTGTCACACCATTTTACCCCTATGGTCGGCGCTAAAGTAACTTGGGGAAGTTGTTGGGTTTGGTGAGAAAAGCTTCCATGAATTGGTGCGGCTCGATCCTACCATTCTATTGAAAGTTATGGGCCCTGAGGGTATTCTCCAGAACCATGATACCCCCGTCTTGGATTTTTTGAGCCGCTTAGGCTTAGGCCTCCATGGGCGAAGCCAGCAGGCTTTGCCAGTAGGGCGGGGGGATCATAGGGGCGAGGTTGAATTTTGGGCAGGGGGAAATGGAATGCGGGTTGTGCCGACCGGCGCAGCCGGTCGGCACAACCTGCTCACGCGCCGAAGGCGCGGCCACGCCCACTAGTCAGTAACAAAAACAGATATTTTGAATATAACATTTTAATCTATCGCTTGTATAAATGTAATAAATGGCATATTTGGAAATCAAAAATAAGACACAAAAATCGGTAATCTGACGCTTTTGTGAGTAATTTCAGTGTGAAGATATCACCGTTGGAATTTTCACGCTAGCTGAGATAGAATTTAATGTCACTTACAGCATATTCGTACTCACTACATGCTGTGCTAGGCATACAGGGTATATTAAATGCACTGTCTAGCTCCCGCACGTCTTGTTGTCCTAATGATTATGACTCACCTCTTCATTAATCGCAATGCAGAAGTGAAATACCAGAAATTGCATGGATAGAAAATAAACAATTACATCTGTCGCTGGTACCATATTTTTTCATAACTTACACCAGTATACTTCTGCAAATATGAATTTATGGATATGATAGTGAAGTTAAATTTAAAATTTTAGATTTTCAGCGATGGATTCTAGCCAAAATGTGAAAACCTATTTCGGAAAATAACTATTGCCAGATTTCCTCTCCTGGATCAAAATCCCTGGAATGCACAATTTGGTACCTGCCTTTTCATGTGGTACCGAAGAAAAAAGGACTGTGTGCCGGGCGCAAAGCAAACCGCGATGCTAGCCAGAGATAGAGAGAGGAGGTCGCTTCTTGCCAGCTGGTGCTGTACTGGTAAGGAAATTTGGTTGCCGATAAAAGGCCTGCGAAATCAGTTGGATTATTTCTGTTATGGGTCATTCGGAAAATATGACAATCTAAGAGAGGAAAAGAAAAGATAAGGTGACGAAGCGTTCAAAAATTCTGAGAATTTTTAAAGAATTTTAAATCTTAAGGAGTATTGGGTTATGAAACATTGTTATAGAAGCTTTATCGTTTTACAAACGCAACTTAAAAATATAGATGCTTGTCATGGGCGCTACCTCCGCTAATGTATATCTTGATAAGGTGCATATCAGGGGTGGGCTTCGGGACGATTTTGAAATCCCGAAGCCCGAATCCCGAATTGAGATTTTAAACTCCCGAAGCCCGAATCCCGAATGCCGAATTGAGATTTTAAAATCCCGAAGGCCGAATCCCGAATGGCCAAAAGTACCGAATTTTCCCGAATTTACCGAATCCGAATACCGAATCCGAATCAAATCTCAAAAATCAACTTATTGTTTCAATTTACATATATCGTCATTTGTTATCAAGTTCCATTTTTTTAAACTTTTTTTGGCCATTTCCGATTCGATCCTAAGAATGCACTCGGCCGCGGATTCAAATTTCAATTCCCGCCGGCCGTGCCCGATAGGGCGCGACCGGAAAAAATTTTAGAAAATTTTAATGAACCGCCATTCCAAAATTAGAAAATTTTGAGGCGCAATTTGGCTACCGTTTCTCCTTCAAAGTTAAATCTCAAACTTAACTCTCCTCCTATTAAATGCTATAGTTCGTTTCAATGATTTTTTTGTGCCTGTGCTTGTACACAAGCACAAGCACAAGCACAATGATCTTTTGTCCAATTTTTAAAGAGAGCAAATTTTTTCAAGAATTTTTGCGCTTTTTTGTTGCCCAAAACCATTGTATTTTATCAGAAATAGGGAAAAACTCGCGGTAATAAAAACGCCGCAGGCAAAATTTTTTTGAAAAAAATGGGTTTCCTCTTAAAAAATTGACTAAAATAAACCAACGAAATGAATTATAACATTGAAATTTTTAATTATTTATTGAAAAGTTAACAAATTTTCGGAAAACAATGAGACATACTACAAAACTAAGGAGAAAAGAGCGCCGTAGAAAGGGAAAAGAGAGAAATCAGCGTAATTTGTCGAAAAATTTCGCCTGCGGCGCTAATTTTCCTTCTTCACCAATGGTCCTAAACTCAAGAAGAAGAGATTAATTTTATATGCTAATAGTGCTTAACAAGACAAAACTTGTCTAGAACAAGTTCTATGTTGTTTAGAAGCAAAATATTGTTTAAAAAAACAAGCATAATAATAAGGAAATTATCTAAAAAGAAGAATTCTAAAAAAATAGCGCCGCAGGCGAAAATTTTGAAGTTTGGAGTCACCTGACAATGAAAATTTTCACTATTTTCCCAAAATTAAAAAAAATTTTGCCCGACCGCGCCCTGTCGGGCGCGGTCGGGCGAGGTCATTTTATCCAGTGCTTATTCGGGAAAATTTGACAAATTCCCGAATACCGAATCCCGAATGGCCAAAAGTACCGAATTTTCCCGAATCCGAAGCCCACCGCTGGTGCATATGTTTCAGAATTGCTTTTCATTTTCATCATAAGATCCGTATAGTAGACAATTTTTCACTTATCTGTTAGTATTCTACTACAGTCGTCCCTCTCTAATATGACCCTCTCTAATATGGCACCCTCCCTAATATGGCGCACTTTGGCCGAAACGGATTTTTTTGTATGGAAATTCCCTCTCTAATATGGCGCTCCCTCCCTAATATGGCGGATTTTTGGGGTCAGGCCCGAAAAGTGTCAAAAGGGTACCCCCTATTGTTTTTCAAAAATTTTCTCCGGCCGCCGCCAATGGCGGCGGCCGGAGAAAATTTTTAAATTTCTTACCAAAAATCCAAAATTTTTGGCCCAAAAACCATAGGGGGACCCTATTGATTTTTTAGACAAATTTTTCAGAAAATGATTTTTCAAAACCATAGGGTCCCCCCATGGTTTTTTGGCAAAAATTTTTTAATGAAAATTTTTTGGCTAAAAAACCATAGGGGGGACCCTATGGTTTTTCTGAAAAAATCATTTTCTGAAAAATTTGTCTAAAAAATCAATAGGGTCCCCCCTATGGTTTTTTGGACATTTTGCTGAAAAATTCGAAAAATTTTACAGATTTTGAAGAAAATCTCAAAAAATTTGCCAACTAAGCAGACATGTATCACAAAATATTTCAACAAAAATTAAAATTTATCGTGATAATTTATTGTTATGTGAATTTGTATATTATAGTTCCGCTTAATAAAAATTATACAATATTTCTTACGCATTTGGACTATTTTTGGGTTGACCCTCCCTAATATGGCGCATTTTGGCTGAGACGGTTTTTTTTGTATGGAAATTCCCTCTCTAATATGGCACCCTCCCTAATATGGCGGATTTCGGCCAAAACGGATAGCGCCATATCCGGGAGGGACGACTGTATACTGTAAATGGTCAGTTACCTGGTCATATTGGGTTTTAATGAACGAAGTTAATTTTGGGAATAGAAGAAATTGTCTGTTAGTATTCTACTATAGTGCTTCTAGAAATAGACGCACTCTACATAGAGTCGCTACATAAACTTTATATCGAGTTTGAACTAGCCGAGCAGAGCTCGGCTAGCTGTTGGGAGTCTATATTCGTGGTTTAGATTGAATTCGTTGGTCAATAAATTTTAATTGGGTGAATATGAATAACAGTTTTGGTATTCGCTACGCGAAAAGAACTCGGCCTTCGGCCGTCTAGAAAACGGTATAGATTTTACAGGGTATAATACGGGTAATCGTTGCGTTATACCTACAATAAAGAGGTTGGGGAATTCGACAATTAGGTACACGTTGTGTGGGCCATGCCGGGATCCTCGCGGCGCTTCGAGTCGCGAGGATCCCGGCATGGCCCACCCAACGTGCACCTAATTGTCGAGCTCCTGATTGGGTTGTACGCCCGTCGCGGCCCTCGGCCGCTCCAACGCACTCTCAAAATGGCTTATATAAGCCATTTTAAGCTAAATGCCCTCAGGCCAAATAACTTCGACGTGTGTGGTCCGATGTCTGAAATTTATGTGCCATTCGTTTTGTCTCACCGAGAGCTAACGTTTGACACCTCACTCGCCTCTGGAGGTGGTCAGGAACGCCAGATCTCGACAAATGCCCTCAGGGTTCATAACTTCGATTTCCGTCGTTAGATCACGGAAATTTCAATTTTCCCCACCCTGGCTCATCGAGAGGAAGCGATTGAGCTATCACACGCCTCTGGGCGCTTGCTGGATATTTCTAAACAATTCCAGTATTCACGAAAAAAAGCCTAACTTTGAGGCGTGGCCTAACTTTGAGGGGGTAAAAACAGGGGGTCCAACATGCGAATTTCAAAAAAAAATTTTTCGGGGCATGTTTTCTCACCGAATAGAAGCCCTGGAGCGTGTAATCAATGCCCCAGGTGAAAAGTCCGTTCTGAGCTCTTCCAACTTTCTATGGGGGGGACAAAGAACATTCCATAAGAACTGTAAGATAAATCATTATTGCTGTAATTGTGCAACAAAAAGAAGCTGGAAAGGAAACAATTATTTCTACGTTTAGGACGAATATCGTTACTTTTCTTTAGCCAGTGTAATGAAAAATTCTGAATTTGTATAAGATATGTTTTAGTTAATGCATTAAAGTGCTAATCTCAAAGTTTTATAGCAGATTATTTGCTAATACAGTCAACCCTTAATTATGTTACGCCAATATGAGGTGCATAATCACGCCCAAAACATATTTCGACCAAATTCAGTTTCCCTGAAAACCCTCAAGTGAAGGAGTTGGTGTATGTGCTAATCAAGAAATCAGTTTTTGAACAAGTGGTAAAATACCTTGCTGGAGAAAATTCGCCACTTTCGACAATCGTTGTAAGAATAAAAATAATTTTTGATTTCAGCGCTTCTGAAAATCCCTCGGTGCAAAAGTTACGCCTTTTATTAATCATGAAAATATTTACCCAAAGAGTGCCGAAAGTCCGTCTTTGTGTCAATGGAACTCCAACAGTGTTGTGTAATACAATTGCCTATGCATTTTGGGCTATGCATTTTTTCATAGATATGCCAGAAACATGAGTTGATTGCTCATAATATTTTAGCCACAAACTCACTCGCATCACTCTTAACAAGGAAGCAGCCCTATGCCTTCGCAACAGCAGCAACCGGGGGGTATAGGTGGAAATCAGGTGCAAGGAGGACCTGGGATGCAAACTAATATTGGTGGACCGCCTATGCACATGCAGTAAGTAATTAACTAACTTAATTATTAATATGGACGAGAAGGATCGTATATAAGTTACAACAATGCATCCGAACGTAAATACAATGCCTTTGGTTCCGTTATAACACTACGCATAAGCAGAAACGTTTTTAACAGTGTTCCGATGTAATGATTTTTATTCTACCCGAAATAACTTACTAGATTACAAGTTCTCATTATTATAAATATAGAAAATTAAGTGCTCTTAAAATTTCACTTGATGTACCTGTGCACGGGCACGCCTCACTGAAATTTTCAATATTCAGACCTCTGCACTGTGTCTCGGGTTCTATGAGATCTATGCTTTTTTATTGTGCTTACTTTCATAAATTTTCAGACGTATCCCGAGCCAGAGCGCTTTCGGTAGTGGACCAGACCAGCAGAACAGTCAACAACAGCAACAACCTGGATTGATGAGCAATATCCAGACAATGGGAGCTCAAACACAACCTAGTGCTCAAACAAATATGCAAGGCAATCAACAAATGTATGATGGATCTGGTGGTAACGATTATTGCTAATGAACTTTGCTTTTTACAATATGCTCATCTAGGTCCACAGTCAGTGCCGCAACAAGGATTTTCGCAGCAACAACACCAAACTGGACCTATGGGCTCTCAGCAAGCACAATTTATGCAGCAGCAGCAACAACAACAACTACAAAATGCAGCTGCTCAGCAACAACATCTGCAGAATATTCAGCAACAACAGCAGCAGTTTGGACAAGTAAGTACAATAATCATTTTATGCTTTAAACATCCTTAAGTCCTCGACCTTTAAAAACTTTCGAATTCAACATTTTCGAGCGTATTGTGAATGAAATATTGTATATGTTTTATCCAATTTCAATGATTAGTGTAAGATAATAACAGCAACTCTTCAGCACTACAATCCAGGCAATGTTTAAAATTTCAAGTATTAATCTTTATCTTAAACCAAAAAAAATTATATTGTCTTTTATATAGTGCTCAATTATAGTAAAGATTCAAAATTTCACTTTTTTCTAGGTTACCAACCATTTCGCATCCATAATACGATACTTTATAAATTGTTTATAGGTGCGACGTCAAAAATGGATGGGATTCTTCGACATTTCGGAAGAGTATAAAAATTTGTCGCTTAATTTGCTGAAACACTAATGAAAGGTTAACAAAATAAACAAACACTATTATTTTATTGTCTGTCATTAATTTATATTTTAAATAACGCTTTCAATATTTGAAAATTGTTTTGTTTTTAAATGATCAGGTAGGCTTTAATTTATTTATGAAAATCGACGTTTCCCTAATTTACACCCTTTGTCAAACCGCTCATTTCTCTTTCTAAACACAAATTCCAGTTCTCTAATTTATTCATACATTAGTTGACCACTGCCACGAGTACTTTCCTCTAAATGCCGTCAATATAGGTCAGTTGGGTGACGAAGTTTCCAGTCTTTCCTCAAATCTACAATTGCTTCATAATCCCTATTCACTTCGCTTTTGAAACTCGCAAATATCAAATAGGCGCGATTGAGAAAAGCCATTCCTCCGTTTATGCGCAATATCCCTTTGCGATGTGAATATTCTCCTCTTGACTCTATTTTGAGCAATTAGAGAGTTGACACAAGAAGGCCGTTTATGAAAGTGGGAATGCTTTCTGTTTAATGAAAAAGGAACAGCATCGTAAGAGTAGGACGAACTTTTACCCATCCTCATCTTTATTGGGACGATATATTAATCATTTAATAAGCTGATATTTTTATATCAGTATTACCTGATCATATGTTTCGTTTCAATTTATGAAATTTTAAATCTCAAGGTTCTCCAAAAGAAAGGAGGTTGACATTTTCGTGTTTATGAGTACTGTTTATAAACGCCGTGCTTTTAATTATGAGTAAAAACGAGTTAATCGAAATGCTTTAGCATATGCTTGGGCATAACAAAGTTCTGTCAGCAAAATAAAATTGTCACACAACTGCAACCTGGAAGTAGTTTCATTAATTTGGTTCTTGTGTTATCCTCGTCACCAGACTTTCCATTTGCAATATTTTGAGTGGAGTTTCTTTTGAATACGCTCAGATTTATAACGGTTTCTTATTTCGCCTGGTAAACTATTACACCATCCTTGTTGAGGTCAAAGTGATCAGTTTTAATTGTGCCGTTTGACATTTATTTTGTGGATAACCCTTTCCTGCGAAAACCTTTTTCTTTCAAAAATGCGATTCTCCATTCCAAACAATTGTTATGAATAGTATGTTACTTCTTCTGAAACGCAATCAAAGTCTTATCCTTTTACAATGATTAATCTTTGTTTTCAAAAATTGATTGTTAAAAACTTATGGCCATGCTATGGATCATCTTCGGTGGTGACAAATTTTAAATAATTCCAATATATGTGTTTTTTCCACGAGAATTTCTGTAAATGTTGTTGCAGTTTAAAAGGTCATACCTGGTTTGACCTATTATTGTTTCTGTAAAGAATATATAGCCATTTTTCGCATAACATTGATCTTTTATGCCCAATTGCAGCTAATTTTCTACTCACTACTGGTTATGGGTATCTAATATGACTGCTGCATCATCCTATACGTTCAATATGGGGACAAAGTCGTTTAACCGAATTTATTTTGAACCACGAAGTATAATGTTCATCTACACAGTATTTTACATATATCTTCATATTGTCACCTGTAGCAAATCTGAACGAACAATTTCTCATGACTGGTGGATAGAGCGATGGAAACCATCAAATTTCGTCTTTGCAAATAACTTTGATCACAAGTAATTTATGAGCAATAAATAAATCAAAACCAATTAAACCAACATTTTTATAATATTTATAGTTTCGTACAGCGACTAAAAAGAGAAAGCAGTAGCAGCACCGGGAATTTTGCAAAGGATTGGCGGAGTCGCGCTGCCGAACGAAATGCTCAAGAAGGCAGTAAAGAAAAAGTGCCCGAGCTTCAAAAACAGCACAGAGACGATCGAAGTACGAAAGACTCAAAAGCCGGAGAAGAGGTTTGTCTCATGATGCATTGGAATTTTGCAGTAAAATGTTTACCTAAATATTCCATCATATACTATATTATACCAAATATGGATATTTGGATTTTCAATATTATTCCAAAATATGATTCTTAATATCCCAAAAAAACAATTTGGCTTTGAGATCATGCTTTAGATTTTAAAATGACAACATTCTATCGATAATTTTCACAGGAATACGTACAAAAAGCTAATCAAAAGTTAAACTAAGTTTTGAATCCATTCTGGTTTTTCTAGAATGAAATTTCCCCTTCTCCGAGTAATGTGTACACTTATGGAGAATCGAAGAAAGGCCACGACACATCTTCATCCAATAGTTATGGTGGAGGCTCAGTCCCGGCATCTGTCTATAGTTATGGAGGTGGACCTCCGTCTGGTGCTCACAGAGATGAGTCTAAGAAGGAACATCAAATCATCACTAGTGTTCCAGATTTGAGTAAGTCGGCTCGGAAGTTAACGCTTGGCTTAATTTTCCGGAAATCACCAATTTATTCCGTTATAACAACATTCGATCTAAGAAATTTGCAGGTGATCCATGTTTCCGTCGCTATGCAAATAGCATTATTGTGAATGCTCAGCCCTATGAACGAAGGTTGTAATTTATTTTATTTCCTTCATTTTTCAATCATTTTGTTCCAGGTCATCAATTTCACTGGTGAACTGCAAAACGCAGTGTTTACGATCGCAAATCGGTGTATACAGTTGTCGTTCCTTTGTTTATGACAATGTCAATCAAGTCAGTGATTATTCAAATCCTGGTCGAGATATAAACTTTGTTTTTGAGTCTGTTACAAAAGAATAATCATAATTTGAATTGGACAAATTTTGAAATGCGGAGTTCTCAAGCAGAATGCATTTCGACGTCAAGATGTATCTTATTTGAGAATGGTGTGTATTATTAAAATTGCGCAAATTTAAATTATGATATAAATTTATCTTGGCCTTCTTTGTAAAGTACAGTTTCAAAAATAACTTCACATTATACATTGATAGAAAGCCATTCAATTTTCATTATTTGAAGGTATGCGACTTATTTGCCCATGTGGGTGATCAAGCTCCTGCCCGTTTGTTGCGATTCCAAACTCGAGACTATTTCGAGCCGACAGCTGCGATAAGCTGCGTGCCACCGCCTGATCCTCCAACAGTCCCCACCTCAATGGAAGTTCAATCACCTGCGTCACAAATTACCCAAGGTATGATTGAAAGGTTTAGTACATAAATTTTACTCATGAATAAATCCGTCTCAAAATTTCTTTTGAGGAAAATTATTAAAAAAAGACACTTACTATTATCAGTACTCAACAATAGCCACCGTTTGAATTGGTATGTGTTACCTGTCATTTCATTTTCATTTTCTGAGCAGCCAACTATGGCCCATGTGGGCAGTCCACTCAGCTGTGCATCCCTCGTCTGCACTGTATGTGCGGTGGGTCGGCGTAAATGAGTACTGGCCTAACCAGGGGAGCACTGAAAAGGGCCTTTGGCCTCCGCTGTGCCTAACAGCCTGCGGGAACTGTGTCGGGGATGTCCTAGACTCCCTTCCCGGTACTCAACAAACCTCAAATGGGATAGTCACATCCAAATTCGAAGATAGTCACGGGGTGAGCCTCAGGCCCCCGTATAGCAGAAAAAAAATGCTGGTTATTGTTGAGTTCTGATAAATAATACGCTGAATTCGCAAAATTATTCAAATGCCATTATTCGAATTAAGCAGTACTAATTGCCTTTAGCTCAATTGAAAGGATCCCAAACGCTGGGCTCAGAACGTTCTGGTAGCGATGTGCTTTTACCTCACATCCCACAGCGAGAATCACCCTCAGCAGTTGCACCTGCATCGGCTAACTCACTGGGTGCAGAACTTCCTCCGGGATCTGCCGAAATGTCATGCAATCCCGATCAAGTACCGAGATTTTTGAAAACAGTGGACTTTGAGCTCCACGACCATGATGATATGCGCATTGAAAGCATTAGTTTAGAAGAATGCATTGAATTGTGCTCAAACAATGCAATGAGTCGGGTAGGTGAAATTGACTATGATTATTATATTTTTAACATGTCCGTTTTTACGTTTTGACTGACAGTTGATCAAAATTGTCTGTAAAATTATGTGTTGCATAAAGCATTAACCTTCAATCATTTTTATCGTTATAATGCTTATGCTGTCCCCAGTCAACAACCTTTGAGGATCGAAATCGTGGGGAGAATCGTTCCTTAAAAATTAATTAAGGATAATGGTACATCACATCAAATAAAATGCAACTCATTTGAATATACTGCCAACGAGTGTATACTATCAACAGAAACAGCGGTGCCGTTGGGCAATGGACAACTCAAGCAAAAACAAGGAACCGACTACTACGAAAAATTGTGTGTGGATAGAAAATTAGCTAAGTAAGTTTTCGTATAGACCGGTCCTTGTATGGCAAATGTTTGCAAAAACAATTTGCGAAGTATATTTATACTGTTAGGAATTGTGAACTCTAAAAATTCAGCGAATGTGCCACCCCAGTCTATAACCGACATCCACAAATGATTTTGGTAGGATTCGCTGAGACGGTTGTGGATGCGCCCTCATTACAGCACTGTTTTGACAATTGCCTGAACAGCAAAGCGTTGTATGGGTTCCAGTGCTCGTCGGGAATGTTCTACTTCGAAGAGCCACAACTCAACTGCATTTTGAATACAGAAGATAGATCTACGCAGCCGGATTTATTTACTGGCGAGAACTCTGACTTGGTAAATTTAACTTTAAAGACAGTAACACATAAATTATGTCCTTTACGTTCAATAATTTTCAGGTCGACTATTTTGAAACAGGCGGATGCAAAACTCAAAACACCTACAGACGATATGCTCCACAATCCAACTCTTTAGATAACAATTTCTATCGTAACACGAAGGATTTTGTTGACCCAATACCAACTCCAATAAAGACCCGTCATGAATCACCCGCCAGTGGTGAGGAATTTTTAAAATAAATTTTGTCAAATATTAATGCTCTATAAAATATTTTAGAATGAAAAATTTTAGATAAACCTCAAATAATTTAAGTTGAAATTTTATATCACTGCTCAGTTTGTTAATCATAAATTAATTATTTTCAGGTAACAAACGACGATCCGCTCCAAATGTTTCATCTCTAGGCATTTGGTCCGAATGGAGTCCCTGTGTGCGTCCTGAAGGCAATATTGATGGTGCCGAAGGAATGCAATCCCGCAAGAAAATATGTGATGGAGAGAGAGTTTGTGGTCGAGAGAGCCGGGCTTGCGATATGCTCGCTAGACCTTTGAGTCCTGAAGCTAGTATGGGTAAGTTTTTTGCCAAATTTTAACTGTTTCGTTTTCTGACTAGTGAAAACTTTTCCCTTTTTGCGATTCCTAAACTTTAAAAACACATGAATTCACTCATTTATAGACAAAGTTGTGGATACACTGCGCCGTCTCAAATGCCCAGTCGACGAATGCTGTCCCGTATTTGGAGGTTGCAAAGTCGGAGTCATACAAAAGTCCGGCAGTCATAGACTTGAATGGTGTCTCGAACCGTGCAAGCATTTATAAGTTATCAGTTGTATAGGTTTATTCTATTTGGGGCTAATGTACTTAATAAATTTATCAATAATCATTGAGTTATTGGTTTAAACGTTAATTACCTGAAATAAAAATATGTCTTTCTTGAAACTTGAATATACTTATTTATCAGCAAGAAATACTGCAACAAGTTCCATAGAGGTAAAAATTCGACACGGGTACGCATTCGCTATTTTTTGAGAATTTATAAGATCACGTGTACCAATAATATCTTAAAATGGAAATATCTACGAAAATGAAATCCTTCTCTTGCACAATATTTCATATGGTCAAATCAATAAGGTCATAATACTAGCCAATTTACTATTTCGCTCTTGTACAAATTCTTCTTATCCGCCAATACATATATTTCATGTTCACTGTTGCACTCTTAAGTATTATTCTACTAGCGCCGTGGGACTCCCTACGGGAGTCTGATTAAAAATGCGTCTTTAGCCAAAAATTAGTATCTGGTGCCCGGGACCAAAAATTGTATGTTCTACAGGCCCATTAGAACATTCTTAAAAAAGAAACTCAAATTATGGCTGCGCAAAATAGGTTTACACCAAGTTGCAAAAAAAATTCTGGTACCCGAGATAAAAAATTTTATGTTCTACAGGCCCATTGGGATATTTTAAGAAAAAGAAACTAAAAAACGGATGCGTAAAATAGATTTAAGGCCTAAAAGGTCAAAAGGCCACTTTTTGGGCCAAACGCAAATCTGGGGCAAAAATTTTGGAAATAATGTATTAGCAGATTCATATGAATCTTTTTAAGCTATCAGCTGGCAAATAACGATTGCACAAAGGTATAACCACCATCTGACGTCTTACAGCTTTAACCTACTGGGGGATGGAACAGGTTAGCCATTTTAAAAATACTGATTTAAAATTACAAAAATTTAGTTTACAATTACATATCATTGTAAACGCATACATCATAATAAATATTTACTTTTTTGTGAAACAATGTTTTAGAAATTTTTGGAGTCCTGTGCACTATTCGACGACCTGCGAAAACCGCTAGTAGAAAATCAACACCAAAGAGATGGATTTGAATTACTCATCAAATATGATGAGCACACGTATCATATTTGGGGGCAAAGACAGCAGGCGCTATACGGAGATGTGAATGTGCCAAGTAGGTTTATTGATAAATTTTAAGTATGGTAACCAATTTAAAATTTGTTTAGTATTCCCGAGACATACTTTGAACAACATATTTATTGGATTTGTTCGAAAATTTTTGTGTAGCAATTATCATTTGTTGAAAAAGTCGTATATCTGACTCAATTATTGTTCTCTATTGTTGCTGCACTAACACCACAGCTGTAGTATCTGTGACACAAGTTTAAATTTAGAGGAATGTTATATGGACACAGGAGAATTATCCTGGATGTGGAGCTGGATTCGGGGCAACCGAAAATGGCACGCCTGGAATAACTGTAAAGGTATACCATTCCGTATCCCAACTTATGTAATCGATAACATTTTATTCATTCTAGGTCTTAGCCATATTGACGCTAAATTTTTGTTCATCGAAGAAGTCAGAAAGTTACAAGAGAAATTGCCCAAATTGATTGATGGATGGCGAAATGAATTAGATCCCATGAAACCATCCGAGTAGCCATAACATTAAATAACCATTTTATTAAAAGGCTAATGTAAAGAACAATATCAACATTTATGGCCAAAATCACACCGGGAATATATAACAGATTCGATGTAAAGTATGAGATCGTTCAACAATGTTACGTGAAAATAAATGGTGAAATATCAATAAAACATTACAGTTTAAAATTGGTAACCATTATTATTGTGATTCCAAAATATATACATTATAAAGTATAATCGAATTTAGCCTATTACTGCTAGCTTAGACGCAATTCATACTGTACAATAGTTAGGTAAAAAATTTTTTTGTTGGAAAATGTAGTTCCATAACGTCGCAATAATTGGGTTTCCTTTTCGAATTATAAAAATGTAACTTCCCATGGATTAGGTTTAATTCCGGAAGCATTTATGAATACAGTCAACATTGGGTTAAGTTCCACCCTGATTTAAGTTCCACTTTTCCTTGGAACGGCCAGTAATGTATGGAAACCACTTAAAGAAACCTCGGTTAAGTTCCAGCCTCGTTTAAGCTTCATCCTGAACCGGTATCCAGGTGCAATTTTCCCTGAGTTAAGTTCTACCTCTCAAAATTCCTACTAAAAATTTGACTTTTTGGACGATTTTTGACCATTTTGGGCCCACCCTGACTTAAGTTCCACCTTGAATGCCGCCTTATGGGGTGGAACTTAACCGAATGTTTACTGTATTACTAAACCAACTAGCGCGCTAACGCGCGCTAGCGCGCGGGGAGTCTATATCAGTATGCCCTTTCTATATCAATATGCCTTTTCTATATCAATATGCCTTTTCTATATCAATATGCCTTTTCTATATCAATATGCCTTTTCTATATCAATATGCCTTTTCTATATCAATATGCCTTTTCTATATCAATATGCCTTTTCTATATCAATATGCCCTTTCTATTTCATTTTGCCTTTTCTATACCATATGCCTTTTCTATATCAATATGCCTTTTCTATATCAATATGCCTTTTCTATATCAATATGCCTTTTCTATATCAATATGCCTTTTCTATATCAATATGCCTTTTCTATATCAATATGCCTTTTCTATATCAATATGCCTTTTCTATATCAATATGCCTTTTCTATATCAATATGCCTTTTCTATATCAATATGCCTTTTCTATATCAGTATGCCTTTTCTATATCAGTATGCCTTTTCTATATCAGTATGCCTTTTCTATATCAGTATGCCTTTTCTATATCAGTATGCCTTTTCTATATCAGTATGCCTTTTCTATATCAGTATGCCTTTTCTATATCAGTATGCCTTTTCTATATCAGTATGCCCTTTCTATATCAATATGCCTTTTCTATATCAATATGCCTTTTCTATATCAGTATGCCTTTTCTATATCAGTATGCCTTTTCTATATCAGTATGCCTTTTCTATATCAGTATGCCTTTTCTATATCAGTATGCCTTTTCTATATCAGTATGCCTTTTCTATATCAATATGCCTTTTCTATATCAGTATGCCTTTTCTATATCAGTATGCCTTTTCTATATCAGTATGCCTTTTCTATATCAGTATGCCTTTTCTATATCAGTATGCCTTTTCTATATCAGTATGCCTTTTCTATATCAGTATGCCTTTTCTATATCAGTATGCCTTTTCTATATCAGTATGCCTTTTCTATATCAGTATGCCTTTTCTATATCAGTATGCCTTTCTATATCAGTATGCCTTTCTATATCAATGCCTTTTCTATATCAATATGCCTTTCTATATCAATATGCCTTTTCATATCATGCTCATTCTAGTTTTCTAATCATAGCTTTTCTATATCAGTATGCCTTTTCTGTTCTAACTTCACTCACATTCCAGGGGGGAAGGTCGGGCGCTCCGCGCCCGACCACAGGAATGGCTCGCCACCTGCGGTGGCTCGCAAACTCAGGCTCAGTCTGAGTTTGGCTCAGTCTGAGTTTGGCTCAGTCTGAGTTGGGCTCAGTCTGAGTTGGGCTCAGTCTGAGTTGGGCTCAGTCTGAGTTGGGCTCAGTCTGAGTTGGGCTCAGTCTGAGTTGGGCTCAGTCTGAGTTGGGCTCAGTCTGAGTTGGGCTCAGTCTGAGTTTGGCTCAGTCTGAGTTGGGCTCAGTCTAAGTTTGGCTCAGTCTGAGTTGGCTCAGTCTGTCTAAGTTGCTCAGTCTAAGTTTGACCCGAAAATTCGGGACAAAAACCTTACCGACAAAATAAGCACTGGTAAGAATGACCCTTCCGAAAATTCGGGACAAAAACCTTACCGACAAAATAAGCACTGGTAAGAATGACCCTTCCGAAAATTCGGGACAAAAACCTTACCGACAAAATAAGCACTGGTAAGAATGACCCTTCCGAAAATTCGGGACAAAAACCTTACCGACAAAATAAGCACTGGTAAGAATGACCCTTCCGAAAATTCGGGACAAAAAACTCGCGCGCGCGCGCGGTCGAATCCGACCTCAGATTCGGACTCAGCGCGAAAAACTACCTATATAACATGTCCCGCGCGCAAAAACTGGGAAAAACGCCTCGCGCGCGCGCTGCGCGCGCGCCTGCACGCGCGCGCGGTCGAATCCGATCTCAGATTCGAATCCCCGTATCCGAAAACCCCCGGGTTCGAAAATTTCGACCTGAACTGGCGAAAAACCACGAACTACAAAATTTGTAGTTTGTAGTCAAAAATCGGGACAAAAACCTTACGACAAAATAAGGCATCAAAGATCAAAACGTGCAACGGAGGGACGGACATCACTAACTTACTATAAGGATTTTCCGAATTCTATTTTAATATGAAAGGCAATATATTGGACATAAAGTATATTAGCAAAGTTTTAACTAAAAATTCTTGCCCGGAAACTTGCAGTCTATCTTGGAAACTACCAAAAGCATATTGAACGCATTAAAATAGGTTATAACAATACCCTTGAGTTAATTATCATCTCCGTTTTCACTGTTGATAATAACTTTGCGCATTTGGATCCTGAAACGGATTAGTACTCGAGGGCAGAACCGGAGGCGGTGGTCGTATTGGCTGATAACCGTCTACGTTGGCCTGCTGACCATTATATTGCGGGCCGTTATAATATTGTTGATGTTGTCCATAATTTAAACCAGAGGTACTTGAGTCATCCCATATGGCATTGTAATTGACCACACCGGTCTGTGGATAGTTTTGGTAGCTCTCTAAAATAAAAATGATTACAAACATTGTACGCACTGTAAGGATATACGTATTGTCTATACTTATAGACAATTCTGATAACATACTTGGCTTAGACCATATTATATAAGGATAGTAAAAGAAGAGTAAAGAAAACGTATGAAAAGAATAATGGCCATGTTGTTGCCGAAATGACAATAAAAAATTTTCGAGGCTACGTGTCTTATATGGCTTAAAAATATAAAAAATCGTTGATTAACCCTTCATTGCCGGAGCCATAGAACAAAAGGCAGAAATCTGGCGTTACCATTAGCTTTCCTTTTGGTGAGCTGTCTTTATCAAAATTATGATGTCTGCCATTGTTTATTTCTCTTTTCTATGTGATCTTTTTACAGACACACTCTTTGTATGAATAATGAGCACTCATTCGTTTCTTTCTTTTTGTACAGTCTTTAGCAAATTAAGAACGTATCCGATCGGATACACTCGGCAATGAAGGGTTAAAAACATACGGTTATCTTGATATTGAGAGGATTGCTGTCCCTGATGTAATTGATTGACATCCGGAAGCGGGTCCAAATTCACTTTGTTGCTGACACCTGATGTGGTCCCATATGATCCAGTTGGCGCACCTGTAAATATATTTGTCTCAATAATATTATAAGATCGTTATATTTATACAACTTGTTAAATTGCATTAATTCACGTTAAATTCCACTAATTCCTCCATAAAATTATATCACATTAGGGCAAAATTTTCGTAATGCTAGGTTTTATTCTAAAGCACCATTATTTTAAAGTTACACATTTACTTATCAGCACAAACTATAGGAAATTCATAATGCATTAACCAATCATAAACTAATTCAAATCGTAAAAGTCTGGGACGAATACCAGAAGCCAAAGATTTTCTTCAGTCCCAAAACAGTTATAGATAAAGTTCTGTTCCAAACCTTAAAGCTTTCAATAATTCTTGTGGCATAATATAATTGTCTCACTTTCACACATCATCTGTATAATTCATATATCGGAGTCACATCTTTTACTGTAACACGTTCGTACACATAATAATTTTAAATTTCAGGCACTCTTACACTTCAAGGTATCGTACTTCGCAAGCAGTGCAATGACTGACATCCCGACCGAAGAACTTCTCGCAAAGATCGTCCAGAAAAGTCCGAACAATGCAACAACGGAACCCAGCGGAATGGAAGCACAGATACGGTAATTTAAAAAAATTTCGTACAAAAAGGGAAATCTTTTTTACTTCGGTAGTAAAATCCATACCATATCATTTTACTGCCAATAAAATAGGGCAAAAGTTAGTACACTACAATCCAAAAATTTCGTAATAATCCACTCTACCTAAGTCGCAACTCTCCGTCCGTCTGTTTGTCGCACGGCGTAACTTTTTCCGTTCCCCTCCTATAGGGGTGTGTGATAGCTCATTTTGTAGGTCTCAGAAAGTTGGTATACGAATCCGCAAAAATTGGGGAGCGGCGATCTCAAAAAGTGGCCTTTTTTGCCAAAAAGTGGCAAAAATGCATGTTTTTGAGGCTACAAAGGACTTTTTTTTGTTAGCGGCAAAGCCGCTGCGCATAACTCTCGTAACAATTATTAGGTTCGTGGTCTTTTTTAAGTTATCTACCATAATATTAAACACGTGAAAGGAATATAAAATACCAACCATGACTTGGATCAGGCTTAGTACCGCCATTTGCTTGGTTCCATGGCTCTTCCTCTTCTTTAGGCTCTGCCCAGTCCTTAAACTCCAATTTAAGTTGCAACAGTGGTTAATAGCATAATCTTTCTTAAAATCTGCACCGTAGTAATATAAATCTGATGACTAATGTAGAATTAGTCTATTATTAATAAACATTGACTTTATCATTGGCGAATCAGTATACATAAAGTTGAATATTTAATGTTACCTGCAATTCTCCTGATGCATATACAGCGTAGAATGTAATTCCCGTAAAATGTATAAGCGATGCGAGAAGAAATACAGTCACCCAACCATGTTGACCTTTACGACTCCCATCTCCTCCATCTGTCAACATTTCCACCACAAAAGGGCATGTGAGGCCAGCTAACGTACCGATACCGTTCGAGAAGCCCATCAAAATCGCTGCATAACGAGGCGCTATGTCCAAGTGGTTCACGTTGAAACCTAGAACAAACTGATATTATCCATGGTTCGATTTAAATTTATTCAATTGTTTACAATCGACGGCTCTTATGAGTAAAAAATATGAATTTCGACATTACCTGATATAGCAAATCCACTGCATCCGACTGCAATAATCATTGCAAGTACTGCTGTTCTCTCACTTTTTGTGTAAGCCACCACCAACAAAAACAAAGCCTCGCATCCAAAACCTAAAGACGTAAGAATTATTAACCAACTTCGGAAATTTGTTCCATAAAGGAATTATCTATTTGCTGAATAGATTACATTAATAGAAAATCGATATTCGCTTTATACAAATAGAAATATTTCTGTTAGTGTTGTTTTAATAATGTGGCAAAATATGTAGTTTAAGAATATTTACAAAGAATAAAAATACCTCCACAATTGAAAATCTTGCGCACGGCGGTTGTCGAAAGAATTTTGTTGGACCTCAAATAATCGGCTAAGCGTCCACCAAGAAGTACCACCACTCCCATAACGGCATGCGGAAGAGCGGCAATCCAACCTCCCTGAACTTTACAAATAAACGAAGACAAATTAAATATTTAACTAACATCGTTGATTTGCAATCCGAGCACTTCCTTCATATAGGTCAGTTGGTTCTGGAGCAGTAAGTAAAAATTCCAACTTCTAGCGAAGTTGGCGACAATTATTGCGTAAACGGGTTTGGACGTCAAAATAGCCTTCCAAGGAATCGTGCTGAACTAAAATGAGAAAAATAATATGCGGTAAAATGATTATTCGATTAATTGATTTTACGAATTTAGAAAATAATCTAAAACCCACTGTGGGATGAGTTTGCGACACGTTTCCGATTTGATCTTCAATATAACATTTTTCCTCTTTGGTTATCGTGGGATGAAAAGCTGGCTTCTCAAAGGTAAGCGAAAACCAAAAAATGGACCATATTACGCCAGCGACACCTAAAATTTGGATGTAGTAGATATAGCCCATTAAGTTTTAATAAAAATACCATATATGTAGAAAGGTGCGGCCCAGCTGACATAGGACACCAGCCAGGCACTTAGAGGCAGTCCGAAAACTGCGCCTGCATATGAACCCGTAAAAGCGGTTGTTGCCAATTTCGACCGTTCAAACGGTGGCGCCCAATACCGCCAAATACCTTAAATAAAATGAGACTATGAAATATTATTATTTAAAAGTCCGTAAGCAATTTTTAACCAATCAGAAATCTTTCAAAAATATCTTTGCGACAACCATTTTATAATGCTTTGGAATGTTTAAAAATTTTTCAAGCAATTTTATTTTAGCAATTTCTTCTAACTTTCGTTTTAAAGGCAACTCAGTTGCTTGAGAGCATATTTTATCCAAAAATGTATTAAAGAAGACCTTTAAATTCAACTCTACTCACCATGAACAGCTGGATATGCGAGTCCCTGGACGAGTCCCTGTGTGATTTGGACAAGTGCAACGGCAGTGTCCGAATGTGATTTGAAGGCAAAGGGTAAGAGGATGTTTAGGAAAGACGCACCACCGATCGCTAATCCGAACATCCTGAAATATAGTATGTTAGTACAACAATTTCACCATTGTATGAGATAATTAACAGTGGCGCAATAGCAGACAAACTCCCGCCTATTTTGAAAATTAGCTTGAAAAAACGAGGGAAATTATTCAATGACGGAGAGAATGTTGTGTGTTGGCGTTGTACCAAATTCTTTAGCCAGTTCAACTAGAAAGTTGCAAACTGCGACGAACGATATAGTGTAATCTTTTGCACTAACATTTAAAAAATTGAGTCATAATTTTAAACTTCATATTTGTTATTTAACCTAATTTATTTGCCATAATAAAATAACTAAAGGAAAATATTACTTGTTAGCAGCAAATTTTGCGGCTAAAAATCCAGCAGGAATCTGCGTAACCAAATAACCATAGAAGAATGAGCTTTCCATCACACCTAGTTCGGCACTGGTCCAGTTGAACTCCCGTTTCTGAAATTTACGTCATTAAAACTTCATAATTTCAATATCAAAGCAGAGAATTAAATCTGCCGATGGATATTTTGGTTAAAAAGATAAATTTAGACATATGTCAATATGTGGTTATATTTATATTATTATATATTATTTATTTATTATAAATGGTTTGTATTATAAGCCATGAAATAAAACTTACATGCTTTGCGCCCCATGGGTCAATGTAATCGTGCGCCATATGGTTCTTTGCTGCACCAAAATTGCACCGAATACCGAAAACAATCATGAAACCAACGTTGGCGAGTATGGCTAAAATCAATGAATATAGTTATATTGCGTTGAATCAAAGGGTAACAATAGTACACCTATTCTAGTTTTACAGGCATTAGAAAACGGAGATATTCGTATTTTTATTATATATAATATACCCCAAAATTTATTTTATGCTTATGTAACACACATCCTGAAAAGAAACAGTTTCATGTTTTAACTAACCTAACTGCCAGCGTTTGCTGCACCGACAACATGAACAATTCTCCGCCGCCTGGAAAGAATATGTTTATAATAGAATAAAACTTCATTCAGACATGCGTAAAATTAAAGAACAATGATAAAATAGTCCCACATACATTCAGTATTGGATTTGTATGCACTTGTAATTCTTTGCGTTGAACATTAGAGGTTGATCCGTCAAGTTGATTCATTTCATACCCCCCTCCATTCTGATAGCTACCGTCCTGATCTAATTTTGTCTTTCCAAAATCCTCAAATCGTGAACCACCGTTCTTATTATTTAGCAGTCTAAAACAAAGAAAGATTGCAAACCCTTACGTGTTACGAAGGTTAATAAAAGTTACTTTGTAAGAGGTTGCCGGGCCATAACATCGCCATATAAATGTTTGGAGGGAGTAACGAATTTGTCCTGCACGTCGCGTATCGTCGTCGGTATTTGATGTGCCATTCCTGAATTATTTTTGTAACGAAACACGTAGCAATATCAATATAAATATTTAATAACTGAACAATTAGCATAGTAAATAATTAATAAATATAATAATTTAGTGGTACCATTTAATAAAAAGTGGTGAGCTGATTTCAGAGCTCAAAATTGCCAAAATTTGCAATCATAATGTCAAACGAATTATATTGTAGAAATTTCATTTTTTCACTTTACACTTTGTTTATTTCTCGAATTCTCTGTAAAAGTGGAATGTGATTTCTTGGCAGGAGGAAAATTAACATTGATAAATCTGACAGGCCAACAAACATATTATATTTCTGGTTTCAACAATATATCTTAGTGAAATTGCATATAACAAAGGTGGTGCATTGGGAATATTTTAAAAAATCCTAAGACCTCAGCGCCATTCATAGTTTTAAGTAATAATAATATATAAATATAATATAATAAAATATTCAATCCCAAACACGCCCTTTGGTTCACTGTGTAATTTAGCCTCGAGTTGTGGTTAAACTCAAAAGAGTAAAATAAATGTCTGAAGTGGGAGATCCTATTAAATATTAATCAAATGAATTGGGCTTACATCAACATCAAGAGCAGTGCATGGCACAATTTCATGCAGTGACTGCAAATTGTTTAGCGCAAATATAATTTCATTGCCAGCAAGGTGCTAATCTCATTGAGTGCAAATTTCTCGAGTATGTTATTATTGTATTCATTATAAAAATGGAAACCGAAAATCGCATATAAAATTTAAGCCTAACAGATGCAAAAATATTGAGAATACAAGAATTGCAGTTAAGTTCGTAATTTAACTTAAAAACAGCATATTAATTTCGAGCACAATCTTTAAAATTTTTAAATCGAGTATTAAAAGGAGCGACAATCGACCTTATATCCAGCTGTATTCAAAATGACGTCGAGCTAAACTTTTGATGCTAATTTTTATTTCCGTTTTCTGGAAGCGAGCAGTTCTCGTGCAACTTTTAGCCCTATTGGCTGACACTTAACACTCGCTTTGAGTGTCGAAAGTCAAAAAGGGCTGATCCATTTCAATTTAGAGACGTCTATTGCCCACGCTTGGAATGAATATGTAATCCAATTTTCAATCCATAAGCGTCACATGTGGCTTTTATGTCACCGAGACATGTAAACGATTTAATAAAATTTGAAAAAAATAATATAGAGCCAAAGCGTACGCGAAAAATAAAAACGTGTTCTTATGATTATCGAAAGAAAGATTTAGCTATGATAATATTCATAAACTTTTGACCCGATCGAATATTGAAAAATACATGAGCCAGTTTTCAAAACATTGTCTACTAGTATAAGAGATGTTAAAAAATATTCGTTAAAAATTAAAAATGCATAAAATATGACGGAAAATCATTTGTCCCCGACGCCGGTGATTTAGTTAATTGACGGATGTACAGATACAAAATGATAAGACTCAACATTTTTCACTCCTCCTGGGGTCACCCAACTTCCACGATATTTCTACCCGACAAGCTACACGTCAAAATAAATTAAAGGGGAGATGTAACGCAGCACTTTCCATCTTTCGTCACTTCCAAGAGTCACAACACATCCCTAAGCCTAGCGGATAAGTGCCTAAACAGAAGATATTGTGATGGATTGGCTTTGAATTGTGCCTTGAATAGGTAGGACATCGAACAGTCGACGTTAACGTGCCAATGCCCCACCCCAAACTTCGAAGGCATGCCAACAAATACATCCAAAATTAATTGCTGCCATTGAAAGCAAACGGGCAACGCAAATCGCCGTGAAAGTTTAATGGAAAGGCAATTATGCAGTTGGATGAGCTTGAAGGGAGGGATTTCCTTCGAATCGTCGTGATGTTGTTGCGATTCGAGGAACGGTTACGGAAATGCATTATGGATCTTACCTACTCTCAGACGCGCATATCTCATTGTTGCTCAAAGATTAGCCAATTAAAATTTTGCTTCAGAAACAAATTCCATATTTGGTGCAATAGTTGTATTTAGATTTCTTACAAGATGATATTTTCGACGACAGTGTATGACGTTATCGTCAATACTTCCTTATATAGTAAATTTTAAGTGCACTCTAGAACCTATAAATGTTTTAAAATTATTTTTCAAATATTTTTGTAAAACGAACTTTTGGCAAATAAATGATTTAACAAAACAAGAGAGTTGTATGATAAACAGCAGGGATTACACTTGGCAATAACAAGTATCTTGTTACTGTTGACTCATAGTTAAATTGGAAAGATTTCCTATGAGAAGACATAATATCGTCTTGATGAATCATGTATAACTGCCAAGGTTTTGGGTAGATTTTATTTCCCATTATATATATAAATGTTAAAGATAATAAAAATGATGTTCAGCCGAATAAGCGAAATGCTCATGAATACTGGTCGACGGTGCCAAAAGGAGAGCGACAGACAGGTGGCAGCAACGAAAAGCCTTAAATGCAAATAATCTTTTTATGCCCACGGAAAGGCTGTTCCCTTTTATATCTCAACAGGTGGGCCATTTAATCTCTCTTTTATTCCAGTGGTTTTCGGGAGCGGAGACCTGCAGCAAGGCCTTTTGACCCAAATGGCACTCAGAAAGTCACGCTGCGTCGCTAATCGGTTAATAACGTTATTCCATCAATAAAAAGGTGCACGCTTGGACCATATTCTCAAAAAAACTGCTAAGTAGGAAAACGCTACGTGAGAAATTGAAAAATACAAATGTTCGAGAGCTTAAACGAAGTTCAAAAAGGAATGGTCGGTTTTGTAATCCATATGAAATATTGACCCATATTTTTCCTGGGGTCAGTTAAGGAAATTCTGCAAATTTATGTTAAATATAAATGAAACAGAAAGGAATCCATTTTCAGAATTTAATTTAATCATCATAATTTATCCGTAATAATTCATGCTGTATTCACTTATATATTACAGACTCACTACCGTTATGGATCCAAAAAATCATCCACGTTTTACTTATACATTGCTCATACATTGCTTATGTGGTTGTTATTTCCTAACCAAAAGACAATAGGGGAGCTAAATAAAGTTTTAGGAGAAAAGATTTTACCATTAAATTTCACTAGGTAAAACGACTTAGTCTCATCTCCCTTCTCCTCCCCCTCCGTCGTGGTTTCAATATCCGCAACGGAGTTGGATTGGAAAATAATCCGGGAAAGCCAGTCTCTTCCATAGTGGGCCAAGTGTAATGATAATATCCTACGCAGCCACGTCTCTATAAAAACCATAATCCCCGCCATGGCCAGAGCTGTTTTGCTAATGTGGTTGTGTACATTAAAAGGCAAAGCGGTGAGTATTGGATATTTAAGAGCAAAGCCGCATCCATCACCCACCTCCTCGCCAAAGCGCAAAAAGGGTTTCTTCAGCGGTCGGGTGAATTTCTTGGTTTAAGAGTAAAGCAGCGCAGAATATCGATGACTTTCCGACGGTTTATATTAAAATCTTAAGTTGAAATGGATGCGTCTCTTCAAAGAATTCGTCATATATGGCGGATTTTTATACAAAAATTATACATAATCCTAAATATTTTATAAATCTGATTTTTAAGAATTGTACAAAAGAAATAATATCTTCATCAACGTTGTGATCATGGAAAACAAATGTTAGGTAAATAGTTTAAAATTATACACTTAATGAATATTTGAATTTCGAATGTTTTTAGTTTAAATCGAAATATCCGGAATAAAGTTTGATGTAACCTGATGTTTGGTAACTCTGATATTTTCAATTTACATAAACATCCGAGAAAGGCGAATCTAACAGATTATTTTTATTATGCAAGGACATGCTTAAGGAAGATGTAAGAAAAAATATCCATTATGAATCCGAATATGTGCTCCGGACATTCAGGATGCACTTTGTGACTCACCACTATGAATGCTTAAAGTGGATTTAAAATTTCGCGTGTAATCAGAATTTCGCCGTCTGTGGGTGAAAGAGCTCATGAGCATAATCGTATTCAAAATTAATTATAAAAATACACTTATAATAAGTCATGACTAGGGCTGGGATTTTTAGGTTCGAACCTAAAAAAACCTAAAAAACCTAAAAAGACCTATTTTGCCCTTTTTTGGGAAATTTCAGGTCCCAAAATCAATAGGGTCCCCCCTTTGGAATTTTTTTTTCCGGCGCCGCCGAAGGCGGCGCCGAAAAAAATTTTGTTGAAAAAAATTTCAAAATTTTTTTTTTTTTTGAAAAAATTTTGGAAAAATTTCTCGAAAAATATTTGAATTTTTATAAAAATTTTTAAAAATTTGGCAAATTTTGATCAAAATCTCCCACAAATACGGTCCTAAAATGACCTTTTTGGGGAATTTTGGGGAAATTTCATCCTAAAATGACCATTTTGGTGGGACCTAAAAGGGACCTAAAATAGCCTTTTTTTGGGACCTTTTTAGGATCCTAAAATGCGATTTTTGGGACCTAAAAATCCCAGCCCTAGTCATGACTAATCTGCATTAACCGATATTTCTTTTTTAACTACAAGTATATATGCACATACGAAAAGGTAAATTTGAGAAAAACAAAGAAATATCTCTTTGGAACTTCTGGCTATTTTTTGCAACAGATGTAAACAAGGTTAGGTAAAAGCAGAATGAATATGTTTGTCTCATATAACCCACGCAATACCTATTGAGGTAAATCAATTCGCTAACTTGAATATGTTATACAAGGAGATCGGATTTCACTTATGAAATGCATGCATAGAAGTATTGTTATGGAACCCTTTGAAACTTAAAATTCAATGGCTCAGTTCTTGCTGTTGCGAAAAATTTTTATTTGGTTCCTTAAAATTGAATACAATATTTACTCGTTACTATTAAAGCAGGTTTCGAATGCGTCAGAAATAAATAAATAAATAAAGTCATAAATAAAAGAATGGAAACCACTGAATGTTTTGTTTGGTGAAGTTCTTTCGCAATATTTTGTATGTCTAGGTATCGGATCAGATGATCTAATATCAACTTTATAAAAAATTTTTTTGCCATTCCTCTATAATATCCAAAACCAGGATGCGTTTCTCCTACTTTGTTAGTGCTAGAAGTGCTTTAGTTGCTTTTTCACCTTAGGTTTTCCTTTCTACTAGTACCTCGCTTCTGGATGCCTTCAAGTGGCCTTCATTCTATTTGCATTTTCGCGCAGGAGTCATAACCAATTATCCAGCATAAGGTTGGATGTACATACATGTAGCATATTATCCGGATATTGTTACATTTCTTTTGTCATTGATACTTCCATTAAACAAAATCAAAAGTTTATGTAATTTCATTTGCTTTCTCATTTTTGTTATTTCTTTTAAAATATCCCTTTGTACCTATAATTCTTTCCAGATGCCTCCTTAATAAAATTTTGCATAGTGCTTAATAACTGTGAAACATGTTCACATCGATTAAATTTTATTTCCTAATTGTTCTTTTGCCATCTCAAATTTTCGGCCGCACTTATTATACAAGTTCATCGTCATCGTCTTCAAGTATTTTCGCCACTCGACTCTGCAACTGTCCCGAACAACCCGTTTGCTCACAAACTCCATCCCAAAGCATATCCAACACTGCTGCTGTTCAAGGCGCTTCATATATGACTGGAACCAGTTCACAACCCTTACCTCAAGTCCTTCCATATGCTACCGGATCTCAATCCCAAGAAAAGGGTATTGAATGCCCTCCTGGTCACAAAATGGTCAACCAAAAAGGTAGTGCAGAAAAATCATCATCCTTTGGCACTGAGTCATCAACGGTTAAGACTACAACAATAGCGGTGGACTACTCTGAAGAAACTGAAGAGCCACAGAGTACAGAGACAGAATTTAGGTAGACATTTTATGGCTTCTAGATAGAGTTCGATACAAAATTTTACCAGATAACTCGAAAGTGAAGTTATAATTTTCAATGCTCATTATTGACAAAACCAAACATAAATGTTTGGTTGGACAACAATATAAAGTGTGTTTTTGGAAGACTTGAAATCATTCGGCTTTAGGTAGTTATTCGAATGTTTCTGAATAACAAGATTTTTAGTACTACGCCGACTGCAACAACGGAATTTGAATACATAGATGACTTAGAAACCACGACAGAAATCGTCCGGACGACCACAAAAGAGAAAAAGCTGAACAAAAAAGGTAATAGTTTGAAGCATTTATGTACATAGAAACATAGTCGGCATAAAAATTGCAGTGAAAGTGCCTGATCCTGAAGATGATTATCTATCAGAAGTGACTAGGTCATACACTACAACTCCAAAAGACACCAAAGAATTGAAGGAAGCCGACAGTTCAAAACCAGCAGCAGATCAAATAAAGAGCACGGAAAGGGTGCGTTAATCACGCATTTAGTTCATTTTCAAAAATCTCCTTCATTTTTGACATTTCCTTTATCCGATCGGCGGGAGAGGGGCAAGTGCATAAAATTTTATTTTTTTTTATTTTGGAAAATTGACCTTTTATGGCTGGGCAAAAAAGGTGGGATATAAGTATTCAATCGACCTTTAGAGGGGCAAAATTAGAGAGTTTACGGTAGTTTAATTTGAAATTAAATTTCTATATGTTTTATTGCGGCATTTCACATGTCTGCATGCTTATATATTATCAGTTAAATTTTCAGAGAAAATAGTTTAATTTAGGACGGTTGTGGAGGCCCTTCCTGCATTCAGAAGCTTCGACGTCGTGCTGCAGCGCAAAAACTTTACAAACTTATACATGCCATCCGCCGACGCATTGTGAAAAGAAGAGCAGTTCAGAGAGACGATCAGCTTGTTGATCCGAAATGCAACAGTGAACGGCTTCGCAACATAATTCTTCAGGTATATAGGTAATCTTAAGCCTAAAAGGCAATCTTAAGAGTATTTTCAGGGACGAGGCCGAGACACAACATCCGTAAAAAGAAATGTTCAGCTATTGGCAGAACAGAAATTACAGGTGCGTATTTCAGTTAAGTTCTCAGTAAAGTTGTTAGTGATATTTTTGTTACAAAGATGCCAATTACAAAATTAAAAATTATTTTAGGGGCGTTACAATGTGGTATGTGCTGAGAACGGAAGTGATTTCTCCTACATTACAAACACTGAAGAGTTTTGCCAAGAGACTGTGGCGGGGAAGACTTGCTATGTATTTAAACAATTTAACCGAGTAAATAATCGCCGTCGTCGCCTCAGAAGAAGGAGAAAGAAATTTCTCGTTCACCGATACTGAGCAGTTTTCAAATCCCAGATTAATTTGTTTCGTTGAGATACCGATGATTGAAATAAAATTATATTTCTAATTTTTTAAATAAATATTATTTTACTTAAATTCGCTGTATTCCAATTATAAAAATAGTGAAAAGAATAGTTTATTGCAAATAATACGCAAATAACTAAGTTCTCACGTACTACCTAATAAGATACGCTCTTAAATTTTAGTGAGCTACAAAAATTGAATTTTTGGCAAACTTTTAGCTCAATTTGGGATTGACATTGAAGGAGGAAAATATTTTTGTGAAGGACAGGCTTTTTCATCTGTTATATTTTTACAAATATTCTTTTTTACAGTCTATTATTTGCAACACATTCGTGAAACAGATACTTTCGGCATTTTATATATGTATAGACACATAGTAAATTTGACTACTCTCCGGGAAATTTCTATATATTTTCCTGTTGTGTGCTATATCGTTTCAAAGATTAGTCCATTCATACCAGTTTTCTATCATATCATTAGACTAGATAAAAAGATTACTGTTATATAACTTACTATAAGGATTTCTTGCAACCTTGCAAAAATCTTCCGTTTAATTATCATTAACATTCCTTTATTCATTCCACTATCTTCCCGCCAAACCCTATATTGACATTTCCGTCAACTCTCCAGTGATTGACCGATCTGAAGAAATCGCCGCCTTGCTTTAGTTTATAAATACCGAACAATGCAAAGGACACAGTGGACGGTTCGGTGAAAAGGCGGGCACAGGAAGATGATCGCATATTCTAATCGTTCTTGACCACAGATATTACGTATTCATTTAGGAAAGAACCGGATTCGTATATGGAATTATTCAGTGAACTGGTATAGTATACGACTTTAGTCCTGATTATATCATTTACCTATTCACGATTTTTCTTGTGCTTATTAACCGCAACACTTTTGATATACTTGATATATTTTGTATTTAGTCGTGCATAAAATACTCGTGTCTAAGGTATTTTATGAGCAAGAAATTTTAAAAAGAACAATTTGTACACAAATGCATAAAAATCACTAGATTGTAAAATTTACTGTCATTTTATGCCTATGTCCTTAAATATGGCGTTGATTACTAAGCCAGTGCCTACTTCCGACTCGTTCCGACATTCCATTTGTTTTCGTTTGTTCGCTTAATTTGTTTCTCGCATCCTAACAAATCGGTTTTGATGATTGATTGGCGGGGTTCACAATGGAAGAGACACGTCGTTGATTTTTCGTCGCCTCTGCTTACTTTTCTTTCCGGCCTCTATTCTTCTCGCTCCCAAAAACAACAGAGAACTTTGGAGTTGGTGGGGAATAGCATTTATTATGAAAATATTCGTTTATTATAAAAAACATTGGTGTCGGTTTCAATGTCTGGGTTTGTTGTGCAGTCTTCCTCGTTTTATTATCGCCAGATGTTTTAATACTATGGTTTTTGGGATCATTAGTTTTATGCGTATTTGTTTAGTGTTTGCTTGTGAATATTTTATCCTACTCCCGTAAATACATTTGAGTAAAGTGCATTTCTGAAACTTATTTTCTGGAAACTTATCGGTCTTATATTTAAGGAACTAACGATAATTGTTTAATCGTTCGATAACTGTTTAAAATTTAAGAAGTATGGCATCGAATGAAGATACTCTCAGAATCCGAGTGTACAAGGTTTGGACAGGTGTGTCTGCAGAAATCTTCAAATTTTTTTTTGTTAACATGATTTCTGCCTTGAAAACTTTTATACGCAGATGAAACTAGACAAAATTCTGAACACTATAGCGAAAACCGGATATTATTTAGGCAGTTTTTATGGATTTTAGAGCTGATTTTGTAAAAGTCCGATTTTGAAAAATGTCGATTTTGGAGAAAATCGGTATTCTTGGGCTGACATTTGGCTGCAGATAACTGTAAAATCCATAAAACCTGGCTAAATAATGTCGGGTTTTCGCTATAATGTTCAGAATATTGTCTAGTTTTATCTGCGTATAAGATTATGCAAGAAGACTATCAATTTTATGAAAATTTTGAATTTCTACAGACACACCTGGTCAAGAATTTTTAATCTCGACCAAAAATTTAAAACCCGAATTTTTGGCATTCCAGGGGAGTATCGGACAAATTCTCAAACTAGGATCCTGGCTAAGGCTCTCTACTGTATTACTGTTTTTACAGCTCCGCCGGAGCTCTAATTCTGGCGGAGTTCGCATTATGTCAAGTCGAGGTGTAAAATTTTCGGAATGGAACTTGTACACTCAGATTCTGAGGGTGTCTTCATTCGATGCCATACTTCTTAAATTTTATACAGTTATCGAACAGACATGTTATACATTTTCGGAAACTAGACAAAATTTGCTACAACTAACATAACTGACACATCGGAACGTAACGCCAAAAATATAATTTTTGAATACAATATATTTACTGCCAATAATTAGTTATCACCCGTTATACATAAATGACAGACGGACCATACAAGATAAAGCAGAGGTCAGATCTCTTTTGTCTAGTTGTATGCATTTATAATCGACTTGAGAAGATATAAAAATGCTATGAGAAAGTTTTTTGTTTGCGATGTAGATTTTACGGGCGGCAAACATTTTCTCGGGTTTAAAAGTATAAAGAAATTGGAAAATATAGATTTTTCTTGTTCTACAACACCTCATATAGAAGAATACTAAGGAGGTGTGTGATGTTTGTGTGAAAAATATTCCATTTTCGCAATCACATTTTGAAGTGTCGAAACACACCAACTATTTCATGTTACAAATTTTTTATTTGAATTGTAATTGTCTCGAATATTGGATAAAAAGACAAAATTATTTATTGTTTATTAAGACTGAGGCTTTACCTTTTGCTAGCTTTACCTTTCGATCAAGTCATGTCTGTACATACCTTTTTCCGTTTCTGTCACTCCGTTCTACAAAGCAGATAAGCAACGGGCGACGAAAACCAACGCGCGCACATTTCCATTGAAATGGTGTGATTGTTTAGTCCGATAAAGCCTCCTTGCTTTCGTTGCTGTTCTATGTGTGAGTCCATCTCTGCTAGGGTTATGTTAGCAATGTTATAATATTCGCTTCTTAGGCTTGCTGACAATATATGATATGTGTGGCAAGGTAACTAGACACATTACATTTTTACCTGATTTTTAATAGTTTGCAATATATTTTCTGTAAATTGAAAATGGTTGTCACGAATCTAGTCGCTTAGAAGTGATAATGATATAAACATCATAGATTTAAAAAGGGTTAGAAATGTGAAAATTGGTTAAAAAAGTAAGTTTAACTGTCAAATTTATATCTATACGATACGTCTAAGAGCTTCATAGTGTACACTATTCGAGAAGGACTCTTCAGTCTTTAGCGTCATTTTCCTCAATCAATTGCTCATAAAACTTATATCTCGTCGTACTGCTCTAAACAAAAACACATTTGAAAGCTGACCGCCCTTTACGCCGTAAAACAGAAAAAGGACCCGTTTATCGATATTTTTTACAGCAGGCAAAGAATTATTCATTGCCTATCGCCGAACGGAATGAATGAATGAATTTAAGCCACTTGTTTGATTTCACTTGTTTGTGGTGGGCGCTAATCGGTTTTTCATCTATTTATTATAATGCAATAGTTTGCGCGTATTTAAACCATTTGAGGATTTTTAACGCCCGTTGTTCGAGGTCCGCTGTCAGCACATCGATACGATTCTGTTTATATTTTTGGTTCCATATCGTTGTATCGATTTTGTTTGTCGCAATATTTCGTTGGTACTTTTAAATTTTAAGTGTTAAATATTTTCGAATACTTTAGATGTCCTTCTCCGCGACGACGATTCCTCCTGCTACAACATTTTCCCAAAATTATACTTCATCGCCAAAATTCTCTATCCCTTCGTCGTCTGCAGCATCAATGAAATGGACCGCACCAGTTACAAATAATTTCATCGAATCTCCTGTGTCTTTTCAACAAAGGCCTAGAAATATCTTGACAGTATGTTAATACATTTTAAATACCAAATTAGTTTTACATGGCAAAATAAGTTAAAATGAATATTAGGAGGTTTAACTTAATTTTTCATTAGTCAACCAAATCTGGAAATAATATAGTAACGTAAGAAAAATCCCTCCTAACTTAGGAAACCAAGCACTTATCGTAAAGGTTATAAAAATATTGTATCCGAAAAACATTAAGATGATAATAACTAACTCATGAAATTATCAGTATAACGGTGTGAATAAATTTATGATCTTCGTATAATTAATTTTATTACATTAATGTAGCTCCAACCGCCAAATTACATTCAACCCACTCAAAAGCCTGTACCCATACAGAAACGCCGTCCCGTGTCAGCAAATTCAAACAGCACCTCACTGCAAACAAAGGGCGCTGCTGTATTGACATCAGATAACTTTAAAGCCGTCTCCAATGTTTCTGATACTCGAACAGAATGCGCATGTATATGTGAACGTCCAGCAGGCATGATTATTTGTAGGAGGTGGGTCGATACATTATGAATATTCAATTAGTTTGTTAAAGAACTATTGAAGAACTTTGGAAAGCAGCAAACAAAATTCCATAATTAGAAATTGTAGGAATAGCGAATGTTTTACGTTAAAACCCTTTGATCCAAACTGTGAAAATATTGAAATTCTCATTTTGAGCTTATGAAATTAGGACGTGCTGAATTGTGTAGAATAGATTACGAAAGAACTGTATATGGTCGTAAGATTCCACTTTATAATTTCCAGATGCGGGTCAGAATTGCTTGGACGAGTTCAGCAGGCATGCCCGGCTCATCCCAAGCGCATTAATTTGATGGATCATCGGGAATGCGTGAAAGCCTTCTGTCGCTCAATTCAACTAACTGAAGTTCCACTTCAAAATTCTGAAGCCAAATGATATCTTCTTGAATTTAATTCTAAATTAATACTGTTAACTAACATATCAGGTATTGAACCCATAAACAAAGCTACTTAGAATGAGAATCATCAGGCTAAGGTGAAAAGGTAAAAGCCGTCATTTTTCGTACCAACCGTTATTTTGCCTATGTTTATGCTTCAAACTAATCTCCAATGTTTATGGTAATTTTACTTCTTCATTTTCTGAAAACTTAAATTCTGTCGTGCAAAATGACTATGTCATTTTGAACGGATAAAAAATATAAATTGAAAAGTTTATCTTATTTTACGGTTATTTCCTTTACTAATTTATTGAATTGTACAAAAATTCTTTCTTGTAAATCAAATAAAATGTATCACTCCTTGCACAATTTATGGTTATTATGTTGATCAAATGTATCATGAAGTTAACGAAGTACGCAATCATTCATATTTGTAATCGCAAATGTTTGTTTCAAAAAATGCTTTTGCCAGTTTAAATACTTCCGTCCTATAGCTGAGCTAGATTACATTGGACAAATACACATTTCGGGGTTGTCGTTTTGGGTACTATCGAGTTAGAGCATACTATAAAAAGGATGGGGGAGTTCTGTTTCCGCAGAATTGTTTCCATCTCGGGGAAACAATTCAGCACAAGATGATCCTTAGGGTCGTTTTATGGCCAAAAACAGTTTCCCGACAAAAATCTGGCGTATTGCCTATCCACTCTTACCTAAACCGCAGTGTTCGAGTCACGTACCCCCTGTGGCCGAAAAATTTTATTCGCCTCATATCGGGCTGAAATTTGGTATACCCCCCTTTTAGGGTAGGTATATGATGTGAAATTTTTTTTCAGACCCCCCGGCATACACCAAAAGGGGGTAAACGACCCCCTTTACCCCCCAGGGGTAAAAAACGTAACTTTTCGAGTTCCCTCGATACAGGGACGCATGATAGCTCAAAATGCTGCCCAGAGAATTCTAAAAACGCACCCGGAAAAATTTTTTCGGGCGATCTCAAAAAGTGGCTTTTTTTGGCCAAAAAGTGTCATTTTTCAGGTTTTTCTGGAAATGCTCACATCTTTTCGAGTTCCCTCGATACAGGGACGCATGATAGCTCAAAATGCTGCCCAGAGAATTCTAAAAACGCACCCGGAAAAATTTTTTTCGGGCGATCTCAAAAAGTGGCTTTTTTGGCCAAAAAGTGGCTTTTTCGGTACTTTTTTGCAACTTTGCGAGAACAGCTCATACGGAGCTAATTTTTTGGCTATGGGGGTTTTCGGGTGCGGGGAATCCGAATCCGGGGGCAAAAAAATCCGGGGGTACCCCCGGGTACAAAAAAAATTTTTTTCAAAAAATTTTAGTTCGAGCAGCCGAAGGCCGCGAGTCTCACTGACAAAGCCAGGCTTCGAGTGGCCGAAGTCTAATGCTGCTCTACTCCCGAACAACCCAACTCTGACCGCTGATGGCGGTGCGCGAAGCGCCGCGGATGCACACTCCGCGCGTACAGTTAAAGTTAATTTTACAAGTGATTGCGGCGAAGCCGCAATCACTTGTAAATTTATAAATTTAGCCTAAATCTTAAGCCTAAGGGTATTGTTTACGCTTAGGCCTAAATATTAAGCTTGCCTAAACCAAGGTTTTTTTAGATTAAGATCATGTTTTAAGAAAGTTACAGCCCCTGGCGTTCAAAAAATTTAAACAGTAGTACTCAAAGTGTAAAATCCCGATCAGATTAACTGTTAATTTGATATTCAATTGTCGCCAATACGGATTTTGTGGGTGACTGGATGATATTCGGAAATAGAAGTGAATATGTAGATTTTGTATTCCTTTTGCAGTTTTGTTTACATTTTTCTGTTGAATAATGAGAGGGTAAAAAAGAAGAAAGAGGAATGCTTTTAACGGAGACTTCTATGGTCGTTCAATCGCTCTCACCCTCTGAATAGTGAGCAATAGTGCTCAGTTATATTTTTGCTCGTAACGAATTTATAAGCTTTTGTAGATTCGTAATTATCGCAAAATAAACTACTACATTCAATCCTGCTACATCACTACCATTTTAATCAAACAAATAAGGTGTGTAAAATGGGCAAGGTAACATCTGCCACCCGACAAGTGCCGGTTGTCGGGGTGGCACTTGTCGTTTTGCCTTAGGGGTGGCAGATGTCGGGGTGGCACTTGTCGGGTGGCAGATGTCCCGGTCCCGTAAAATGAACTAAAGTGTTTTATCATTTTTGACAACGTTTGTTTGTTTTATTCCAGTTTAAATTCCCCCGAGATAACATGTCCTTTTAATTGGCACTTATCTTACATTTCAAATAACTTACATTTTACATTTCAAAATAACTAGTACTGATCTTGCAATATTTCATGTGAATACGAGTTTTCTAGCTATTTTCCCCTAAAAATGCCCTTTATCCAAAATAATATTTCCTCATTCATCTTTCAACTAAACCGACCCAGTAAGTATGCTAACATCGGTAAGTAATGTTATTTCTCTGTCAAGTTTTAAAGTAACAAACTACCGTAAATCCTCCAATAAACCCCCTTCAATTAATTCCCCACTCAAATAAATCCACCCCAAATGGGTATTTTTCCAATTTTTCCAAATTTTTTGGCGCAATTTCACATTTTTTAGCGCATAATATTGCAAATTTTGCTATTTTTTGCAAAATTTTGGCAAAAAATTGAAAAATCTAGTAAAAATTGCCGAAAAATCGATCAAAAATTCAAATTTTTGGCGCCAATTCAAAATTGGTTTAAATTTTCAAAAATTGACCCAAATTTTGCCAAAAATCCAAAGATTTTGACAAAAAGTCCCAAAATTTTCGCCGCGCCCCGGAAATGTAATTCCCCCTCCAATAAATCCCCTTCCTCAAATAATCCCCCTCTAGAACCTGACGAAATAATAATTCCCCCGGGGGATTTATTAGAGGATTCACGGTATACAGAGTCTCTATTTGAGGTGATAGTTTCAGGTTATATAACTAGCTCTATATGGATCTCCGGCTAACGAAATATCTGTGCTCAATTTGCCAGAGTTTACCGCAACCTGTTATATTCAGCAATATCCACGACCTCGAAGTACATGTGGCGAATCATTTCAGTTATACTCCTTACGAATGTGGCGTTTGCATAAATCTTAACCAACCCTATAAATTTTCTACGGAAAATTCTCTTCTGCAACATTATTCTCAATGTCATCCGGAAACGAAACGATATTATGTAAATCAATAAATCGAAACAAACTAAATAAGTTATTGAACCCGTCTGTGTATAAAATGGAACAAAAATCTCCAAAAATTAGTATTTTGGACGCGTAGCTAAAGGATATTTTTTCAAGAACTCTATTTTTGCCACTAAATCAAATACAGTGATAATAGGGCGGTAATTCTATTTTTCGCCTTTCGTTAGAACATCTTTGATAATTGCAGATGTCCGACCTCTAGAATTATTATATAAAATGCAATCAAAGTACTAAAATAACATAAGTAATTTATACATAATTAGTTCAGATTCTGAAATACCACTCTGCAGAAACTCGCGAAGTTGGAGATGAGATGCTCATACGCCTGCATGAAAGTCTTAGCATGTCCACTGCATGGCAAAGCACAAATAACGTGGCTCTGTTCAACGAAGACTTCTCCAATTCAGAACCCAAAACATATTCTGAGACATACGATCATTCATCGAATAACAACGAAGAAACTACCGTGGCGAATACAGAGATAAATGTGAACAAATTGCCAAACACGAAGTCAGTACAAGATGATTCCCGAGGTAAACATATAACATATTTGAGGGAGCGTCACTATTTTCTTGTCTAAAGGATTCCATTATCTTTGAGGTTCCTTTATTTCTTCAAGCTCTTGAAATTTTTCTTTAATGCACTATAAAAAGTTATTTCGAATATTTTTAATTAAACAACCACGTATATTTTGTCTTTATTTTACTAGAGATAATTTTTTCACATGAGTTTACTTTTAAATTTGGATTTTTATTAAAAGTCCCAACTGAAGATATGATATATATGTGTCAAGCAAGTAAAAATAAACAATTTACAGTCACACTTTCTGACTTCAACTTGTTGTTGAAGGAAGAAATAAATGAGAGACCTTACGAAACGAGCACATTGAGTATAGAAATTAAAACCGATCAAGAAATGAATATTGTGAATGGAATAAGCTCACAGCCACAAGAAGACTACGACTCGAATTCGTTCAACCCAAATGCTGATAACGAGTATGTTGTTAATAATTTTGTGTAATTTTAATGTAAATGTGGCCATCTATAATAAATACTGGGTTAGAAAAATTTCAGTTAGTCAATATAAGGTAAAAAACTTAACGGATATCACGCTACTTTACATTAAGTAACATTTTATGGTGCCCAAACGTAACGCATTATGTTTCTCAATTTTGAACAAATTTAGAAGTATTGCAATATTATAGGTACCAATGTGCACCGTCAGAGTCAGCACAAAACATCTGTGATAATCATATGGCTAATGAGCGGTGTGTATCAATAGTCTCGGAGAAGTTTGAGGTAAATCAGTAGTAAAAAATTAGCTCTTTTACGTCATTATTTTGGTAGTACTATTTGCTATTAAGATGCCGTCCACAATGGGTGGACCCAATGATCAATCACCAAGCACCAGTCGCTCAATCAGTCCTCGTCATGAGCCCCAAACCAACTCGCACTACCGCTCTACCAGCCAAAAAGAGTGCTTCAGGAAGCTTTACGTCACAAATTTGGGCTCACTTTCTTGTCAAGAAATAGAAAATGCATTTGTCAAATTTAGGGAATTAACCGACATTTGGGTCGCCTATGATAGTTTTTACGCCTGTGTTACGTTTAAAAGCTACAAAGATGCTCATAAGGCACTGAAGCAGATGCGATTAGGAAACATTCAACGGCAGAAAATTTGGACCACTGTCACTAATCCGAGAAGTAAACGTAGTCGTTCGCCACCGCGCACCTACTGTGTCACGAACAGTCGTACATCTCGACGTCAATCTCATTCGATTCACAAGGAAATATCAAAACAGCACTGAATTGTCCTACCTTCACACCCGATATACCAAATAGTTTTTACTTATCTTATTTAAGCGATTCTTTTAATCGATTGTGATTAAATGTATTAGTTTTAATATCTTTTACACTTTGAATTCAAATATATTATATATTGTAAATTCGACATTCAATTACAGCATGTTGCAAAATTAAGTTTAATAGTACAATTTGTACTAAAACGGAAAGAGTATGAAGGAAAGGTATGACTTAATGTCAAATAATCAACGTGGTGAAAATTCCGTTTTAGAAATGTTACATTTAAGGTCAACATACATTGCGCATGCCACATGAAAAAATCCAAACATTTTTGATATATTGAAGAATTTTCTGTTTTCTGATAAAACCTGATTATAAGAGAATTCTGCGTTTGCTCTATTTTTCGATTAAAAAATGGAAAATTTTTATAGTTAACTATCGTTAACGTCGGCGCCGCTCCCTGATGTAGCAGTAAATTTGGTAAAATAAAGGCGAAATATGACTTTGCATGCAAAATTTCCATACGAAATCTAAAAAATATGTATAAAATAGTAAAAAATAGAATAAACTCTCTAAATTTTGTTGATATTAGAAAGACGAAACAATAGCTAAACAAAGAAACAAAAACTGAAAGTTTAGCCAATTTTGTCTTTGGTAACCCGTTTTTATAAGGTCCACCCAGTTTACTAGGTGTACCGGTCTACGTTTAAGTCCTACTTTAATTTACTCCTCATAAATTATACCAGCATATCGCCCAAATATTGTGAGTAATAGGTTACACTTTCAATTGCATACTCTTACAATGTCATAACAGTATAGCAAAACATCGTTATACAAAACCACTGCTTAAATTCGCGGAGATACAGTAATTCAGCGCCAGAGATAAAAGTGATCAGGCTCGTACACGCTTTGTGTCCACACATTTTGGCAGCTTAATAGTTTTACTGACTGCGGTTTCCTTCTCCTTTGTTTATTTGTTTGATTATTATAAAGAGAGGACAGTAACTTACTATTAAAATCGTGTGTCAAGATGAACAGTTGGTCACTCTACGAAAAAGTTACACAACGGATCAAGTCGGTTTATTATAAGCCTAATCAGATTACACGTACATTTTAATATTTGCATAAAATGATAACGACTGAAGAATGTTGAATTGACGCATGAACTAGGGAAGTTAATAAAAATATGCTGAATAGGTTCATGAGAAAAATAGGAAGAAATCATGTAAAAGTTTCAGTCTTAGTGAAATATCCGCTTCCTATTCCAAATCTCGCATCCTACTCCATATCTCCTCAGCCAAAATAAATTTCACATAAGGCTCAAAGCTCTGGCTTGATCCTATTTTATTGTTTATTTCTGCATTGGTTAATCAAACGGGTTAATCATAATGTTACAGTCCAAGTTAAATATATCAACATGTGAACATTTCCGCCCGATTGCTATCTGTTTCCCCCTCGGCAACGTCCTAAATATTCAAATTACGTCCTAATATAAAGGAAACGGTTAGAAGGAAAGAGCACGAACGGCGTTTCCACTTTTGACTGCACAATAAACACTTAATTTTGATTATGCTAGGTTCGTTTTCTGCGACAATTTGAATATATCTGTTGCATATTTTCAATCAGTATCTTTTTAAAGAGTTCTTCTCCAACACAGTATTTGTTCACTTATGTGAAATTTATAACTCTACGTAGCATACATGCGTGCTGTCATACGGGCCTATAAATACGGTTTTTAATTGATATGTTTTTGTCATGAAAATTTGATTTATTGCTTTTTATATCCGTAACCAGTTAACTTGAAGTATATCATTTGATTGACGTTTTTTGCCTGAAGATCTAAATATAAGCGATACACATTTGATCAATTTAATAATATATTGATGTTCATTCAAAGAAGATGTCAGTCTTGGGTTTGCTTTAGTTCCATTTACAGAAAAAAGTTATTATTCATTCATCTCATTCTTCTCCAATTCACTCAATTTTCTAATTATGCTTGAAAGAATTTGACATAAAAAATCCTTTTCTGTTCCTCATATAAAAGTTTGTGAAGATAGTGCCATAAAATCGCTTGTTTAAAGACTTAAAACTCATAAAATATACTGGACTTTTCTGTGGAGTAGCTCTAAAGAAGTCGCTACTTTAAGAAAAAAATACTTTTCTAAGAAAAAATGCTCTCGAAATACTTATCTATCTTCATGAAGTAGTATCTTCATAATATATCTTACAATATATTTTGACGTGCGGTGATACATTCAAGGTTATTATATGTAACCAAATAATACTACCCATTTTATTTCAACAGTCGCGCATAAGTTCTTTGGTTCTTATTTCTCCAGCTTTCGTTCTTGCTATTTCCGGCCCAAAATCCTTTGTCTAACATAAACCAAGATGCTTGTAACCAAACTTGTCTCTGTTTCCCTCCCATTTTCGATCTGCGTTCTCTCAGGCTGCCACATTAGAAACGGCTTCCTTGAACTAATTTTTTTACATCAATGTGCAAAATTGTGGGTTGCTTCATCCTTCCCCCTTACTTTGATTACGCCTTATTGCTGAAAACAACCAGAAACTTCATTTGCGCTGATCTGTATCATCCGCATTCGCGATTAAATTACTGGCTTCGAACTCGCCATTTAACCAAATAAGCTACCCTAAACAGCGCCTATACAACAAAGGAGGAAACCCGTGCTTTTTGCATATTTAAGGCACTTGCACATAAACAAATAAAAGAATTAAAAATTTAGGCTCTTCACCTTCTTTAGGGTCCTACGCAGAACATATCGTTATAGGATACAGTAGACTCCACAGTATTGTACATTCGTGAATCTTCTGAACCACCACTGTGTCAGTATATATGAATGGACAAAAATTGGCTTCGCATTTTATTCCTGATTTTATTAATTCTGACACGATATTTAATAAAATAGACTACGTAAAAATGGTCTACTCGCTCCTTTTAAAATTATGTGCCTCATACTTAGAATTTATGATTACAATTTGTGGATGGGACTTTGCATGCGAATAATAAATGATGTTATGTTAAGTTTAGATAACTGCAGCTCCATCAGCAAAAAGTGCAAAATGAGTGATTTAACCGGTGGCTTTGGCGGCGGGTTTGGCATATGTTGTTCAGCGACGGATACGATAAATACAAACAAGTACAACGAAGATAAAGGTAAGTTAGGACATTTCAGAATATTATAGAATTACGAAAATAATCACATTTGTGACCAAAACACGTTTCAAATTTTCATTACAAAAAGGTTTTAGTTTCAACATGAGTATTAATCCAATGATTAGTCAAGTAAATAAGAAAAAGATGCTGTAAATAATGCTTTACGTAGTTTTGTTAAAATTGAGAAATACAATTTGTTTGAGACTTTCATAGTTTCGTTTTATATTATAACATGTGATATTGATCCTGATTTTCTATAAAGCTCTATACAATACCCCGTAAGAATAAAGTTTAAGTCGGAAAATAATTTCATGTTTCTCGGCTCAAATAGTTTAGCGCAAATATCAGATATTATCACATTATTATCAGATATTATCACAATCATTACACTTCAATTTTTTGAATTGCCTAATAATTATAATTTATAAATTTAGGCATACCTGCCAGTGGCGCATTTCTCTGTGAGGACGACCTAATGCCTTTGGACGACAACAGCTTCGGAGGTTATAATGCTGGATATTCGCCAAACTTAAGCAGTCGCAATGGACATAATTTCAAGCAAAACGCCATCAGTCAACGTAATCAGCAACAGAAAGGTTGTTTTATATTTTGACACAATATAACAATATCAGTTGCAATTGTTTTTAGATGAAAAGAATATAGCGCAGAATTGCTGGGGTGACAATCACAATGACCAGCAACAGAAGTACACAACAGTAAACTGCTCCAAAGCGAAAGTTGTCACAAGCGTCGACAATGGCCTTCAGAATAATGGCTCGAATTCTTCGGATGACAAAGCAGCGAATGACGCATGGGGCGAAGACGGTGGTTGGAGCACAAAAGGCTGTTGGGATGCAGAACCTGCAAGCAAGGACACCTTAGTAGGAAATATCGCCACTGCAAGGTATTACATTTATTATCAATAGTTCATTCATAGCTGAATTGAACTACTTTGTCAATGTTTTGTAAATATCCCAAAATAACATAATTTGAAAAAATAGTTTTGCCCCAATGATAGCCAGTAACAAAAATTAACACAACTCTCTTGAAGCCCACAAGTAATGTATAATACAGACAAGGACAATGAAACGAAAAACTATTTAGCGCAATTTAATGACAGGAAACACATCACCAGCATAGAAATTTGCCTTTACTATATCCCAGAAGGTGTAAGATGCATAGATATGCCTACTATGTTTGAAAAATTGATGCAGATATTAGAAGCGCAATATAGCCCGACATATCTCCCCTTAGATGCATACATATCTTTTGACAGATTCTGTCAAGGTGGGAACAGCCTCCTTGTTTTCAATTCCTCTAATATGTATAGTTTGCTCTTTTTTTATAATGAAATGTCGATAAATTTGCAGTAGTCCCTGGGCTGACTTCGATAATGAGAATAAGCAATACCAGGATAAAGCCAAACTCAGCCCATTCAAAAGTCGCAATCGCAGAGAGTTGGTGGAAACGAACAAAATACAACCGAAGTTGAAAATAAGTAACGGGTACAGAGGAATCGAGAGCGAAAACCGTTTTAGCAACAACATCAATGACGGCGACAACACAAGCGCTTGGTTTGAACATGATGATCGGGATGGCAACGACGGTCAAAAACCAGGTAATTTGTTGAAAAAGCACATTATTGCAAATGCGAAAATTAAGAATTAAATCTCAGCAAAATTTTGATTGCTCTTAAAAACTGAAACCATAATCCCTGAAAACTAAAGGAGACATGAAGTATAACTGAAAACAACGACTAAGAATATGCGTATTTATCTCGTCCAAAATTTTTTAGCGAGTAAGGGCAAAGATAAAGTTTGATTTGAGGTGCTGTAAATTAAAGCTAAAATTTTCTTGAAGCCAACAACCTATATTGCTTAGATAAATGTACAGCACAACTAAAAACCTTTCAGAGGATTTCGCAAGTCCGTACAGCCGCAATACCAAAGACGCTGCCAACCCGAATAAAACACCTATTGGCAATGGATCAGGATCGCAGTTCGGGAAGATACATGTCAAACAAAAGCAGGACAAACCCAGCAGAGTCGCGTCTCCTTCGAATCCTGCAAATATACCGGATAAATTGGTAAATTCTTTCAGATTTGAATAGGTTAGAGGCCACAAATTGGTACTTTAAACTATATTATATTTCCGGGTTGCTAGTATGAAAACGGTTCTCAATGAAAATACGACTTTACAATTAGGAAAAATTTTTGATTGACTCAAAAGCTGTGAATGATATTTTTGCTTAGAATATATAGTCCTATCTGTTTTGTATAAACGATGCATAATTATGGGGTAATTATTGGTTAGTTTTATTAAATTTCTGTAATTTAGAACCGAGAAAAGGACCAAGGGGGTTGGGAAGCTGCATCATTTAAAGGATCGTCTCCGGGACCAAGCAAGCATACCCAAAACGACAATGTGAGCGAATGGGGAGGATGGGACGACCAGGTAATTTATCCAGTTAAAAAATTCAAACTTGATTACGGGATTTATTAGGCAATAGGATTGGTTTAATTACATTCCATTGAAGACTCCAAAAATGCACGTGATATCTGGAATATTATTGTTTTAAAATTTAGAACCAACATATTGGAGCGAACAACTGGAATATAATCGAAGACTCATCATGGGATAATCAACCAGGCGCCCAAGCATCAAATGAGACAAAATTCGTTAGCGGTAATTTCTCTTTACATTCTAGATAGAGTACAAAATTTCAAAACTAGTAAACAACTGAAAATATTTTTTGAAACATCCGATCTTCTAAAATAGGCGAAATTTGTAAGACCACATATTTTCACAAATGTTAGTTGTATAATCGAGTAATCTATAATATTTTTTCATTTTAATGACTACATTGTTTCCATTCCAGAATTTCCGATCACTGGTCCTCGTACCTGCATTTCCCACGCCGCCAGCAAGCCGAATGTCGCCAATGATATGCAAATGCTTAAGAAAGACTCCGTCGCTGTTACTTCTCAGCCTGCAGCAGAATCTAAACCAACTGTTTCCGCATCGCCACCGAAATGTGCTGAAATTCAAAAAATTACGAAGACGCTGAATATCCTCAACATATCGACTCCCCCGACTACTCAGCAGAGCGATTCACCGAAGCCAAACGTTGCGTCCCCATTCAACACTCACAATGTTAGCCCGTTCAACATGCGAGCTCCTCCTTTTGAAACTCGACATAACAACGCGCTTTCTGTAAGAATTTTACTCTTAAATTATGGAAAAGTCATTAATAGCGCAAAATTATGTGTAGAATATTGCACTTCGTATGGCTGATATTTTCAGGAGATTTTCAATGCAAAAACCATTACTGAAATAAGATAACAGAAAATACTGCTTTTGCAGATCACTTTACCGAACAAACAACAGCAGTCAGGGGCAGCTCATATGTCCAGAGTTATCCAGAAACGGTCTCCTCAGGCTGTTCCTGAAACTCTTCTTCAGCAGTCTCCAGCCACTCGAGGCCCTCGGATTGTTAAAAAACAGTCACCTCAGGTCGTTCCGAATGTTTCTCTGGATTTTTGTCAACCTGGAACACCCACGTCCGCCAAGAGCGCGTCTGAAACCAGTTTAGCCGCCGGAGAAGCGTGCATTTGCAACCGTTTAGATGCCCGAGTTATTTGTGTGACGTGGGTTTTTCATATTTTTCTATTAGGCACTCGATTATTTCCTAATGAATTTCGTAATTAAATTCACAATGCTCGAAGATATCTGTTACTGAATCTTTACATTATCATATTTATGAAATAAATTTTCAGGTGCGGTTATGAAGTGGAAGGCCGTGCTACCAAACCATGTCCCGTCCACCCAAAGCGAAGATGTCTTACCGACCGAACTTCATGCGCAGATGCAGAATGTCGTTCTACCAACATTGTGGAAGTGCCAAAGAGGCCGAGCATCAAGTAAAACTTTATCTGAAAGATCTTTCCATGTTGCTATTGTAAAGTCAATATCTGATGTCTTATTATTTAAAATGTAAATTATCCCAATGCTTAGTTGTTTGTTGTACTCTATAAATAAAACGGCGAAAACACATATAATTGCGGTTTACACTTTTCCAATTTTCACCCACAAGACAAGTTAAAGAGAAACACTCTTTATCTTTTCGTGGCATTTAGCGCCCTTTCCGGCTTAAACTCATTATTTATTTGTGTGCTACTTTGCTGACACCGAAAAAGCAGACGTCAAAAGCAAATTATTTTCTATAGGCGAAACATTGTCATGGGTTTTTCTCAGAGTAACTGGCTTGCTCCTGAAAATTGTTACAAGTGTGTTATGAGGAGCTATTTGGTTAGGTTTATGTGAAACATTTACACCGAGTCTGCTTTATAATAAAAGTAACCCTTAATACTGTTTTAATATCCAATTACTTGTGTTCAATTAAATTTACTAACGAATTAAAAAAAAACATTTGTATTTGTGATCCTATAAAGTGTGCAAGAGTTGGCATTATCTAAACAAAACTGAATGACAGATAGCTCTGAGAAAGTAGTGTGGATTAGCCGCATTAGTGTAAAGTGCCACAGCACATAAATGGATAACATCGGTGTGTGCTGTGGGTCCTTCCCACTGCTTGTTTTAGTTTTTCTCACACTCAGCCCTTTTTCGATATTCTCGCCCGCGCCCAAAAGACAAATTATCCAAATTAGTCAAACTGCTACCACAACACTTATCGGACAACAACAAGACGGATTGGTAGTCCGGCAGAATGAATTGGCCTCTGGCTGGCGCATGTTTATTTAATTCACTATCAAAACAAAGTTAAATTATTTCTGAAAGTATTTGCAATTCTATGAAAATTGGGCATAACTATATCTTTTGAGCTAAAATTGGTTATAATTGCATGTGCCGAAAGGTGGCACATTATAAATTTAGGCAAACAAGTTTCAATTGCAATATCATTCTGTGACAAATTGGCTAACAAAACTCAATTTAACAAATGGTTTTGACACACCAAGCCTTTCGTCCCAGTTCCGCTTTTCCGCCATTTGACGATTGCTTATATTTTTGATCGATGGCGTCCGGCCCATTGATCGATTCTATTTTTAATAGGATTCATTATTGATTGATTCAACCGATTTTTTGTTTATCGATTAGTTTCTAATATTGTCAGGTAACTGATAGTCACGGAATCGGAAGAATGAGCAACAAGTCATGGTTATATTTACAGGTCGTCTAAAATGGGAAATTGTCCGGAATTTTCGTGTATTTACTAAACATAATGGCTTCCGCTCTGTGCTGTTTTATGGATTACTAATAAACTCGCCGACAAAATGAACAAGCGACCCTCAACAATGAATATGCCATTGGCGGTAACGTGCCTAAATTCGCCGTCAGAGGTGACTAACTTTGCATATAAAAATGGATAGGATAACAATTAAAAGCAAATTATTGCAGAATTAAAATCTAGATCACAAAAATTTTCCTTTTTCTAAATTAAAATTATAAACTTTTTTATTTGATGTTTTGACGCAAATTTATTTCAATAAATGTTCTTATTTTTATACTCCTACTTTATACTACTATCTTTCGCCAGTATTACCATAAAAGAATCAATCAACCTTTTGCTGTCAAAAAATGCTGATAATTAGCGATTTATCAGATGCGTAGTAGGAAATATTTATAAGTTTAGAAACCGTTCAGTAAATAAGTAATAAAATGAGTCTTCTTAATTCATGGATTATCTAAAGTTTCGTAATATGTTTAATTTCTGCACCTAAATTATGACCATATTACCAGATGATATAATGTTACTTTACTAAGAAACCAGTGTGCGTGCGTGCGTCAGTCACTCACCTGACGGTTAGACCCCTTCCAGTGCTCATTTCCGGGCAAGTGATAGCTTAAAATGTTCGTACGGATGTGCTGATGCAGATTTTCAAAAAATTTAGACAAAATATAGACAAAATTTTTTAGACAAAATTTTTTTTTGAAAAATGGGGTATACTGACGCCGGGGGAGGGGGGGGGGCGACGCCGCGATAGCGGCGGTGCTTCCGCTAGTACAATACTATTAACTTAGCAAAAACTCGGCAGCTTTCGGAGAACAATTTGCAAGGTCGGAAAAATAGCAGTTAAAAATCCCATTTAAATTTTGGGTGCCTTTTTTATTTCAGCCATATCGTACGGAAAGAAGTCAGTTACCAAGAAGAAATTCGTGTAAGAATCAAAAATCCATTACAATCCCAAAATTTATTTGAGAATTATTCCAAAAATTTCGTCTATGGTCATAGTTTGGCCAAGCTAGCCCGATGCACCCAAGCACCGCTAAGTCCCGCCCTTGCACTCTACTTAAATAATATAATGATATCAGATTTCATCACTAAGGAAAATGGGGAAATTAAACGGAAACCTTTCAGTTCTGAATAATGCTCGCAAAAATTTGAACGCATATGCCCATTCTGTTGGACGTCAAGTGAAATAAATTTATTCATTTCTAAACTACGAGAGTAAACGAGTCACGGACACTTGCAAAAAAGTGTATCATAGGAAAGGCGCACCTAATGGAATTAATAATAAGCCATAGCGGGACACCCAAAGGCGTGTATATTTTTGTTTTCCATTGACTTTCTGCAATGTTTCTTAGTGTTTTATACGAGTTCTTTCTCGCCTTTTATCTTTTAATTCCAGATCTTTGCCAATCAATGACATGAATAATGTGCTCTATTTAGATGCCATCCGTGGCTTTGAATTTGGTGCTGGGTGAGGCGCGAGTCTATACCGGAGATTGTCTCAATGCCACTGTACTATTGGATTCGGCAGATCCGGAAACGGTTCGTATTGGGCTTTTATATATTGTTTTGTTTCCTTTTCAGGGTTTCAGGAATATTTCTTAAAAAGCAACTGATTTTGCTGGAACTATTTATACTGAAGCTGTTTATACCTTTACAAAATACCAAAAAATTGTTTTATAACAAAAATTGACGCAAATATGTTTTTAATTAATTTAAAATTTATATATTTTTTTGATTTATGACTATCTTGCAGATTATTCACGAACTTTTGGCTGAAATCCGAGGTGTCGGAAGGACAGGCTGGGTCAATATTCACACTGACAAAATCTATGAAACGGAGCAGGTATAACTCACTTTTCGACTTAAATATTCTGTACAGCTCTTAAAATATTATACGAGATGATTTTTAGGAATATATAAATTTGGTTCTCCCACTATGCCACCAGCAAATGGCTCTGAGGCCAGGACGGCACAGGTTCGCTCTTCGAGTGGCCATTCCAGACGGCATGCCTTCTTCTTTCGAGAGCGAGTTCGGCTCAATTCGCTACACTGTGAAAATCAGTCTGAGTTCCAATGCGGACCATGTGAGGACGGACAATTTTTTGTCTTATTTACTACTGACCAACTAAATTTTATTTAGTCATCGGCGGTGGAAGTATTCCCATTTTTCGTTGTAACTCGTTCATTCTTTGACGATGTGCCACAAGTAAGCGAAGTTACATACAAATTTATCAAAAATGTTTTAAACGAATTGTCAATACTGTCAAATTTCTCTATCAACAGACCCGGTTATTTGATTGTTAAGGATAATTGGCATATCAAAATTAAAGAGGAAATGGTTAAAGGATTTTATAAAGGAGATTATTATAAAATAGCAAATATTTGCTTGGCAAGAAAGTCCTGTCAGTGTTTTTATGAAAAAAATTAAATAAAACAAAACCGAAAGGACTTTCTTGCCAAACCAATATTTGTTTCGGACACAGCAATTCTGTAATATTTCAGGCAGTAATGCAGCCTATCGACTATCGCGATGAGATAGATTTCACTGTGTGTACATTGCCGTTCGGAACAGTCTACTTGAGGTTTTTCATAATATTCAGTTTCTATAAATGACGTAGACATTCAGGATATCACTTCCACGCACGGCTTTTTGTCTAGGTGAAATGATTCCGGCGAAAATATATGTAAAGAATGCAACCCGGAAAGCAGTGAAAGATTGCCGGTTACAACTTTTGCTCAAAATCCAGTTTGAGGTCAGCGTATTCATTGATTGTAATTACATGAATACTAATTTTAAAATCATGACACATTTACGATTATAATTTTATATTTTTCTTTATGAATTTCTTTCAAAGTAATTATGTGATACGGAGAGGGAAATCATTGTTTGAAACTAAAATAAGTGCCTTTATTTGTGAAATAACACCACTTTTTGAGACGACTTATGCTTGCATTGAGTTGAATTTGCATTAATTATATATCCACAGAATGCGGAATAATTGAAGTGCAACAATTTCAGGCCAAGAGTCGATATGAGCATGCAAATGATCGAAAATTGGTTGAGCAAATCATTGACAGCTGGCTCATGGGGAGAGTCAAAGGTCGTACAGAAAAGGTATAAAATACCGTAATATTGAAAAAGTTTTAATCTACTACATTACTATGTTAATAATTTAATATACTCATTGTGATAATAAAATTTGTGCTTCAAATTTCTAGACATTTGACGAATGTCGGCTTCGAGTTCCAGAGACAGCCACTCCAACTTATCAGCAACAATCGGTGAACCCGTCATTGCCAGGAACGAGCGCCGGATATGATGGCGGCATTTCCTCGTCCATACAATACGATCATTCCGGAATGATGAGCGGTGGTCAGCAATCTTATACTAGCAGTATCATTGTTCTATCTTATGTGCTAAGGTTTACAGCTTTACCAGGGTAAGTAAATCACTAATTTTAGTTCATCTATAATTGCCGTCCTTTCCGTCCCTAATTTTTAAAAATTGAAATAAATAAATTTGAATACAGGCTTTCTCGGACCGGGACCTTCCCCTTTTCAGCGAAATTTGTGCGGAAACATAATTTGAGCGGCGAAAAAGGAAAGTGTCACACACCAGTTTTATTTTACCATGCTTTAAACTCAGAATAATAGACATTCAAAACTCGTTTTCAGAATTGAGACAGAGATCCCTTTGGTGGTCACATCCCAGCCATACTCAAACGGTAGCACAGAACCTCCGCAACGGGAAGAGGTATTCACACAACAGCCCACGCATTGGGAGGAAAATGGTGATCTGCATCAGAACGCATACTCCGGGAATTCAACTCTAGGAGTGCCCTTAATGTCAGCTATGGCGGGCTCAAAACTGAAAAGTCCAAGCGGAACACCAAGGAGAGTCTCCATTTTTGAGACAAACGGTGATGGAGGGGCCTTATATTTTTGTTGAATGTAATTATTATTGTACAATTAATGTATTCACTAAAATTAGTTTTATAAACAGATTTAATAAAACGACAATTTTTTTTCTAAATATATCATAAATTTAAGACCATTGATTTTGCAAATGTTTAAAGTACAATTCTTTATGACAATTGAAAGGCTGTATGTCGACTTCGCGTGTTATTTCTTGAGCCTTGACGTAACGCATATATATAAAAAGCGTAACTACCGTATGGAACGGAAACAACTGAAAATCTTGAGCATAATTAGATGTATAAGCTTTCTTATAACCTTCAATTTATTATAATTTGGACCGAAATTTGGGCCAAGAAATTAAAAAACATAATGATCATTATGAAATCTAAAATTTTGTGATGTCTTTCGATCTTCATTTCAACGCTACGAAACATGGGCGGAAAATATTGGATAAGCATAATTTGTAGGAGTAAGAGACACCGTTTGAGATGCATCAAGACTGTTCATTAATCATTTAAGAATAAGTTCTATTTCATTTGTTTAATTTTCCAAATGTTTAATTTTGGTTACTTAAACGTTACGAAAAATTGATTACCGTATTAACCATTTCATACAAACACATGTAGTCGTTCGCCGACAAACTACCCATTGTTAACCGCAAATAGGTCCCGGCAATTAAATAAATTGAAAAAAATATAGTGAAAGAAATGTCAAGCGGCAATATCAACTTCATTGTCACAACATTCTCGCGCAATTGATAGCTCAAGCTCAAACTGTAATTCGCTTGATTTCTAAATATTTTAAAATGGCATAGATTTAAAACTAAAATGCTTTCAAATTATACTAACTTTTTGCGGTATCGACGATTTTGAACAATCACCACATAATCGAGAATTGATGTCATAATCACAAGAAACATTAGAAAATAATGCAAGTAAATAAGGTAGTGCATGTTAATAGTCGTTGTGAGGGAAAGGTACACCATAGGTTTTGAGAATTTTTGTTTATCGAGCAAGGCGGTGTAGACAATCAGAAAGGAGACGACGAAAGTGAGAGTCCACTGAATATTGCAATTTAGTTAGTTATTCCATAGGACGCATCGCGGCCTACGCCGCGGATTACCCCTCGCAAAATCCAGGATTTTCCGGATTTCCGGAAGCCATAAATCCCGGTACTCGCAAAAGTTGTCGGCGAGACCGGTACCAATCGTCTTGTCTCGCCGAGACGAAGCGATTGACGTCTCATACACCCGGATCCGAGTACCGACTGGAAAGTTGCCTTTGTAAAAACCCCCAAAAACTGAAAAATGGCCTTTTCTCCATTTTCGTGGCGGGACCACCCCATTTCTGACATTGCAAACCCCCCTAAAACCATGGGTTTTGGGGGTTCTCGCGAGTTTGGGGTCCGGGAGCGTCGAAAAGCGGGAGATTCTATTCGTCTGTCACTGACACAGTGCGCCTTAGAGGGACTCGATAAATGCATTAAAAATTTTATAATTTATTTCATAAATTTATAAAATGCTCAGGGATAAATGTAATGTATTTATCTCGCTCTCTCTCTGGATAGCGCTAACTTCTTGTGGCACATGTATGAAGAAAGTAAACTATGAATGTAATTGCATTAAACTCATAATCTTTTGGCAGGAGACCAAAATATGAAGTTGCAATATATTTTATTGAAGTGTCGAAGCATTTATTTATCATTATGCTCTTCCGGAGCCCAAATTTTCCGGTAAATCCACTCATGATAGCGGTATTAAGATTTGTCTGACAACCAGAGCCATAAATCCGATATGTAAGTGTGTTTGGAAAGTTGATTAATTTAACATGGGAACATCCCTGGGATTTGTATTCCTCACACTACTATTCTATTGGAAAAGAGAGAGCTCACCACAAAAATTGTGCTTGCAATTCCAAAGAAGCATCCAACTTTCTCGTACCGTTTAGCGAAAATTGTCGCCCATGCTCTCTCAGCCGTAATAGCGCAGTGAACGAGTGTGAAAGCAACCATATACCTGCAATACTTACTTCTATAGTTTTAAATCAAACTTACTCAAGTAAACCCACATATAGCTGGGGAGTCGTATTGCAATACCAAGCGGAACTTCCGTTAAAAGTTCACACGGGTCTCGATAGAACAAATATAAAAACTAAAATTTGTTGCGAATTATATATTTTATGATTATTTATACATTAACGTGATAATTTACCAAATAGCGTAATTGAATTGCCAAGGTGTCAACGCAGTCCATCACATACAACAAAATTACGTTAACAACGAGCACCTACAAAAGTATTAATAAGCAAAAATGTTGGAAATGCATAATTTAAGTGCTTTCTAAAATAAGTATAATAATATCTTGAACTGCGTTTAAAGTTGCAAAACTTACCAATAGGTTTATGTGAAACATTAAACGTCGTCGTTTGAAGTGAAAAATTAGCATGGGGAGCATGACTAATGACACTGTCGAAACGAGTACTGTAATAATGATAGGTAATGATTGCGAAGGCACTAATGATAGCTGAGAGAGCGATTTAACGGTTTAATTTATTCAGCGAAAGCCGCTTTTAAACGGAGTATGCGTATTGTGTCAAAATAGCCGAATCATTTACCGTCGAATTTAGGAGGTTAAGAAAAATAAACATTGAACATTGGTTACAAAACAATTTTTAGATTGTTTAAGTAAAATGAATGTAATTAAAACACAACCTTGAATTATTCGAACTATGTTCCATCCTTTATGAGATATCATTTTAACAGCCTGTAAATAGAATTGGATTATAAAATTAGTTGATTACAGTTTTTTAGTCATTTGAATCGGCTTTCAACAGGTAACTCATTGATATCACATGACTATTTAACCAAAATATGTGGAAAATTGGTAAAGCTGGCCTTACAACTCCGTGAATTTTGAAATGCTGAATTTAGCGTTGGGATAAAATAACCTCTTCTATCAGGGGACAACTATCAGGCTACAACCAGGGGATATTTGAAGAAACAGGGCGATGAAAACCCCTTTTTGGGTCACTTTTTATTATGTTGACCATAAATCTGATGTTACTCATTATATGTCAACTTTTTCACTAGTTTTTAATAGCACAATCAGATTTTTGAATTCGCGCCAAAAAGTACCCGTTTCATCCCGATTTCTTCAGATTTTGATGAAAATCTGACGAAAAGGGCACTTTTTGGTAAAATGACGAAATTTAAAAAGTTGTATTGTGCCATCAGATTTAGGGCCATTATGGTGAAAAGGACCAAAAAGGCTTTTACATCACCCGGTTTTATCAAATATCCCCTGATTGTAAGGCCGGCTTAAGTATTGGCAACATGAAGGGAGCCATGGAAGTCAATCCGCTCAAAAGGCTGTGTAATATGAGAGGATTATGAGCAAGTTGGTCCCACCACGATCATGCAGTTTAGTCCTTTACAAGGGGGCTAGCTCAAAACTGATATTGTTGACCCCCATCTAAAATCGTATTTTAAGGGGGTTAGCATAATCAGTTTTGAGCTAGCCCCTTGTAAAGGCTAAAAGCTAAACAGCATGATCGTGGTGGGACCAACTTGCTCATAATCCTCTCATATTACACAGCCTTTTGAGCGGATTGACTTCCATGAAGGGAACAACAACAAACTTCAAGGAGAAAGTTGTAAATAAATGTGGATAATAAAATTATTTCTCAGGGGATAATATCCCCTAGTCGAAAATATCCCCTAATATTTTCGACTAGTTTGAGAGACATGTCGATATTTATGCATAAACTTTAAAAACTAGTGTGAATCCTTTGTATGCATACTAGGAACTTTACAATTCCAATTGGAAATTACATATCGGTTATTGGATTTTCCAGGCGATTGTGAAAAATAGCTCCGGAAAAAAGTAGGTCAGGAAAAATGGCCAGTAAAATAGCCCAAATGAAAAGAACTTAAATCGGAAAAAGTTATACAGTCGAGTCCGCTTATACCGACTCCCGTTCATAACGACCCTATGTTTATACCAGCCCTTTGGTATAACTCCCCGAGAGGAGTCGGTATAAATGGACTCGATTACATATCAAAACTGTCCTCTGAATAAAGCTTTCAATGTGAAAAATGCTTTACGAGCTCAGAAAATTGAAAAGTTACGACTATGTGAATTTATATTCTTTGGTTCTGAGAGACGATAACTTCAAACAATTAAAATTTTTGGTTTGTGGAACTGCGATAAATTTCGTCTCGAATATTCTATTTATCGGATAATTTTAATATATAGTTATGGTTTAAAATTTTTCCGAGCTATTTTTGCATACCGCCTTTTTCACTATTAAATTTTTAATGCAATGAAAATTATCTTAACAATGATCGTTGATAACAAAATATTACCTCGAAGCAATCTTCTTTTTCACCATGCAGCATCGATAATGTATTCGAGTTAGATGCCATTTGTTTTCAAAATATTGAATATTCTAATGAATGAAAATGGTGAGAAAGATAACGGAGGTTAACTTTACCTGAAATAATTAGTAGGTTCGAAAGAAGTTTAATAAATGTTAAACGATGCTTAGACGCGATTCATTATCATATGATATAATTTGGATAAGAACAAACGTAAATGCGAATCATTTTAATAATTTATAGCCACAATTATAACCAAGTTGTTGAGATAATAATTATATTTTTATTAGGAAAAGGTATGATTCGCAGAAGTTTCTTATAAAAAAGTAGTTTAGTATAATCACATATGAAGCACACACGAACTTTGAACATTAAAACGATAGTAAATTGATATTTGCCCCTACAAATGTTATCAAAAGTTATCAATAATCATTCTTGTTATCGAAAACAGCATTAACAACAGTGTTGTATGCAAAACTAGTACTAGAAATCATAATTTAGCTAAAATTTCAACTTAAATTATGATTTAAAGTGCTAAATCTATGCCTATTCCACTGGCAAATTCTCGTTGCTGAAAAATATTTCACACAAAATTTATATTGATTATTACAAACCAGTTCTTAGTACGATTCACTTCAAGTTGGAAAATCCATTTGACTGTGAAAAGGTAAATACTTCATTAGAAAAATTTTGTATTCAAAATGGGATTAATCCGCTAGCTAAGAGGAAACTCCATTTGACTGTGAAAAGGTAAATACTTCATTAGAAAAATTTTGTATTCAAAATGGGATTAATCCGCTAGCTAAGAGGAAACTGCTTTTAATAAGAGATTAGATATCTTACTCCAAATACAGTACATTGAAAATGCGTGGAGTTTCTTTGTCGGAATTTCTCAGTACTTTCTTTTCGTTAGGGTTTTTGCACGTGGCATAAGTGAATTTCTCGAAATACAGTGTAAAGCATTTCAAAATAATAAGAATTATAGTGTTAGGTTGTAGTATGAAGATATATATTTGAAAATTAGGGAATAAGGTATACATATTTTGAAAGTACAAATACGATAATCAATTAGCTCAATTAGTATTTTTGCTATATGAGAAATCTAGCGTAAAACGGTGTGAACTGTCGCACTTTAAGTCACACTTAGCTTGGACAAATTAATGTCAAAAATACCTTTATAGTTCATTGAAACAATGCGCCGCTAGACACCGTGGGATTACATATTGCTTACTTTTGTGCTGCCGCGAAGATCATTGGTGTTAATGGAAAGATGAAAAATATATTTACCTATATAAATAATTTGTGCTTGTGCACAAGCGTCATAGTCTGACTCAAAGCTTCACACAAAATTTAGCTCATATGAGCGTGTTTGTGACTAGTTCACACGTCTTATGAGGCTTTTACGTATACAGAAGCATTAGCGCTTCGGCTTGTGGTTTACGTATGCGTACTACAAGGAATTAAATATTTTGATGCAACATATAATTTTGTCGAAAGTGATGACCTTTAGGAGCGGAGAACATGTAAGGTCATTCTAATTAGCACATGACATTCATAAATTTTCAAAATAGAATGTACCAATTACCTTGAAGCAAAACACAACGACTGACAACTAGTTTTTATACATACCTTGATGATCACTTCGAAAGTTATATGAATCTTCAAAATATATTGTATTACCTGGATTAGATCCAAAAATAACCCGTGATGTTAATCGATGTAACACAACAGTAGGACATTCTTACTTTCATATAAATTTCCAATTTTTTAAAATTTTATAGTAACAAAATTGCGAGAGTGCATGTAATTATATTCCACAATCGTGAGTCAGATTAACGACACAATACGGCCAAGCACAGCAGAGAGACATCATGTTGCTTATAAATACGGCCAGATCAAAGCTCCTATTTATATTGAGAAATCATTATAATAAAACAGCGAGAAATTGACACGAACTTTATCGCATAACTTTTTATTTATATACTAATGTCAATACATAGGTATACTTAAAAAGTCTACGTAAAATAATATTGAAGCTTAATTTTCCCTTGATTTTCTTTCTCAGCAACCGCTGGACGCTATAGCGCCGTTCTGCAGCCGTGCGTCCTCTTCGATGAGCGTGATATGTGATTTCATGTGACGTGGGAAACTGTCCTTAACTTTCGGTATACACGTGCGATTCGCTGTGTGCTAAAATTACGTTTTGCATTGTATGCAAATTTCGGTGACATCTGTGGGTCTAATTCTCAGGTGGATAAACCAGTGAAAAAAAATATCGTAATTGCGGTGTTGCTCGCTGCCGAGTATTTGGTGACGAAAACCTGCTAGTGCTATTGCTGCTAAGCTCCATTTATTCGGTATGAAAGTAGTATTTGAAATACCTCCAAACGTGTGACCAAGCGCGAAATTTAAACACGTTTTTCGAAACCTGCATTACAGCGATTCGTCATACTTTGTAGTGTTGCCCACTCTATATTTCGTTAGAATAATCATCCATCAAATTTTGTCTAAAATTCACAAACTTCGCCAAGCATCTTCTTATTTATGGAGAAATTTATTTCTATTCCCCTGAAGACTACTTTCGATGTGGATTTTAGTAAATCCTTGAAGAAGAGTCTTGACAACAGCTATTCTGGGTTACCCAAACATGTGATAAACCAAACTGTGAATGGAATCGCAGAACTCAACCTGCTCAGGTGAGCATTCGGAACAATTTCGGTAAAAATGGCGGCAAACTTCAAAAATTATAATGTTTATTTACTGTGATTTGGAATTAGTATTCAAAACGTTCTAAGGAACGTGATAGGCACTGAAACAAAAATAGAAATGACAGTTTGATGAACATTATTAATAACAGTTTTTAATATATAAGTTTTGTGGCTAAGAATACCAGAGCGAATTTTACCAATTCCCATGTTTAATCAATTTATTAGACCTCATTTTTAGAAAGAAAGCTTGTGCTTCGGCTCTGCAAAAGGACTTAGCATCGCTCGAGTTGCTGATGAGGTTAGAGTTGTTAGAAAATATATAAATTGTGTATGTTAAGAGTTTCAGATACACTGATCAGGTTGGTGTTATGGAGAACAAGTTGCCTATTCCTGTGCAATGTCCTGTGGCTTTCAAGTGGAATGATGCATTCGATAAAGGGAACAGATTCCGCTTTCCTGCTTCACTCAGTAAGTTATCGTTGCATATAGTCGCTAGTACTAGAACCGAATTTTAATAGGAATGAAATTTAATTAACCATAATATAATTAAAATGGAAGAATATAGAATTCTTGTATTTGTGATAATTTATTTTCTATTCCAGTAAAGCAGGGTTAATAATGAAAAATAAAATTACTTATAAAAATTATAGTCATAAACTAATCTCTCTTAATTTGATATAGGTTAGAGGAAAACATTTGTATCTTTATCATCAATATTTATCAATATCTATTTACGATGTGATGTTTCGTTAGATGAAATTATTTGAAGATAATTCAATCTTGGTGTAATCCACGATTTATTCTGTTCCATTTACACTCAGCCGACTAGAAAATTCATTAAAACTTAAAATACTGTAAAATTATCTCGTTGTAAAATTATAAGGAGAGTTAATATTTTGCCTTGTAGTCGATTACCAGCGGCCGGTAATAACTACATTTTCAGCAATAGATAACCGTCGCTTTGTAGAGTACTTTCGAAAATTTTGAATACACTATTTTTAACTAATATCCTCTATAAAAAGAAAGGTGTAAATAAATATTCGTATCTTTAGCAGAGTAAGAACAATAAAAAATAACGAAGAAAACAACTGTAATAGATTCTATGCTGGTTTTATTCACCTATCTCAATATTTTTTGTGTTACATCGCCATTTTTAGCTGTAACTGATTGGTCTTTCGAGAAGGCAGCCGTTTCTTTCAACTGTGGTGCCCTAATGTCCGCAATTGCGGCAAATCAGTCTATGTCGGATGATGAACAACTCAAAACTGCCGCACGCCTTTTCCAGCAGTCTGCAGGCGTTTTCGCTCAATTAAAAGATCAGGTCACGATAATGCTGCAAGGACAGAAGCCAACGACGGATATGGTGCCTGACTGCTTAGGAGCTTTTTCAGCCTTAATGTTGGCCCAAGCACAGGAGACTATCTACACAAAAGCAGCTAAAGGTGAGCTAATGTTGATTATTTTCAAAATCGGTAAATTTCGGAAGATATTTGTTATGTTTTCAGCTTTGCTGTGTTCAAAACAAATCTTGAACAATATTTGTTTATTTTAGATGGAATGAAACCAACATCGCTATCGAAAGTGGCCCAACAACTGGCTGAATTCTATCAAATTGCCGAGGAGCAAATGAATAAAGAACCTGTGAATAATGTTTGTGATAAGGTGAGAAAAATACTAAATTATTACGAAAATATATTTTTATTTGTAATTTTTAGTCTTGGTTGAATGCCGTGACCGGGAAGAAGCAATTATATTCGGCATTAGCGCAATTTCATCAAACACAGGCGTTGGCGGATGCTAAGGACGATTTTGGCGAACAGCTCTCAAGATTAGGAGAGGCGCAAAAACTACTCAACAAAGCCAAAAGTGCTGCCAGCAACAGCGCATTCTACAAAGAAACTGTTGAGAAAGTGACAAAAGCGCTGGAGAAAGCCAAGAGGGAAAACGATTACATTGTATGTTTTCACTTCAAATTAAAATATAGTATAAAATATCACGTGAGTTCCAAGATTTAATTATTAATTATGCTTTTGCAAAAATTGTTAAAGAGAAATTGTCAGAAAATTTTTTATTACTCTTCTGGTTGGACAATTAAAATCTTAGTTATTTTTGAGAGTTTATTTTATTTATTTAATACCCAAACAGACAGATTTGAAATACTTGATAATTGGTGATTATGTACGAATTCTCAAATTTTATAAAATCCCTACGGTTAAATAATTAATCTACGGTTTTCCATTTCACTTTATTTTAGTACCATGCTCATCCGCCCGAGTTCAGCACGCTGCCAGAATTGCCCAAGACTGCGCTGGTTAAGCCTACGCCAGTACAATTTCCTATGTCTACCGGTTTTACGGACTTGTTCGAGACGCTTGTGCAAGAACCAAATCAGAAGAAAACATTAATTGAAAAAGTGTGGAAATTTCTCAATATGGACTCTTGACACGACCAATACTGAAATATGAATATCTACAAATCACTTAAAATGTAACTATTCATGTATCAAAGGTCAGAATTTTGCCACATAGATTTTATCCCGTTAATAATATTGTAATTTTTCTTTGATAAAATTATTGCCTTCTAGTGCAAAATCATCGAGTTTAATAAAAATATTTTTAGTTTCATATGGACCTGATTTTAAGTTCTCTATATACATTGATTTGCTTTAAAATTGAATAAAGTACTAGTCTTGAATACATTTGGGTTGAATACAATCACCTGGCATTAGAGATGTTTCAAAACAGTTAAATAATATGACAATAAAATGACAAGTGACAATTTAAAACAAACTTAGATTAAACCGTTGTATTTTACCATTAACATTGTTTGTACTGGAGCTTTTTATTTCATTAAAGAAAGAACCACTATTATCCTTTATATAGTAATTCTAAAGGAATCCTGTAAAACATTTCAACAACTCAACGCGGCACATCTTTCCACCGCAATGGCAAGAAGGGTGTAGGTCCACAGTATAGTGTCTAGCATAGCTGTGACTCTTCTGTCTGACTTCTCTCGCCTAAAAGCCATTGATCTCTAACTGAGTGTGTTTGCGCCTTTTATTTTTGCCACGGAAAATGGCAAAGCCTGCACAAATTGTGCTCTTTGCTCATTTATTTTCTACACCGAGTTACATTACAAGCCCCGATCTGTAAGTTTGTCGAAATAGTTTATTATACAATTCTAACAGGATAAAGGTTGCCTATATTTATAGAACACATAAAAATTGTTGGATTATAAAAATTGGCATAAAATCTGATGCATAACAAAATATCGTTCCTTTGATACTAATTTTTATGGTAATTTGCCGCTTTTTTCTCGCTTTGTTATTGCCCAGAACATTCCATCGATTCGCTCCTAGTCATTTTTTAGTGTATTTGTGTGTTGACGGCGAAATGGCGTTGCGATGATTTTTGACCAGTATTTTTCGAATTATGTTAAAGATCTACAGCTTGCAACCAAGCATTGAGCTCTTACAGTGAAAATAAATCCCAGCACATTTTCTTGCATTTAGCAAGTTCTGTTTTCTCGGTGTAAAATTTCAGCGCTTCACAAAAACCATTCAAACAAAATTTTCACAAATGTCCCAGAATTCCGGAAACCACGTGTCCGTTAGAAATTTTTTATTTATATTATTGAATCGCGTTGAAAACTTTTATTCATTGTGTAATGATAAAAATGAAATAGTAAGATGTTGCTTTTTAGATGGACAGCAATCAGCACCCACCATCGTTGAGCAGCCTTTCGACTAAGGCACACCACATGCATCTCGACGCTCATCATCGCTCCCGTCATCGGCACCGCAACAGAGAGCCGTCAGCCTCGGCAATGGCTCACGAAAAGGTGGGCGGAATTTCATTTATATAGTTTGGTTCCACAAAATTACACCCGATTGGCACTGTTAAGCTAGGATGTGAACACCAGTTAGGTCTGTATGGGCAGTCGATAGGAAGGTCAAATGAACAAACTCAAGGTTACAATTTAGTTCTACTTGACTCAAATTTACCTTTTAGCAATAAAATGATAACTTTTGCAGAGGTAGACTAATCTTTAATGAGATACATTTCCACTTCGAACGTCGTATAAAATTTATAACTAGTACCATTATATTTCTCCTGATTTTGGCATTACTTTTATTTATTTTCTCGCACTCCAAACACTTTTTCGCTCTTGATCAGTGACGATATTATTAAAACTAATTACCACCAAACTCGATTTGTTGTTTACAGATTTAAACTTTCTCTTCTCAAATGCTCTCTTTTCCTTTCTTCTTTCCGGACGCCCGAAGGGCACCACATCAAAGTTTCTCTCAAAGTCTGCGTTCTCTCTGTCACAACCTCTTGATAAATGGGCACTGCCCATCGATATATTGTTGATAAAGATAGCATCCGGCGTCTCGTTTCCAATCTCAATACACACTCATCGATTTCATCCGTTTCCTTTCGTATTTTTATTGCTCGCTTTTCTTTTAGACGCACCTTTAGAATTTTTGATGTACGCTGTTTTTGGTGCAGCAGTTAACATTTTCTGTTTTCTGATGCATTGTTTCCGTTTCCAGAAAAAAATATTTTTGTTTTCAGCCAAATTTATGAAAATATTTCGGTGTAATTCGGTGTAAATTGTCAACATCGTTACTTATACTTAAGAGAACACATACCATAATGTACCGTTATCAGAAGATAGCAAAAGCGTGATAACTGTAAAGGAATTGAATTTTCCTATTAGTTTTATCTTTCTTTTGCTGTAAACCATGAGTTTTGGTAACATTTATTGAGTTCTCCCCAATTATTCTCTCTAAGTAAAAAATTTTATTGTACAAAATGAGATAAGAGAAACGAATTATATATTTTAGGCCTTTTATCAGTAAAGTCCTTTCTAGTAAGCAGTTAAAATTGTGTTTGGAAATTTACTTGGACTTTGCTTAGCCAAAAGTTTTGTATCCTGTTAAATAGCAATTGTGCGTCTTTTTTGACCTTATTTTGAATCCTACACTTTAAGGGAATGGATTTTCTTAATTTTGTCTGAGTTATTGTTTTCTTGACTTCGTTAGCAGAAAATATATATGTCGCATATAGAATAAAATTTTATATTCTTTTGCAAATGTATGCCTTCTTATCTGAAATTTGAGTCAGTAATCTATTTTGAGTCACTTGCTTTAAGTTTTCAAAATTGGCATACAATTTCGACCACGGATGACATATCTTTCATCCCTCGTGACCAAATTTTAACATACCACAAAGTCCTTCGACCTATGTCACATCTCACAATACGAACTCCACTTTGCGTTTTATGGTTCCGCCGAAAGTTCTATTTTCAGCGCACTCATTAATTTCATTGTCAAATAAAAAGGACCGTCATCCACACAAGAAGAGCCCACCGATGTTTACTTTTTACTTCTGCTCACCATCCTTACGACTTTTCTCATAAGACGGGATAGTGGGCCTCATGAGTTAACATTAAAATTAGTTCATTTTATAAACTTTATGAATAGGTGTTCTAAGTAAAAATTTATGACAATTTTTCCTGTTTCCATTATCCTGAAATCCCTATTATTTTAATCGCTATTGATTTTGTGTCAGTTTAACCCTTCATTGCCGGAGCCATAGACAAAAGGCAGAAATCTGGCGTTACCATTAGCTTTCCTTTTGGCGAGCTGTCTTTATCAAAATTATGATGGCTGCCATTGTTTATTTCTCTTTTCTATGTGATCTATTTACAGACACACTCTTTGTATGAATAATGAACACTCATTCGTTTCTTTCTTTTTGTGAAGTCTTTAGCAAATCAAATACGTATCCGATCGGATACACTCGGCAATGAAGGGTTAAATAAAAATTTAGTTTCCGGATAGTACATTTAAAATAATTGAAATGTTTTTGACTAGGTCCGATTCCATTCTGCAAGTTTCCATATTTTGTTGTTGCTATAATTTATTAACATGGATCAGACACCGCGGAACTAGTAAACAAATAGTGTGATCTTTGGTCAATGTAGATAAATATATTGATTCCCCTAAACTCATCCTCCCTTTCTTTCCCTCCGAAAATAAACTCACTCTCACTGGTCTGTGGCTCATGGTCCCATGATTGCTCTGAACGCAATTCGTCCAGGATCTTTCCTTGCTAAAATGGATTTAGCACGTGAATTTTGGCCCACTCTCAAGTAAAGCGTCGATATATCCTGCGTCGATGTGTGATCTATACCTAACATCACACTTAAGTGTATCTGGTTTGTGATTTGAAGTGCATTTGTGATTTGTAAGTGCAATTGCGTTTGTGATTTGTAGTCTAGCGACCCCTTTAAAGCAAAAAGAAACATTTGATTCGTAAGTTGATATAACAGTGACGATTGAAAACTAAGCTTTTTTCTTGAACAAAATTTTATTTTGTTATTTGAAGCTTTCACCAAAAGTCAGTTGATATAATCTGAACAGATTTTTTTATTGTTTCAATTGTTGCGAAAAGTTAAGATTGAAAAGGCAAACGAAGATATCCGCATTTTTAATTCTTATTTCAAACTAATGTTCCTACCGAAAGGGATTAAATCGGAACACTTTTGTCTGAAATAACTTGACTTTCCAGTTTATTTATCTTCAACTCTATTAATTTTTATTCGAGAGTAAAAATTGGGAATGCTATGGCCCACTTAATTGGAAATAAGAAAAAGGTGCTCACTTTTATTCAATCATTACAAGATTCATGCAGTATTATTTTTGTGATCGAAGTAAACAAATGGCTACAATAAACTCACAAAATACATTCGAAAATTAATATACAAAATATTTTGAAAAATATTCTCTATTTTGAATTTATGCCAAGTATCCTTTAAATTAACCGTTTGTCTATTGTTTATATACTTAATATACCGTTACTATTTCACTTTTGTTTTCTTTAATTCACTTATGCTGGAACTGTATTAATTTTATTTTTAAATTTATACTGCACAGTTTAGTTGCAATTATTTTCCTTGCTCAAGTCATTCCTTACTTTTTACTCAACTGACCACTTAAAATGGCCAACACAATAATGGAAAAACATGTGGAGAAGCTGAGGCAGAGAGTGGACCGGCTTGTTTCTATGAGTGAAGTAAGATTAGAGGACTCTTGAATAGGACAAATTGGGCATAAAAGCCTTAAAAATTAATACTGAAATAACAAATTTTAATCTATGATATCTTTAGAGTTCCGAGGAATGGAAGTCATCCACAAAGAGAGAGACCTATGGACTTATGGAACAGGAGCTATCCAAATTGCTGAAGACAGTCGAAGGGGATAGCGAGAAGCTCGAGGTAGGCATTCATATGAAATTTAACATCAAAGCTAGTATTTTAAAAGGGGAATAAATTTAATCAGTTGCTTATTTTTGACTAAAATGGTGATCTGCTTTTTGTTTTAGGGTTTTTATTCTGTAGTAGAGTAAATATCACCAGATGAGATGAAGCCTCTACGGTTAGTGCACACTAATTCAGTACAATATTTACGAATTTTTAATTAACGAATGTAATTTGTGTGGTCGCAATGGAAGCATCCAAAAACTGAATTTTAAAACTTTCTTCCTTAACGTGTGGTGCAAAATATAAATTAATATATAAACATTTGTGTGAAATCATGGTTCCAGTGACATACCTGAATGCGTTTACCTATTTTATAGTTGTACTATTACAGTATTGGAAGAAGGAGCTAGATGCTTTCAAACACATCTTTGCGCGCTACCTCAGGGCCAAATCCGTGATCGACTGGAAGAAGATCCAGCCCCTGCCTGAAGGAGCTATTATCCCGTACAACAATGTTAGCTAATTTTCCTTTGACTTCCATAATTTTATTGCTCGAATTTAGATCAAAGCGGCGGATCACTCTTCAATTTCGAATTTGCTAAATAAATTAGTGGTAGTGAAATTGAACGGTGGTTTGGGCACTTCTATGGGATGCAAAGGACCGAAATCAGTTATTTCTGTGCGAAATGATCTGACCTTCTTGGATTTAACTCTGCAGCAAATTCAGGTATCGTAGAAACCAATTTTCGTTGGGCAATCGAATGAGGAATTCACTCAAATGTATTTGTTTGAAAACACTAGAAACTTTCGTATATCTAAATGGATGGAAGCTAAATAGCAATGCTTGACCAATCAATTTTTATTTCCTGTATTAAGTCTTGAAAACGCTATAAAAAATGATTAATATTTAAATTTACAGCATCTGAACAAAACTTACAATGTGAGCGTGCCTTTGGTGCTTATGAACTCTTTTAATACCGACGAGGATACCCAAAAGCTTTTGCGCAAATATGGAAATATCAAAGTCGAAGTTCACTCGTTTTGCCAGTCGCGTTATCCGAGGATAAATAGAGAGACTTATATGCCCATTGGAAAGAGCCTCAATGACAGTGATTTGGAGTGGTGAGTAATTTTGAGATGCTTTTCAATGGGGTTATTCTGTTAAAGCAACTAGCTATAGCTGTTCAATCATATATAATGGACACACATAAGCACATTTTGTCCTTTTAGCTGGTACCCGCCTGGTCACGGAAACTTCTATGATTCTTTCTACAACTCCGGGCTGGTGCAGAAGTTCATCGCTGCTGGCAAAAGCGTAACGTTCTCATGTGTCGAACTTATTTAAAAATTAATTTCAGTACATTTTCCTCTCCAACATCGACAATTTGGGAGCCACGGTTGATTTGAGCATTCTCAACTTCATGGACACGGATTCCAAGCAACCTGAATTCGTCATGGAAGTCACTGATAAGACCAAAGCCGACGTGAAGGGTTGGTTTGTCAAATTAAAGTTCGCAATGATTAACAGACATCTTACTTCAGGAGGTACCCTGATCGAGTACGAGGATCGACTCATGTTACTCGAGATTGCTCAAGTGCCAAGTCTGTAATCCAGATTTATAAAAGTAAATGATTGTGAATTACAATTTAGGTGATTACGTGGATGAATTCAAGAGTGTCAGCAAATTCAGGTACGCCCGAAATATTTAGGGGAATTGCAAATTTTTGAAGCTGAAATATTCAAAATAGAGAAAAAGAAACTTTATTTTTGAAATTTAATGTATCGGTATTAAGATTTTTTAAATATCAAAGTGAAAATATTTCTGTAAGCTTCAAAACAAATTTGCAACTTCATTTTGTAAAATTCAAAAATATTTAGAGAAATAATCCAAATTTGTATTAATCCTAACATTTGTATTAATGAATTTGATAATTTCTCATTTGACGTTTTTATGTCAGTTTATTTAAATATAATAACATCTTTATTCCAACTATACCATTTACTTTAGGATTTTTAATACCAACAATATTTGGGCAAGGCTTGACGCTGTCAAACGAGTTGTAGAAAAACAAGAGCTCGAGATGGAAATTATTGTGAACCCAAAGCACTTGGATCGTGGAATCGACGTTATCCAACTCGTACTGTTCTTTATTTAAAAAAGAGTCTAGGTAAACCCCCCCCCGCTCGCCATTAAATCTCGAGAATCTTGAATCGAGATGCGACAAGTAATTTACCTATTTGTAGCCCAGAGTCTTAGCTTCCATTTAAGCTATTACTCATCCTTCTAGAAGGTTCCAGTAAAAAGTTATGCCAAAAATGGCGAGCGGGGGGGTTTACCCATTCCCTTTAAAAAATTCCTTAATACCTAGAATTATTGGTGGGGATTCTATAATGCTCTAAAACTTTTCCCTGGTTTTAGTACGATTTTTATATTTTACAAGTATTTTTGGGAGTAGAAACCTCCGCTAGCGTACGCAGAGAGTAAGAAAATATTATTTTAGGAGACAGCAGCTGGTGCCGCAGTGAAAAACTTCAAAGGAGCTTGTGGTATATACTTGAAACCATAATTATGATAATTATTGCCAATTTAGGAATTGTTGTACCTCGTTCACGTTTCTTGCCTGTAAAAAAGACCTCTGATCTGTTATTGCTCATGTCAAATTTGTACGATATCGAGAACGGTAATTTGACGCTATCAAGTCTCCGCTCTTTCCCCACAACTCCGGTAAGGAATTGTCGGATCCCTCTAAGTTGATAGGTGAAGCTTCGTCCCCCCCCCCCAGCAGAATAACCCATCATACCACTAATTGGCAAAGCAGTTCGCATTTTTGTCCACATAATTTTATTATTGCACGAGACTTTATATTATCATACCAATATATCATGGAACTATATTGACTATCAAGTGTCGCTATGATATAAACTAAACTGAGCATGACGTAAAAAGTATTGCTAAAACGCAGAATATTCATTCCAGCCATATTTTCCCTATAATATTTAACTTTTCAGCTCGTAAAGCTTGGAAACAACTTTGACAAAGTGAATGAATTTCTCAAGCGGTTCCAGGGTATTCCAGATTTACTGGAATTGGACCACTTGACCGTCTCTGGTGATGTTTGGTTTGGTAGGGATGTCACTCTCAAGGTACATATAATTAAAGACCACTTTTTGATAAATAGAAATCAGTCTATAAATTTTAGTGTAACTTTAATTATTGTTGTTAATTATTATTGTTACTTTTTACAAGACAAGACAGAAAAGTACATGTGAAATATACACATAGTGTGAATTTTAGAGCCCCTTATTTTTAATTTCAAAAAATTTGGAGTCAGCAATAATTGAACATAAAAAGATCATTTGCACTAAAATTCACACTAAGTGAACATTCCTTATGTTAGGAGGAAGATGTTATTTTCTGTCTTGTCTTGAATTTAAAAAACTTATACATTAGGTGAAACTTTTAATTACTGTAAATCCTCTAATTAATCCCCTCCCTCAATTTATTATCCCTCAAATAATCCCCTTCCAACAGAATGGCAAACGTACTTTCGGGTTCATACCCAAACTAAATGCATATTCGTGTAGATCTTGTCGAGTTGCGTCAGAATAGCCCCAATGCCAAAACTTTGTCATTGAAAATATCGGAGAAAAATTACTTTAAAATTTGAAAATTTTTTTGAAAACCCTTACGAAATAATAACCCCCGGGGGATTAATTAGAGGATTTACGGTATATGTAATTTCTCTTTTATAGAAACGTTATCAAATGATGATTTACACATTTTATATTTTATTTTGCCAAACAATGAAAGGTTTGACATTAACAAATGCTGACTCCAAATTTTTCTATGTCTAACCTATCCTTGATTGGCAAAGTTCTTTATAAAATGTAAAAATCATCATTTGATGTTTCCATAAAAGACTAGGTATAATTAAAAATTTTCCATTTAATGTGAACATTTTTTGATAAACAAACTTAGGTCATTATTTATATTTTACCAAATAAATTTTCAGGGAACTGTGATCATAATTGCTACAGAAAATTGTGAGTGCTTTATATATTTAAATATTTATCACTGTTTCGAATAATAGTTTGCAGAACCCGAAATTATACTGCTTTATTTTTTGTAATAAATTGCAGTAAAGTACAACAACGCTGATTATTGAATTTTTAGCCCGCATTGACATTCCAATCGGCGCCATGCTTGAAAACAAGATTGTGTCTGGTAACTTGCGCATTTTGGACCATTAATGGATTGCCCAAGTTAATCCGAAGCCATATAGACATCTACTTTGCAACACTTTGATAAATTGCCATCACTTTTCCGACTCGTAAATTTCACAATGCCTAATTAAAAAAGGCATTACAGACATTGTCTTACTTAGAGGATATATTTTAAATTTCATAATTTTCTATCGATTTATTGTTCAAGTAATTATTAATGTAGTCTATTTTATAAACATTAATAAATTAATCATATGTACGATTGCACAAAAAAGTGGCATTTTGGAATAGTAGAAAATACTGAATGAAATTTTACTAAAATGCTTATTGTTTTATTTTCAGTTATAAGAAATATACATTAACAGTGATAATTGATTTTATAATCTCGTAAAAGTGCATTCTTCTTCACTTTCCTCTCGCTCTTCTACCGGGGCATTCTTTCCCGTGGGCATTACAATCTAAAATTCCGCGGATTTATTTGCTGACTCCAATATGTATTTTAAAGCCACAAGGTTTACACTCATCTTCATGTTCGAATCTTACTTTAAAGCAGGCTACAAGTAAATTAATTTAATGTAGTATTTCATTATGCATTTTACTCAAAAGTCAGTTATTTTCATCAATATGTGGAATTGATTATTTTAGAGGAATAAAAAATGAATACTTATCAGATAAATGCAAAGAATGCATTCCTTCGCTTAAATTAATTATCGGTAAAATGCATAAAAATTCCGCAATTTTTTATGGCAAATTGTACGTTTTTATCTCTGAGTAACTAAAATCTTACATCACATTTTTCAGTTTGGCAGTTTTCGGAATCTGAATGGGCTCTCTGACGCACCTCAGCTGATGAAGAGTGGCCTTCACTTTTGGCCTTAAACAGCAGGTTATGCTTGATTTCTTGCACGAGCATCTTTGCATTTTGAATTTCTTGAGCTTTTGGTGATAATGGGGTGTTGGGAAGGTCAGCTTTCCCAATGTCTGTTGGGTCCATTTTGGATTTCGGAGATCCTTGTCGTGCTTGTGGCGATGGTGGTTTAGGAGGAGCAGGCGCTTTTCTTGTTTTTGGTCTTGGGTCGAAACTCTGAGCCTATAACATCGTTATTAACCTCAACCCAACAATACAAATTAATGGAATACGCAACGTTTTATCAATGGAGGGAAATATTTGGCGGGACACGACTCGCTTTATAATCTCAGCATAGAAGTGGACTACTTTTACCGTCGGATATGGATTATCCCCGATAATGCATACAGAACTTATGAAATTTTATGTATTATTTCAAATTGCAATTTTTTGGAAAGTTTATTGTCTTCTCTCAATCTTACCTTTAGTTGCTCTATGCGCTCCTTAACTGGCGTATCACCTCTATCCGTTAAAATTTTGGCGCTATTTTGCTCAGAAATTTCAAAATGTGTTTCCAATGGCGGAGGAGGTGGAATAAACAATTCTGCGGGTCGCGTAATCACTTCCCCAATAGTGGAATGGGACTGGATTCTGGGAGTTTTTTTTTCACTTTGCACAGGTGTGGTAATACTTTGTGTGTTGGAAGTGGATTCGGTGTTTCTGCGTACGTTCAACCGTCTTGGTTTGGCTACCGGTGCTGAATTTGTATTTTCTCGTTTCGAATCGCCGTTTGACGATGAATGTGCCGGAGGTGCATCATTATAAAAGTCATTGAAGCTTTCCTTTGTTGGTATTGATCCATATGAAGGACTAAATATCACTTTAAAACAGAGTAAACACAAAACAAATAACACAACTTTATTTTGGTAAAATTACACAAAAATTTCAAGCCGTTTTCGATGCACATTTTTGTTTCAATTTTTGCCAAAATATGTATTTCCAAAATTTTTTGGAATAATCATGTTTAAACTATTTTACCATAACATTTAATCAGTTAAATCTAACCTGGGGTCCGCTAGTGATTGTGATTTTCTTGACTTTGGCATAGGTTGAGGGGGACGCTTGGCACTTTCGACAATAACAGACGAAACTTCGCTCATTATGATGCCAAAATTAAAAATACTTGGCAGATATTGAGATCAGGATGTCCGGATGAAGCTATAAGGTCAAAACAAATTACTCATAGACTATGACTAATTTAGGAAAAATATAATGAAACAACACGATGTTTGTTGCGGGAATGAATGTATTATAGCGATGACTACCACAAAACAACATTCGCTCTTCCCTTTCACTTTCAGTCGATGCAAATGCCAAAATTGTGGTTATTATGGACAGTGCTGAGGTGAACGAATTGATAAACGAGACGGTGTCAGGAATATTTAATCGATCGAACGAGAATACTTTAAAGAAAGGAAAAGCCAAGCGGTGATTAGAAATTTTAAAAACGATTCACTTTGGAGTAAATATTTTATAAAATTGATAGAGAACAATTGTGCTATCAAATATTCCATTCAAAATTGTCCGAATTAAAAAAATAATTAACAGACCTAATCTTATTGCGAGAATGATATTCTCAAAGAAATATAAGCGAATGACGTGTCTTTTAAGCATGGAATTCACCACCACAAACTAGTTTTAAGTGAAATTATAAGACTAACTCCAAGTCCACTTCAAAGTTAGAAAAATTATGGCTTCCAAATACGACCAGGTGCACTTATATGAGAGGAGATCTGTCGTGTAATTTTTATGACATTGGTCCATGTACACATAAATTAGGTGTGCAGTTTTGCATAATACTGAAACTTTATGTGATATTGCGGCTTATGAGCACTTTTTAGCATCTCGAGCATTGTAAAAATCGTGCATTAACGTGATTACACAAAGTCGAAGATTGGGGAGCTATGGTGATAATTCCTCTACGAATTTTATCGAAAATGAAAATTTTCATAAAAACAATATAAATTTATACGTGTAGAAATCTATACACGCTCGTTTGTAATTCATATCTGTTTCTGCTCATTTACTAATCGGTGCCCAAATCATGAATGAGGTATCCTCAAACACCATATATAAACAAACATTTGTCCCTCCACGAAATTCCTTCGCAACTTATAAAAATTTGTTTATACTCAAGGACGCATATAATTATCCGTTTGTTATTGCTTTAGCTACAGTTATCAACCCCTGCTCACATTCCAGTCGCAGATTTCATGCCTGAAAGTTCAGTCGTTGCAAAATCTTGTAATGCGTCTGTTATATCTAAGCCAGGTGAATTCTTTCTCGGCAAAAGAGATCGTGAATTATTCGATCTCTTGGGATGGAAAGCACGGAACGCACCACCTATTCCAAAGAAAAACTATCAGACAGGTTTTAAATGGAGAGGAAATGGACATCCAAGCATGGCGGAAATGCTCCGGCAAAGACAAGTAAATAATCAAATAAACAAGTAAATCAACTGACCTTTTATGAACATTATTCCGGTATATGTCAAAAAATTGTGAGTAGTTAACAAAATTTGTTTACATTTTCAGAAGAAATTTTGTGGGCGAAACATTTTCAGAGATTTTTTCTGAGGAAACATCGTGTATGTACCTTAAATTTCAAGCTATATTCGTACACAATAAGTGAAGCTCTTAATAGATAGCGCAATTCGCCTACGGAAAATACTAACAATACGATAATGATGCACGTGATTGGACATTTTTAGCTGAATCCCTCTTCAACGTTCCCGCTATGCCGACTGAACTGGGGGAAACCTTTGCATTCTATGACTGTTAGGACGATAAGGCCAAAATCCGATGTAGCTTCAGAAGAAGAAAAGACAAAGTACAATGTATTATCGCACAAGAAATTCCGTTATACTGGATTGAACAAACGGTGAATTTAATAATTCATGCCTTCTTTTCCATTAACCATAATCATGTTTAGGAGCATCTATTTGGGCCTTTCTCACGACTCGTCGATGCTAGTCGAGCTTGCCATCGACGTTAGCGATCCACTTTCAATTCAGACAGCAATATCTGGTGCGATTGGAGTGGAGACTTTCGACTCAACAGAAGACACTAAATTTCGTTTAGTTGTGCATGATGTCGTTCCTCAGCATTTGTGTCCGGTAATTTATTTTAGAGTTGAATACATCTGATGAACCGGGCGATTTTATTTTAGCATGCCAATAAATGAATATTGTTACGATTATTATATAAGATATTATAATTATAATCAAGAAGTTCAAGAAATACACATCTTTCATTTGCCAAAAAATAATAATTTTTTGATAGTTTTTTTTAATTGCTTTATATACTTGGCTTAGGCTCAAGCCAAGCAGTATTGAGGGATTTTTTAGGTACATATTCCAAGTATTATTGTTCCGAAAATGTTTTTAAGTTTAAAATATTTTCATTTTGCCATAATTTGTAATTGGGAGGTTAATGGATAAAACAAGGAAAATAAATTACACTTCAGCCTCACCGAAATTTCAATTAATTTCTTTCTAATTCATGTAATCAAACTTCAAACTACCGAAAACAAATTTATACCGAAAATTAACGCCAACAAAATTCCAATATATTATATAGACTGTTTATCTAATAAAATATAACGGACTAGTTATTATTTTAAGAAAGCTGTGGCTAACCTCGGCAAGCGTTCAGTATTTTCTGTGTTCTATGTGGGGTTCCCGAAGAATAGTTCATTCGTCGGATCGCTATCATTTCGGAACAATGAACATAAATTGTTCACCGACCCGATATATAATGACACGATTTGGCTCGATTTTACCCTATTCCGGAAAAAGCTTCACCTTTCGTGTCAAGTGGTCGTTTCCTATGGTCAGGAGAAGTGGAAACTTTGCCAAAGGTATTCTAAGTATAAAATTTGCAATCAAAATTATAATATTATTTTAGATCATTCTACCGGATATTTGAGAAAGGGGTATTGCTGGATACAGGTCAAGAGATCATTTCTCTTATGTTTCTCGACTCTAACAATGTCGAAACAACCTCGGGTCGAACTATGCTTTCTGTCCGAAAACTTGATCAGTGTAAGTTAAAGCTTTGGAGTAAAAAATACACACTCATAGGCGGAATAGATTTATTTGTAATTTCAATTATTATGTGGCACTGAAACGTAAAAGATTTATGTTAACATAACACTAATACAGCAGTGTTATGTTACAAGAAAATTTAGTTTTTCTACTATATTAAACCAATGGTCATTCAAACAAATAATAATTAAATAAACCAAATTTTATCTGCAATGGTTCCATCTCATTTTTACAATATATAACAATCATACTACCGCTTGCACACGAAATACTGCCACAAAATCGAACACTATTAACAAGGTTAAATAGGTCAAAACATGGCCTGTTAACTGAAATTTAGAGAACACAAATAAAATTTTAACTGATACAAAATTAAGTATTAAGAAATAATTCAAAAATATTATTTCAACGAGCTTTTTGTTACTGTTATTGCATTAGTCTTAACTTTTATAAATATTAAAATTTACAGGCAAACAAAGCTTTCTCCAAGGTCATATTAATGTACATGATACTTTCTAAAGTTAACGCTATAATTTTAGACACATTTTCCGACCAAAAGCAGAATCACGCCAACGCTGTGCATTGTAGGAATCTTACCATTCAAGGATGCGCTCCGTCAAATATTATCAGTGGTTTGGATGGAGACGACAATAAGGAGAATCAAGTAATTCAGCATTATGCCATTGATCCAATAAACTGCTCGGAGAAATTGGACTTCAATAAAGCTAAAAGCGATCCTGCTCTGTTATATATATGCGAGTCTTTTATCACGTCAGAAAAGGTTATACAAACCGTTATCAACACAATGATGCATCGGCGAAAATCCAACGCATGTGCCAATAATTATGGCCTAACTGAGGAGGCCAAATTCATGGGCATAGCAAATTCTGAGGTTAGTATATTTAACAAATAATTTAGAAAGTACATTTTACAAAGGCAAACAAAACGTCACTCCTGTTTGATCAAGCAAGAAACTCGGCGAATGCTACGAAAATTCATAAAAGTAAAAATATGCAATTTTTTAGAACAATTTTCTTACAGATATACACATTGGATATATACGACCAGACTGCAAGATTGCTCGTAGTTGGAGTTGTTGAATTTCAAGGTAGCTTTTTACAAACATTCGACATATCTAACGAAGGTGATTTTAGATCGCCAATATATATTCTCTCGAGTCCGCATTGAGCTTGACTGGGATCTGCACCATCCTAGCAAAATGAATTTGATCAATTTTGCCATGAAAGAGACAGATTGGAGAGTGGTGATAGCTGAGCGAAATGGCGGCAAAATCGGGAATACTCATCAAAGATGGCGTCCGACCTCTCTCCCTCTGAGATTGGACATTCAGGACAAATTAATGACAAACGATGTGCACCAAAGCCTGAAATGGCTAACCGGATCATTCTCGGGAGGAGTCGCATTTACATTATAATGTTTTTTCGCAAAAATAAAGCAAAACGAACTTGGTCGATTTTGCTCCTAAAGAATTTTGAAGAACATTGAAATTTTGTATATACAGGACTAACAGTTATTTTCATTCTTATACCTTTGTATTTTCGTTTAAATAGTATAATTCCCACTTTGTTAAGACCGTTACAGTAATTAGTCTATTATACCTCAATGTTAACATTGGATCTCTTTTGTTATTTGTACTTATTCTGCAATTTATTTGTAAATAACATAAAATAAAGAAATTATAATTTTCTGTCATCTTGAGTAAATGTATAGCCATATGACTATTTTACATGGATGGATTTATATAAGTCCGAATTTGCTTTTTCGCATAGCTATGGCTGATGAAAATGATGGAAACCTTTTTACACCAGAAAGAAGTCAAAGGCAAGGAGAAGCAGAACGGGTAGTTTTAACTCACAGAGAGATGCCACCTCCAATGGTAGTGGACTATGAGGACTTACAACCAGACGAAGATTGGCCAGGTATATGCTCTAAATTCTTTTTCCAGTTATTTTAATATTTTATATAGTAAGCTTAAACTTCGAAAAATATCTTCATCCTATTACAACAATGGATTTTATGTGTTGAGTAGAAAGCGATGTGATAAGATTGATATACTTTATGAGGTGACACAGTTGAAAAAAACGTTAGTTTTATGTACAGGTATAGAATTTTCAGCGTAGCATTTTTAAATTAGACTAAACTATATATTCCAAACTTAAATTACTACTATTACTTAAATTACTATTTCGTTGTCACTAATTATATTACTGTATGTGCAATTTAGATCGAAGGAGGACCGACATTGGTGCAAGAAGTAGCAGAATGCCAGCACAAACAAAAAATATTTTATTTCTAGCTGTGCTTATAGCCCTAAATTTGATAAATTACATGGATCGATTCACGGTTGCCAGCATTCTCATCGACATTCAAACCTATTACAAGATTCAAGACTCAGACGGCGGATTAATTGTGGTAAGTAAAAACAATTGCACCAGTTCTTTTACATATTACATAAAGATTGACAAGTTTTGGGGTTTATTTTGCAACTTTCAATGTATAATTTTGTGCTTAATACGCGAAAAGCCCATCGAAACTTATTTAGGATAGAATAAAGAATCCAAAGGTGTATAACAGATTGCTAGAAACGTTATTCTAACAGTATGTTTCAGACCACATTTGTCTTCTGCTACATGATTGCAGCTCCTATTTTTGGATATCTCGGTGACCGTTACAATCGCAAATTTGTGGTCTCAATTGGACTGGTATTGTGGATATTGGCAGTTTTTCTATCGTCAGTGAGCGGCGTAAGAACTAACTTTCATTCAATTCTCTCTAACGTTGAAAAATATTTAGAGTTTCCGCGTCTTTCTAATTTCACGCGCCATTGTAAGTCTCATAATATAATTTGTGGTAACATATTCATGTTCCCTGTTTGAGGTTGGCGTTGGCGAGGCAGCATATTCCACTGTTGCTCCAACGATCATCAGTGACCTATTTTCGGGTGATCAAAGAAGTCGGGTTTTGATGCTTTTCTTTGCCGCACTTCCAGTTGGCAGGTTGTATTTTAATTTAACAGAGATTAAAAGTGGTGTAGATCCACAAAATTGATGTAAATCGAAAAATGATTTACGTGAAATTGGTTTCATGAAATAATTCATGCATTTTAATAGTGAGTGGAAGGAGTTATGGAAGGAAAAATATGTTTTTGATAGATTCATTTGAGATTTAAAAGTCGTTTTCGTCTTCAGCCAATTTAATACGTACAATTAAATTACATTCGAACATAGTATATTGTTTATTCATCCCAACCTACATTTAACGGTGCCTTGAAGAGTCATTGTGAAGGCTCATCATATTCATCCATTGATTTCATTATGGGAAAAATTAAAATTTTGCCAATTTATTCACATGTAATAAAACGATTCATAATAAAATAAACCCGCATTTTTCTCATTATTGCCAGATAAACGTTAAACTATTGCGTATCATTTCCCAGATTGCATTGGAAAATAATATAAGAATACGAATTGAAAGGCCAATTCCTCGTTTAACAGCAATATGCTCAATTTAGGATGCAATTGCCTAGCGCAATATAAAGAAGAATATTGATCGTTTTCGCAGCGTTATAATAAAGAAAATAATAGTATAAGTTTCGCAAGAAACGTATAAAACTTTTCTATAAATATTTATATTTTCTCATTTTTTTAGCGGTCTCGGGTATATTGTTGGAGCATCCGTTACTTATTGGACAGGTTATTGGCAATGGGGATTGCGTGTTACGCCGATCATTGGAATAATCTTCCTCATTATTATTGTGTTTGCATTTGAAGATCCGGTTTGTTTTCACGAATATAACTTTAACTTTAACTGTGAAGCTTATTGTAATGTTGCATTTAGGTACGCGGACATGCCGATCACGCACATTTACGGAAGACATCATACAAAGAAGACGTTCTATCGCTAGGCCGAATGTAAATTGTCAATAAATTTGCCTATTGTGATTCATAAAATTTAGACCGACATATATTTATACGACTTTGGGCTTTACGAGTGTTGTATTCGTTACTGGATCGTTGAGCTGGTGGACTCCGGCCTGCGCTGCACATGCCTGGGGTATGATTCATGGAATGGATAAAGTTCCACCAGAAATTAAAGCCAGGTTTGTTAGTTTATCAGAAATTCGTGATTGAATGTCGTACTTTAATTGCAATTAAATTTGTTCTAATCGCATATATTTTACCTAATATTACTGTAGAAAAGTTCGACCGTCTTTGTAACAAATAAAACATTAAATGATCATGTCTTAAGTAATCTTACTGAATAGGTATTAGGTTTTTCTATTATGTGTCTAATCTATTTTCGCTTCTTTTCCTTTATTCATTTATATATTTTTTATGAGTAATTGTCTGATGGGTCCGGCTCAGTAGTGTTCTTTTGAACCAACTATATATAAGGGTTCATATATGTAGGTGTGAGAAAAGACCTAGGCAAGGTTCTATATAGAAATAACTTAAGGCTATCAAATGGTATATAACACTCATTAGCGGTCTTACCATATGTAAAAGAAATTTAGCTTTAAGCATTCCATCACGACATACATACCAATAATTGGGTAATTAATTTATAATATCCAGTTCAACGCAAAACCCTTAACGTTTAATTTTATTGTTTCATAAATGGGCTACGCATTATAAATACTTTTTATTACCTTTAGGTTAACTCATTCCGCTATATTAATTTTCGCGCCTTTCACTTATTTTCACTGTGGAGTTAAAATTTTGTTTATAACAATTAGGACCTCATCAATTAGCAAATTTCATCACACCAATGCAAAAACATTTTAGCGTCGCGGAAACTTTTGGAGTTCTCTCTTGTATTGGAGGTCTAATTGGAGTCGTTTTTGGATCTCTTCTGGCTAGAAAGTGGCAGGTAAATTTCCCTGAAATTAAATTTAGACTATATTTTTTGTTACTTTCAGAAGGGCCTTGGACCAATTACCGCCAATCCCCGAGCGGATCCCCTGGTATGTGGTTTTGGATCTTTGTTCGCTGTGCCGACAATGTGGCTCGCATTATTTACTGTTGGAAAGTGGATGCCTCTGGGATATGTAATATTAAAACAATTTGACTTCAGTTAATGAAACGTTCACACAATCATTTTAGCTCTTTGTGTTTCTCACAATCATTATGGTCGTGCTGAATTTTGCTATTACCACAGATATTATTCTGGTAAATCTTTTTTTTGTAATATTTGCTATGTTATAATCCTATTATGACATGAAAATCGTTAAACTACATTTTAATTCGCTGAGAGATAGAAAGATTGAATATAAATTTACACATTAACTAAAGCGAATGAAATTTCTTCAATCTATCAATTATACTTATTTGCGAATAAAGTAAATCCTGTACAAATTTTAAACAAGCCATATTTTCATTCAGAAAAAGTTTTGATGTAAAATAATGAATACTAATGTCCTATTATGAATTAAACCAAAATAGTATTTCGGCTGAAATTTCTGAATTTTATTTATTCGGCATCCAAACATTTAACGAAAACAGAATTATCTGGGAAATAATGCAGATTTAAGGCAAGAAAAATGCGGATCATGAAAAGTAACTCCTTGAATACGTGCGATTGCAGAAACCCATCTAAATTGTTTCTTTTAGTATGTGACGACCCCAAATCGTCGTGCGACCGCCATTGCTATCCAAACCCTGACTGCCCATCTTTTGGGTGACGCTACTTCTCCATACGTTATCGGATTGCTTTCTGACGCGATTCGCGGCAATGTCGAAACATCCGCAGCTTCTTTCCAGGTTAGAATTTTCACATGGAAGTCAATTACGTGCAACATGAATGTCGTGTAGAGATGAAAAAATTCGAAGCAGCCTGCACATGATTTACAAATAATTTCATAAGTAATAAAACATTTGAAAGATATAGTAAATATTTTGTTTGCTATTCTAAATCATAACGTTCTAAAACATATGCTGATGAAAATAACATTTCAGGCTTTACAATATGCTCTTTATCTGCCCAACGCAGTTTTGGTGTTGGGAGGTGTATTCTATTTCTTGGCTTCAAATCACGTGGAGAAGGACCGCGAAAAAAATTCCATGCTAATGCACGATTTAAATCCTCCCACAATCTTGGACTATTACGACGATGATATGGGTGCAGGGAATCGGTCTATGGGTTCAGGAACAACGGCGACCACCTCAGCTCCCGCAAGTGGAGTCACACCGCCAGCATTTGTAGTACCGTAATGGCTCTCTATACATTCTGTCTGTTTTATATGCAAATATTTTATATGAATAAAATGAATATTATATGAGAGAATACATGTAATTATAAAGATGAGATATTAAATAAAAATAGGTAAATTTACTAAGTAAGACAAAATTTGAATGCGAAACAAAAGTGAGATTGTCTGTCCGCAAGGTCATCCTAAACCATATACTAGTTTCGGATCGAAACGGCTTTTATGGATTTAGCTTAAGCAGTTTAATATCGAGTCCCTCTAAGGCGCACTGTGTCCGTCGTTTACGAGCAGAATTCTCCTACTTTTTGGGGGTCCCGGACCCCAAACTCACGAGACCCCCCAAAAAAACCCAGGATTTTAGGGGGGTTATCAATGTCAGACTTGAGGTGGTCCCGCCACGAAAGTTGGGAAAAGGTCATTTTTACGGTTTTTCGAAAAAGTGGCAGATGTGCGCCACCGGTTATGGGCCAAATGAGGTACCATTCGACGCGCAAGAATCAGGCGCGTCGATTGATACCAAATTTGGCCTGTTCACTTAACAAATTTCTGGAGTTATGAGTCACCGAAATCCTGGAAAATTCGGAAAAAAATTCAAAAATTTTGAACTGCTTTTTTCTTTTGGCTATTTTTCTTTGGGTCGCCCGCAGCGGAGGCCGCGGGTGTCCTATGGAATTGTTAACTAATACAAAACCTCCAGATCTCTGTGGCTATGTGTGTAAGATGCGAATTGTTTGAGACTATCCAGACTACAGTCCGGGGCGAGTGATAGCTCAATCGATAGGTCTCGAAAACTTAGGCCCGGAAGAATTGTCAGATTTGAAAATTTGAATTTGCGCCAAAACACAAAAACGTGGTTATACGGATTTTGGCCATGGTAAGTGATGTTTTTTATGCTCCCAGTCGATTCGCGAGGCTATTCTGCACCACTTTGCTTTTTACACTTTTGAATTTGGCTAGTTTTTGAAAATTTTCTGGATAACCACTTTTAGCCAAAAATGACATTTTTACAACCAAGGCTTCTATGGAGCTGATTTTTGCACCCGGGGGTTTTCGATGGTGCTGAGTCCGAATCTGACGTCCAAATAGGAATTTGAAAATTTGAATATGCACAAAAACAGAAATGGACGGCTTGCATAACAAATACAGGCGCTTGCAGTTGTTATAAACTGCGCCGCGAAGCGGGGCCTGGTCACTCGTATATAAAATAACTCTCTGTGTTTTATACGCTTCAATATTAGACTAAGATTAGATTTATATCCTTATAATAAGTTAGTGACGATCCTCCGTCCGTGCGTCCGTTTCACGTTTTTGGAGCGCATTCTTAGGGGTGCTTATTTTTGAAATGTATCTATTTTAGGGTAACTTTTAGCGGGGGAACCCGATTTTGAGGTCAGAATTTAGCTGAAATGTAGACAAATTTAGACAAAATTTAGACAAAATGTACCTAAATTATGCAAAATTTTGGCAAGGGCTATTCTTGATAGTCCTTTTTCTCTGTGAGTTTTTTGTCCAAAATTTTGGCAAGGGCTATTCTTGATAGTCCTTTTTCTCTGTGAGTTTTGTGTCCAAAATTTTGGCAAGGGCTATTCTTGATAGTCCTTTTTCTCTGTGAGTTTTTTGTCCAAAATTTTGGGAAGGGCTATTCTTGATAGTCCTTTTTCTCTGTGAGTTTTTTGTCCAAAATTTTGGGAAGGGCTATTCTTGATAGTCCTTTTTCTCTGTGAGTTTTTTGTCCAAAAGCCAAACTCAGACTGAGCCAAACTCAGACTGAGCCAAACTTAGACTGAGCCGAACTCAGACTGAACCTCAGTTTGCGAGGCCCGCAGGTGGCGAGCCAATCCTGTGGTCGGGCGCGGAGCGCCCGACCTTCCCCTGGAATGTGAGTGAAGGTAGAACAGAAAAGGCATACTGATATACTGATGGTAGACTCCACGCGCGCTAGCGCGCGTTAGCGCGCTAGTTTAGAAATAATGGTAACTAGACATAAAAACTAGTGGGTAAAAGAGCGCCCTAGTTTGCACCTGTGTAGATAAACTGGTATTGATAATGAATAAAACCTCGTGAGAGACCTCATGAGAATATAGTCAATATTGTATTTTTAAAGGTATCCAAAAATACTTAAAAGGGTTTATGGCATAAATATTAAAAGTCGTTTAGAAAATTGACCGTTAGTTGTAAAATTACAAAAATACCGGTTGTACGGTTGCCGAACTATTTTAACTCATGCGTTTAATTGCGGAATTAACGGCATGCACAGTCTGGAAATCCTGGCCCTGTCCCTGTTCGGACGTTATTGAACAGTCATAATTATTAGTATAGCTCATGTAAGTTCGCCGTGAATTCAAGTTATTATAGTTTATTAATTATAACATAATTGTGATTTATAGAATAAATGTAGTTCAAATTTTTTAAACTTCGTTTACTAGAACATTTTGTTGAAATTGTAATAATTTAAATCGCGATTTAAATTCCAGAATTTTTATTGTTTTATTTGAAAATATTTTGCCACTTCGGTCAACTGGGCGAGTGATTCTTGGTCGTAGTTGGGATGCAATCCGGGGAGTTTGGATCACATGGTGTAGTAATCGGCGACCAAGGGTTCTTTGAAGTGGTTTTAGTCTCACCTCCAATAGGCCCAATCGTGATTGGTGCAGTGGTAGTTTTCTCGCGTTGAGTCCTCCCGGATGTTAACGACCTTACTGTCGTGGTGAAGTTCTTGTTGGATGGTCCAGGATGCATAGTCGTCCTCGGCGTCTTCGTAGTTGTGGTCGTGCTCGGTGTCTTCGTAGCTGTGGTCGTCCTCGGCGGCTTCTTAGTTGTGGTCGTGCTAGGCGTCTTCGTAGTTGTGGTCGTGGTTGGAGTCGTGGTTGTGGTGGTGGTCGGGGTGGTGGTTGTGGTTGGGGTGGTGGTGGTCGTAGTTGTTGTTGTGGTGGTTGTCTTCGTTGTTGATGGCGTGGTGATCAGTGGGGTGGTTGTTGTGCCTGTTGGCACAGTATGTTTGGTTGTTTCCGGAGTCGAGACTAAATAAAGTATTGAGTTGGTGTGATATTTTCTCGGGGATATTTGTAAAATTTTCGTCATACCATACATATTGGCATACATTTGAGTTATATGTCGTTGTAAAGCCCACTTAAACCTTTGTCAAACCGTATAAGAATCTCAGGGTGCTACGCCAAAAATTGCACAAAATTTGATCAAAAATGACTATTTGGTCGATTTTTGGCATCAAAGCGGGGACCACATGATGTCAGAAAATCAGTCAGAAATTAAAGTTCGTAAAATTTTTCAAAAATAAGCCTATCCAACCCAAAATTTTGGGGTGAATCAGTACCCGAACTTAGTTTTGAACGTTAACCTGCTGAGAAGTGTCGAAAATAATCATTTTTAGCCAAATTTTGTATAGAAAATAGACCAGAGTTTTGAAATTGCGCATTTTGGCGCAATTTTTGGCGTAGAACCCTGAGATTCTTATACGGATCGACAAAGGAATGAAAAAAAACGAATTAAGGCTTTGAATCATAACGAGCATTAACAAATAACACAAGGTTAATAAAAATAACCTGGCGCGATAGTACGATTTAGACGGGATGCGTAAAATTTCTCCCAAAGATCGAATTTTTTCTGAGTGAGAAGATTTTCGGAGACTTTCAGCTTTTTAGGTGCTTGAAGACTTCTCTTCAACTCCTCCCCGCCTATATCGGTAAACATTCCATCTCCAACGTTTCCACTATAAAGTGCCAGTGTCTCCGGTGTGTCACTACTAATGAACTTGACGAGAATATCGGACATGGCATGTGATACATCTTTCTCTTTCTTGATAATCTCGACATTGCCGCTGTCATTTGTCGATTGCCAATATTGTATAGGAAGGTAGGCATAGCGGAAATCAGTACCATGTGGCACCTCGTCTGAAACATTTATTATCAGTTAAGTGAGAAGAATCTTGAGTTTTGTTTATTTTTAAAGTATACTTTCTTTAACTGAAGGAAAATCGGCGAATAACTTCGGGTTTGGAACGTGGTTGAATCGATAAATGTAGACTTTCTGACCGTTAGTTACCAAACGATTTGCCATAGTGAACATATTGTATGTAAAAACGTAGTCCGTTAGCAGCTGAACGTTACAATGTCAATTATACCACAAATTTATGTTATGGTGAACACGATATTTAGATATTTTCATAATAATCTTTAGGTATAAAATGAATTTTAAACGTTGAAAATAGGATTGATAGACGCAATATTTATGAACAAAAATATATGTAACCCACTCATGCGAAATATTAAATTGATTTTGAACGAAAGTTTGACTAGAAAGAGGACTCAGCACCCAGGGGGTACGTACCCCCACGTCCACCAAAAATGGGAAAATTTGAAAAAATGAGTGTAAATCAGTGCAAATTTGGGCAAAAATTTGGTCCGTACCCCCAAAACCCAAAAGTGAGGGGTCCCAAAATTCCGGTCCCCCCCAAAATGGCCATTTTCATTAAAACGTACCCCGGCCCCAAAAAAAATCCTGGGTGAGCCCCTGGCAGTTCACAATTTAAGCTTAGACTATTTAAGCTGTCAAACTTTACGCTCAAACTTTATTGTGATAATACAGCCAACCAAAATACCTGCATAGCCAAATGTCGATTTTCCGTTTCTTCCTTCAAATTATATATCGCGAAGATATCGAACAGCTCTGTTTTCCACGTCTCATCTGCCTTGGGACTGCCAAGTTCATAGTTTCCCATTCGGACAAATTCCTTGAAAAATTGGCGAATACTTTTGGTATCGGATACGGAATAGTCAACTCCCGGGTCCTGATCTGTAAATCCCTTTGATGTTCATTGGTACCTGGTCTTTTATTTCTTCGGAGTTATTGAGCGAACTACCCTCGTTAATGATCAGAACAATTAATAAAAATAATGTTTTTAGAAAAGAAATTTAGATATATTTTGAGATTTCTCAAACTTAACACCCACCAAGCGCTACCAATTCGTCTCGATTTATTCCAATGAGTATGTTCAAAGGCTTCCGTCCATTTTGAGCATGTGGGGGACTAACTTGACTTCTCTTCGATATTTGCATACCGAGCCGATATTTCTGTAGAAATGTACAAAATGAAAATAATAACACAAAGCGCCTTTATCAACTTCAGTCTTCGATGTTGCAATCCCCTGCGCCCCAAAAAGAATGCAAATTCGGTGTAAATTTTTAGAATTGAGAATAGTACTTATATATATTACACGAAATTGCAGAGAAATTGCTTTCCAGACATATGCGGTTTCCCTATCGTAAAAGCCAAATTATGTAACATTTAATAAATTTCGCTCTAAATTCTTCTGGCACAGGCTAAATTAATGCGATCAAATACATTTACCTCAACGAGATTATTATGTAAGGAGATGTTGTTGGCGATGGCTTTCAAGTCTAAGTCACCGATCTGAAATAAAAATCTTGTATCCTTGTAAGTGCTCATAGCTTTCCAAAGCTTCAACTTATGCCCCAATGTTTCGTATAAATTTGGCATTCGCGAAATTTCAAGATTTACTGGCCTTAAACGGTGTAGGTCTTTCATTTTGGAAAGAGGTGCAACGAACAAAATAGGTACTTAGAAAGAAGAAACGTATTTGGAGCATTGATTATTTCTCTCTAACGAACTCATGGATCATATTTTGCCTATTTTACTCATTACGAATGGCTTTATGACAATTGAACGCCAGACTATTGAGCGCCATATTTTTTGGCCTGAGTTGTCATGCACCCTTACGCATGCTTCATTATTATAAGCATTACCGAAACGTTTTGATCCAACACGCTGTTTTCCACACAATTCAAAGAAGTCGCCCCATGCAAAATCACATTGTGGAACAGAGGCTGCTCAGCTAAATAAATGTTGTGGACGTTACTTCTAAATTTATTCTTCTTTCACTGCGGAAATCATTCACTCACCACTGATTAGAGCGTCCTCCATTATCAATGCCGCTGAACACGCACCCGAGTCAAAACCGCCCACAGTCACGGATTTGTTATCTCCCTTGAAGGCACTGATGTGCTTTTGAACCCAGTTAAGTGCTTCAATCTGGTCTTTTAAACCATGAGGTGAGTTACTCAAATCTAGGTCACCAAGACTTCGATTATTTAAATAACCTGAAACGTACGATTATATGTATGTATGAATATAATTATATATACTGCCGAGCACTCGCTATGTTTACGTTAAGACTTCGCATTATTAAGAAATTATATGCACTATAATCATACCGTATAGACCAAGTCGGTAGTTGACCGTTACAACAATGACCTGAAAGTCATATAATATACCATTTTATTCAGCTAATACTTACATCTTGCATGACGAAGTTCTGAATGAGACCCTGTCTGCCGAAATCACACGAAGAGCCGTGGGAAAGTTTACCTTAAAGTATATTATGTGCACAATGATACAACTAGGCTTATATTTACCGCCATGAAAGAGCACATAAACTGGAAACAATTTGCCTCCTGTGACATTCGTTAGCACGGGGGTGAACACATTCAAATTCAGGCAGTCAATGGCCATTTCGCTGAAGCAGTATTTTTGGTAATACCCCGTCAAATCACTTTCCACTTGAGGGCAAAAATTGCCAAACCGCCGATAGTTTGCCTCATCTTCGTGGCGTTTATCCATAAGCTAGAAAAGAATAGAAAATATCATTTGCTTTTAATCAAGTTTTCATTACTTTCAGTACTTGAAATTAATTTTAACCTTGCTAACATGCCATAATATTTGAGCTCTAAGCTTATATGTTAGACTATAAGCGATCCCAACCCACCTCTTAGCTTCGGCTATGTATTGGCGTAAGCCCGGGCGAGGGAGCAATCCCGAACCCAACCAATTTTTTACAACATTCTCTAAAACCCTAAAAACCCAAAACTTTCTTACTTTAATCTCCAAAAAATGGGGTTCTTTAGAAACTTAATCAAAATTCTAAACTATTTCGGTCAAAATCTTATAAAAAACTTTTACAAAATCCTGTCCCATCTGCAGCAACAGGTGGGAATGTTAATAGTTTTACTCATAATACTCTCCCTGCAGCAACAGGGCGGGATAAATACTCCCAGGGACGTAAAAGGTTCGTCTAGACTAAAACCAGTCTCTTAAATTTCAACCCAAAATACAACAAATAAAAATGGTTCATATTTTATACACAAAAATTATCCTTTCCCTTCTGCAGCAACAGCTGGGAATGTTAATATTTTTACTCATAATACTCTCCCTGCAGCAACAGGGCGGGATAAATACTCCACGGATACAAAAATAACTCTACAAAAACCAGTCTCTTAACTTTCAGCCAGTTCTTTTCGGTTATCACTGGCCTACACTCTTTGGGTTAAAACAAAACAATTTGAATTGGCGCAAAAAGTCCAATTTAAAAAATTACCTCATTTTACTTAAAACTCATTCTCTCTTCTCTCTGTCTCATTTCTCCTCTTTAACTTTTGTACATCACAATAAGCTAAAGGGTCGTCTATCTGACGAGCCCTCCCCTTTAGTTATATCATTCTTCCCACATCGTAATAGACTTAGGGCGAAACGATGTTGGTCCCGTGTTATAAAAATTTTTTACATAATAATTACTTCTCTTCATTGTTAGCTTTCTTTATTTATAAGAAATTGTGGCAAACACCCAATTGGGGGAGGGGAAGTTACAGTTACGGTGAGTTGCTAAAAATGGCCATAACTCGCCAAAAACGGACGCTATCGTTTTTCTGAGCGCACTTTTCGGGTCCCTCTAAGTTGATAGGTGAAGGTGTTCCCCCCAATAGAATAAACCACTTTTTGGGGGTCCCGGACCACAAACTCGCGAGTACCCCCCCCCCAAAACCCATGATTTTAGGGGGGGTTATCAATGTCAGATTTGGGGTGGTCCCGCCACGAAAAGCGAGAAAACGCCATTTTTTCAGCTTTTGGGGGTTTTTACAAAGGAAACTTTTCGGGATCAGCTCCTTTCTGGACGCATGATACGTCAAAATGCTCCCCAGATAATGCCAAGAGCGAATCTGCAAAAAAAATCCCGTGCAGATAACATGAATTTCAAATTTTGGCCAAAAACGTGCCAAAAAATGGCACTTTTTGCGCTACAAAGAAAAGTTTTCGGGATCAGCTCCTTTCTGGACGTATGATACGTCAAAATGCTCCCCAGATAATGCCAAGAGCGAATCTGCAAAAAAAATCCCGTGCAGATAACACGAATTTCAAATTTTGGCCAAAAACGTGCCAAAAATGGCACTTTTTGCGCTACAAAGAAGTTTTCGGGATCAGCTCCTTTCTGGACGCATGATACGTCAAAATGCTCCCCAGACAATGCCAAGAGCGAATCTGCAAAAAAATCCCGTGCAGATAACACGAATTTCAAATTTTGGCCAAAAACGTGCCAAAAATGGCACTTTTTGCGCTACAAAGAAAAGTTTTCGGGATCAGCTCCTTTCTGGACGCATGATACGTCAAAATGCTCCCCAGACAATGCCAAGAGCGAATCTGCAAAAAAAATCCCGTGCAGATAACACGAATTTCAAATTTTGGCCAAAAACGTGCCAAAAATGGCACTTTTTGCGCTACAAAGAAAAGTTTTCGGGATCAGCTCCTTTCTGGACGCATGATACGTCAAAATGCTCCCCTTAGAATTCTAAGAACGAATCTGCAAAAAAAATCCCGTGCAGATAACACGAATTTCAAATTTTGGCCAAAAACGTGCCAAAAATGGCACTTTTTGCGCTACAAAGAAAAGTTTTCGGGATCAGCTCCTTTCTGGACGCATGATACGTCAAAATGCTCCCCAGACAATGCCAAGAGCGAATCTGCAAAAAAAATCCCGTGCAGATAACACGAATTTCAAATTTTGGCCAAAAACGTGCCAAAAATGGCACTTTTTGCGCTACAAAGAAAAGTTTTCGGGATCAGCTCCTTTCTGGACGCATGATACGTCAAAATGCTCCCCTTAGAATTCTAAGAACGAATCTGCAAAAAAAATCCCGTGCAGATAACATGAATTTCAAATTTTGGCCAAAAACGTGCCAAAAATGGCACTTTTACCCCCCATGGATGATCATGGGCGCCGCCATGCGGCGTAGCCGCTGGGTGGTCCTATGGATCTTATCTAACTCATAAGGAATATGGGGGATTTGCTTATTTCACTTTTCTAAATTGACCGTTTTGGCCGTAAAATGGCCTTTTTTGCTTTACCCGCAAAAAATGTACCGAAAAACAGGTTTTGAACGGCGAAGTGCCCCTAATTGGGCCTCTCCTCAACATGTTTTACAGACCAGATGTTTACAAACATGACTTAAGCGCTTTCGCATTCACAGGTTCCAACCCTTATAAATGAGTAGTTTTACCTATACATGCCAAAATACAAAAGTCGCTAAAAATCTTGCTAAAAAATCGCTGTATTATATGAACAAGACGAACATCTTGAAATCGCTTTCCTTGAAAACTCATAGGAGGATTAAATACGCTTGCGACATCTAGCGGTTCTACGTAAGGAATGTTCAGAAACACCCACGCAGTGCCATTGTAAAACTTTGATGTCGATGAACTTTGGCGTTTCGCACGCCCTTCCGGATGCAGAACGTTCAGATTTCCTAAATTGATAGATTCACGAAAGGTGATATAAAATGCTAAATGTGCACCAGAAAAGCCCTTGTACTTTATGTTGTTTTCCACGTCGACAAGTTCCGTTATTTGTGGTTCTGAGTCGAAGAAATCGTCCACAAATGAGGCATAATTTCCTAAAAATATGACAGAAAAGTGATGGAATTGTGTTCATATTTCATTAATTTAGCACATATGGCACTAAATTGGAGTTGTGTTTGTGATCAAGAAATGATGTTATATTTTCAAAGATAAAGGTTTACTCATAACTTGTCAAAATTACCCATTAAAAGTGTGGTTGACATGAGGCCCAATGCGATCCATTGTGGAACACATTTGCTCCAGCACTTCATTTTGACGAATATCACGCAAAATAGGACAAATGTAGACTGACTGTTAGAATAACAAAGCTTTGCTATAAAGAAAGTAACCAAAGACAAAGAATTTATTTTAATTTGGCGTACATTAACGTAATAGTGTGGATAACTGATTCTCGCGCGCCATTAAAAGTCAAATTATTATTCCGACTTGGTTCCGAAAATTCTCCACTTACTAGACGGAAGCGATTCTTAATACAATTGCATTCCTCCACATTTCGGCAGCTCCTTAGCTACCGTAGTTAACAAGTTGGGATGTGGCCGATGTTCCTGGCGAGAATTGCATGACCACGAACGTTTATGGTCTGATGAGAATAATATTTTTTCATTTATGGAGTGAATATTTTCTTGGTGTGTTATGTTTATTAAAAGTATTCACATGATGAAGAATAAACGTTTCCCACCCACGCCAAAGGATAATTCGCATGTTATTTTTAGCAGTTATATCTCCAACATTCAAAAATAGCTTTAAAACCTCTTTTTATATTTCTCTATCCTTTTTTCTATAGCAATTTTGATGATTTTACATATGCCACTATTTCGGTTTGAAGGCAATTTATTGTTCATGTGAAATTTACTCGATAATAAAAATGGTATGTGGTTCTGTTAGAACTGGAGAAATGCAACAGATCCATTAATACCATCCAGAAATTATATCAATAAGGTGGGAAGAGAGTCACACGAAAAATTTGACTATTCAGAAAAAGCTAACATTAGCTTCTGTTAATTGGTCGCAGCTTCCTTTGTGGCAAGAAAAATTATGAAAATTTAGTGGCTAAAATAATTTTTAGACACAAAAATTAACATAAAAAGTTCAGTAGGAGAAGTAGTTGACAGCTAAGTACTAACGGTTAGTAAAATGCTCAAGTTTAGTTAATGTTTATAGTTCAGTAAAAGTTAAAAATGGAAGGAGTTCCTCTGACATTCGAAATTTGTTGGTAATTATTTCCAGCTATGTTAATGTTTAAAGACAAAACGCGCACATTTTAGATATGTTGCAGTTAATACTGGGAATCAGTTAATACTGGCACTAACTAGTTCATACTGGCACTAACTAGCTATTATTGATAAATTTGGTTATTTTGTTTCATTTTCGAACTTTTTGAGCATTTTTCACTATATTGACTATAAATCTGATATTACTGTCTCTATATCAACTTTTTGTCCTGATTCCAATACATATTTCAGAATTTTTAGGCGTTCGATTTTTGCATCAAAAAATTACGATTTTCATTACTATGGCGCCTTATAAGGGTTGTTCGGGAGCTTAAGCCTAAGATTAAGTCGGTATTGGGAGTGCACAGCGGGGCCCCAAGCCTAATGGCTTGTTTGGCGCCTTATAAGGGTTGTTTTAGTCGGATTGCAGCAGGCCAGGGAACTGATTCTCTGCTGCAATCAGGCTAAAACAACCTTGTAAGGCGCCAAACAAGGATTTAGGCTTGGGGCTTGCTGTGCAGCCGCAACCAGGACTTAATCTTAGGCTTAAGCTCCCGAACAACCCTTATAAGGCGCCATAGTAATGAAAATTGTAATATTTGGTTGGAAATATCGAAAGCTTTAAAAATTCCGAAATATGTATTGGAATCAGGACAAAAAGTTGATATAGAGGGAGTAACATCAGATTTATAGTCAAGATAGCGAAAAATGCTCAAAAAGTTCAAAAAATGAAACAAAATAACCAAATTTATCAATAATAGCTAGTTAGTCCCAGTATTAACTAGTTAGTGCCAGTATTAACTGACTTTTTCAGTTAGTGCCAGTATTAACTAGTTAGTCCCAGTATTAACTAGTTAGTGCCAGTATTAACTAGTTAGTCCCAGTATTAACTAGTTAGTGCCAGTATTAACTAGTTAGTCCCAGTATTAACTAGTTAGTGCCAGTATTAACTAGTTAGTCCCAGTATTAACTAGTTAGTGCCAGTACCCAAGTTTGAGGATACCCAAGTTTAAATACCCAAGTTTGAGGATACAAATAGAGCTCTCTGCTTCTAAAGTTTATCCGTCGATTCCAATTGGGAGCTTTGAATTCTGTGTTTCTTCAGGTCTAAAAAGCTAGCGATTTTCAATTTAGCTAGTTTGAGGTACCTCCGCTGGATATTCACTCAAAGCGTATTCTATCGTATATTTCAACATCGCTATTCTATTCTCCTCTGAATATTAAGAATGCCGCCTAAGCTAAACGACGCCGAACTCAGAGAAATGCTCGTTACGCAAAATGAGTACAATACAAAATTAGCAGACAAAGTCGACTCTCTCGTATCAGTCGTGGAAAGTCTCACCACGCTCCTCGCAAATGTGTCAACGCAAAATTCCGAATTAATTGCCCAAATCCGAGTACTCACCGAGCAAAATGCAAAGCTAATCGAAAAAAGCACCATGCCACCAACGCCGATGACCTATGGTAAACCGCCAAATTTCTCTCTTCAACTAGTCAAAGCTCTTGATGAAGCCCAACAGCTCAAAGACAAGTCGCTGCGAGCAGTAATCGAGTTCCTACCCGAAGCCGCCAGTGAAACCACAACAATCGAACAAGATCGTTCATTTGTCGAGAGTGTTGCAACAGCAATGGGAAACACCGGCGTGCAATTCGACTCCATAAAACGTCATGGCAACAAAGTAGAGAACAGAAATCGAATCGTGAAAGTACCGTTCGACACAACAGAAAATCGCAACCATTTCATCAGGAAATTCCGCGTCACAGTCAACACACTCCAGAACCCGCCAAATGTGCGCATTCGTCGTGATATGGTTCAATCGGAATTAGAACTCCTCCGCCAGTGCCGAGCAGAATGCCGCGAAAAGAATGAGAAAGCCAACGAGATGCGTTTCTATGTTCAGGACCTCGAGATCAAGGAAACAGCAAGTCCAAAACCGCTCCGTCGATTCCCCCGTGCATAGGACAAACACGACAAGTCAAGTAATGTACTTTTAAATTGTGTAAATATTTCTCGTTATAATATGTGTAAAAATTTCAATTGTTGTAATGGGGAACCAAGTCACTTAGGGGACACGAAAATTTCTTGTTTATATCTCAATGCCCATAGTTTAATGAACAAATTAGATGAACTTAGCATTATTCTTATGTCTCAACACTTTCAAATAATTTTAGTAACTGAATCTTGGCTAGGTAGTAAAACAGATGATTCTTTAATTTTACAAAACTTACCTTATAAATTAATTAGATGTGATAGAGAAACCACCTTAAAAGGAGGTGGCTCTTGTATTTTTATCTCGGATCTTTTACCTTTTCAAGTAGTCAAAATTCCTAAGATTAGAAACTCAGATATAACATGCATTGATATATTTTCTTTAAGTCATGAAAAAGTACATATTATAAATGTTTATAGACCAGTCACTAAAGAAACCACTGAAGATTTTCATTGTCTATTAGACACACTTTCTGAATTTATAACCGTAGACTTCCCTGTTATTATAACAGGTGATTTCAATTTTCGCAACGTTACATGGTCTAATTTCAAACCTATACCATACTGTAGAGGCAAAGAATCATCTTTTATAGATTTTATTGAGAACTTTGATCTTTTTCAACTTGTTGAGAAACCAACACGAGAACAAAACATTCTTGATTTAATTTTTTGCACCTCAGAGAAACTTGTAGAAAGTATAGAAATTAAGCCACCTTTAAGTTCATCTGACCACAATTGTATTTCGTTCTTAGTTAAAATTCAGAAAGAATCGGAAATTAGTGTTTATAAAAGGAATTTCAGTAATGCAGACTATGAGACTATTAATAATTTTCTATTAAACATTAATTGGAATGTCATATTTAATTCTTGCTCAAACATCGACTTTATGTACCATAAGTTCATGGATGTTATTTCCGAGGCTACAAATTTATTCATTCCTAAGACCAAAATAGTTAGTCCAATTTCACGTTTACCAATTCACATCCAGAATCTTTTCGACTATCGGAAAAAACTTTGGGCTAAAATATCTCATCCTGGAATAAGAGAGAAATTTATAAAAGCTTCAAATGATATTGACTATCATACAAAGAGATTTCTCAAAAATAGAGAGAAAACTAGAATTTCCAACTTTAAGACACGCTTTAAGCATGTAGGCGCATTCCTTAAAACAAAATCGAGTTTAACACCTACTCTTTTCGACGAAAAAGAAGAACCAATTTTTTCAAACCAGAAAAAAGCAGAAATTTTTGGAGAATTTTACTTACTCTAAAGTCCTTCAACTTCTTTTGAAAGTCAAAAACATGAACAACACGTCTCCGGACGAAATTCCGAATATTTTTCTTAAGAATTGCGCTTACACGCTCAGCTATCCAATTTATTACATTTTCTCTTATTCCATGATGACAGGGCAGATCCCACATTTTTGGAAAGAATCAATAGTTCATCCGATCCCAAAAATTTCAAAACCTTCAAAAGCAGAAGAATTTAGACCAATTTCATTATTATGTTCCACGGGAAAAATGATGGAAGAATTAATAGCCTCAGAAATCACATCATTTATAGAACACAAAAAGATTTTACCGCACTCCCAACACGGTTTTAGAAAGGCAAGATCGGTTACCACCCAACTTTTATAAGTTGTGGATGACCTTTCATTTGCTTCTGAACAAAATTTTCCTGTAGACATGATTTACTTTGATCTAGCCAAAGCTTTTGATTCTATTCCTCACAACCGTTTAATTCGCAAATTAGAATCTATAGGCATCAAGGGCCCACTTTTAAAATGGATACAAAATTATTTATCGGATAGATTTTTCAAAGTCAGGGTTGGTTCATCTTTTTCACAAGAACTCTCTCAAACAAGCGGTGTTCCACAAGGATCCGTCCTTGGTCCACTTTTGTTTCTCATCTACGTTTCTGATCTCCCAAAACTTTGTGAAACAGAAGGAGTTATTTGTAAACTTTTCGCTGACGATCTAAAAGCTTACCACATTTTTCGATCAAATTACGACTCAAACAGTTCACTCCAAACATTTATTACCAGATTTTCTAACTATTGCGAATTAAACGGACTCAAAATTGCGGTAAAAAAGTGCTCTATACTACACTTAGGAAAGAAGAATCAAAACTTGTCATATAGTCTGCAAAACTGCGAAATTCCTTGTATAAATCCTAGTACCACAGTGCGAGACATAGGTTTTTATTTCTCAGCTAACCTCAAATTCGGAGAACACATAGAGATTACTTGTCGAAAAGCCCAAAAGGCTTCTTTCGCTCTCTTAAAAGGACTGAAATCTAGTGACCCAAAATTCTTAGTTGACATGTTTACAACATACGTTAGACCGATCTTAGAATTTGCCTCTCCAGTATGGAACCCTCATTTTAAAAAGGACATTCAAAAAATTGAGAAAATACAAAAACGTTTCTTTGAACTGGTCTATAAACGAACTCAATATTTTAGAAAGAATTTAGAATTTCCATCATATGATCAATTATTAGTTCTATTCAAACAAGAATCTTTAGAAGATAGAAGGCTAAAAGCAGACCTAAAAATGTTCCATGACATAATTCATGAGAAAATTTCTATCAGACATAACAACTCTTTTTACTTTGAGAAAACTATTACTAGAGGTGATTTATATAAGATAAAAACAAATCAATGTTCTACTAACGTCCGGGTCCATTCTTTCTTTATCCGTACTGCTACGCTATACAGTAAATTACCAACTCATATTCGGAAAACATCCCCCAACAAATTTCACAATTTAATTAGTACAAAAGAAATCCAAGAAATCTTCCCCCCTAAATGAACTTGGCTTGTCATACACTGTAATTATTGAGATATGTTGTCTTCGCTTGATATGATTACTTGTTCTTTATCACTTGTTGCATTATGACATTTAAATTGTTGACTTTATTGTATATACCCATCGCTCCAAGATGAGCAAATAAATTATTATTATTATTAGTATTAACTAGTTAGTCCCAGTATTAACTAGTTAGTGCCAGTACTAACTAGTTAGTCCCAGTATTACCTAGTTAGTGCCAGTATTAACTAGTTAGTCCCAGTATTAACTAGTTAGTGCCAGTATTAACTAGTTAGTGCCAATACTAACTAGTTAGTCCCAGTATTACCTAGTTAGTGCCAGTATTAACTAGTTAGTCCCAGTATTAACTAGTTAGTGCCAGTATTAACTAGTTAGTGCCAGTATTAACTGATTCCCAGTATTAACTGCAACAGATACAAGCAAGTCATTGTTGTAAAATATATCAGTGATAACATTCCTTATGCTGTGCTAGTAAATAGAAAAAATGTATAATGGCCATGTAATGTGTGCGTAAAAGTTGCAAATTCTGTGCTTAGAGCAGATAATGCCACGAAAATAAAGCTAATGAAACTCGGGTTATGATTACTTTATTATGCAGAGGATTGCGGTATCACAATTACAATCTTTATTTAATTTCCTGAATTTTACAGCTTCTTATGCAAAAGACGGCAACTTCTCATATTTTACGAGTGCTAAAAGGCCCAGGCTTATTTGTAGTGGTTTTATCACCATCTCCAGCATGGTTCCTCTTGTGCGGTGCAATGGTGCTTTTGGCGCTTGGAAAAAGCGATTTGGTCGTGATTGAAACAACTTCGGTCTGTGGTTTGTTGCAATTTTGACATGCTGTTGTTGCTGCTAAAATTACTTATTAATGTTTTTGCTTCACCTCTAAACTGCCAAGTGATTTACATATATAACAATTGATATAATACCTTCCTTTCTACAATAAATTCTCTAATACCTCCAAAATTCCAAGGATTGACCAAATGGACTTCAAAATATTATTCTCCATTAATTTTTACTGTAATTGATCATATTTTCTGTCGGAAGTTAACTTATTAAACGTGTCTTGAAATGAAAATAGTGTCAAACCAAACTATGTGGTGTGGCCCTTTTAAGACCGGCTCCCTGCGATTGACCCCCGTCGTTTGACCCCCTGGTACGTTTGACCCCCGTCGTTTGACCCCTGGTACGTTTGACCCCCAAATCTCAAATTTCACTCTAGAAAGCCCTTAAAGGCCAGAAATTCAAAATTGAGGTCTGTTTAGACTTGGGGCTTAGGCTGCTGATACAGACTCCCGAACTTAGGCTTGGGGCTTAGGCTGCTGGGCAGGCGGGGGAATGGACTTAATCTTAGGCTGTAGTGCAGGCTTAGGCTTGGGATATATGCCCTGAGGGCATATCTCGAAATTGTAAGATCAATCTTGAAAATTCCTTCGGATTCGTGATCAGCATGGTCGAAAATTTTTTGGAACCATAGTAGTATCATGGTTTTCGAGAATTGGTAATTTTGGTGCCGTTCGTCTTCTCTCATCGAGACACGTCGATTGACACCGGTTTTGGGCCATTTCAGGTGTCGGCCCTCAGCCGTAGTAGCCCCGGAAAGCGAGACAGTATTGCTAATAAGCCAAAAAGTTGTGAGAGAGTGTTGCTAAAGTGAGAGAGTATTGTTCAAAAAGCCAAAAATTTGAATTTCCTGCTAAAAAGCACTATTTAAGGGCTTTCTAGAGTGAAATTTGAGATTTGGGGGTCAAACGTACCAGGGGGTCAAACGACGGGGGTCAAACGTAGTAGACCGTTTAAGACATCTCAAAAGAGAAACAATTATAATTTAAACAGTATTTAATGCGTCGCTGCCCTCTCTTTCAATTCGATAAAACAAGTTTCATGCTAGCGTCTTTCAAAAGCTAAGTACGAAACGATTAAAAAGACGACGGAACTTGTTAATTAAACAATGAAAAAGTTGTTTTAAATGATAACATTATTTTTGGGAGGACCCTTTCAATATACATTCCATTGTGCAACGGAATTTCACAATGTACATTTAATATAACCTGGTTCGTAATTGTCATTGCGGTGGTCGTATATGAATGACCACGTGTCGTATTCATTCCATGACAAAAGCTTTTTAGAAACGTTGTTTTCACTCCCATCAAACTCGAGGAATTTTCCAGTTTCAATATCTCCACTGTAACGAGGCACATCGCGTTCTAGCTCTTTTATATTTCCTTTGATGAGATTGACCAGGATACCGGTCCATTGCGTCGAGACATTTTTCACGTTGTGGAATGTCGCACTGTCGTTAGCAGCTATTATATCTTTCCAGTACTGCGGCGGAAGATACGCGTAGCGGAAATCAGTTCCATGTGGCACTAAATGAATTCTGTTTAATATTTAGAGTTCTGTTCTTGAATAACAATTTTTTCACTGCAAGTGTACCCTATTATGTTTTTGTAGGTTCTGAATCAGTATAATCATTAATGGAAAACTTTAGTGCTATAAACATTTGCACTGTCACAAAATTATTTAGCTATAACTTTTTACTAAACTTCAGGTAAATTTTTACATCTTACTCTATTGCACACTTCCCATATTTTTAAAAAAATAAACGAAAATATGGCCAAATTTATCGATAGACTCTTCACGGCATATGAACAGTATAAAAATGAATAAGAGTACAAAATAGTGCATGTTTATTTCAAATCACGCTAGGACGTAATCAAACCATGCCTTTGTTAGCGAGAAGCTCGGTGCCAGTTCGAACATCGGCGAAAAGCTTTGCATCTGGGACGTGGCTGAATCGATACACGAAGGCTGTGTGATTATTGTCATTCAGTTCTTTTGCCATCAAGAGTACATTTCGAGTGAAAATGTAGTTCATCAAGAACTAAAATTTACGATAGCGATAAAATTTAACATTTGAAATTTTCAACAGTTACTACAAAATCAACTTTGTTTCATTTTATCGAGTCCCTCTAAGGCGCACTGTCTCCGTGCGTGACGAGCAGAATTTTTTACGCCCCACTCGGATTTGGGCGTGTGATACGTCAATCGCTTCGTCTCGACAAGAGAAGACGTTTGGCACCATTTTCAGCCCCCACTCAACCCCCTGTGACCCGTTCTAGAAGTTTTCTATACTTTTTTTAAATAAGGGGGGTCGTCCGCGGCGGAGCCGCGGGTGCGTCCTATGGAATTGTTATACTAAACTGACAAGGGACCATCACGAACCACCCCCCGCGGAATTCAAAAAACATTATAATATTCTTAAAGAGCATGAAAAATGCTACAACTTTTTATATGACCATTTTTGCAGCGGAAGCCGTCTGGTCAAGATACGGGGGTTTAAAGTTTTGGTGTTAGTATATAAGCCTTTTCAATAACAAAGCCAATATGTGGCTTGAATGTGATTCAAATGTGTATTAGCTAAATGTGGCTTGAATGTGATTCAAATGTGTATAGCTAAATGTGGCTTGAATGTGATTCAAATGTGTATTAGCTAAATGTGGCTTGAATGTGATTCAAATGTGTATTAGCTAAATGTGGCTTGAATGTGATTCAAATGTGTATTAGCTAAATGTGGCTTGAATGTGATTCAAATGTGTATTAGCTAAATGTGGCTTGAATGTGATTCAAATGTGTATTAGCTAAATGTGGCTTGAATGTGATTCAAATGTGTATTAGCTAAATGTGGCTTGAATGTGATTCAAATGTGTATTAGCTAAATGTGGCTTGAATGTGATTCAAATGTGTATAGCTAAATGTGGCTTGAATGTGATTCAAATGTGTATAGCTAAATGTGGCTTGAATGTGATTCAAATGTGTATTAGCTAAATGTGGCTTGAATGTGATTCAAATGTGTATTAGCTAAATGTGGCTTGAATGTGATTCAAATGTGTATAGCTAAATGTGGCTTGAATGTGATTCAAATGCGTATAGCTAAATGTGGCTTGAATGTGATTCAAATGTGTATTAGCTAAATGTGGCTTGAATGTGATTCAAATGTGTATTAGCTAAATGTGGCTTGAATGTGATTCAAATGTGTATTAGCTGAATGTGGCTTGAATGTGATTCAAATGTGTATTAGCTAAATGTGGCTTGAATGTGATTCAAATATGTATAGCTAAATGTGGCCTGAATGTGATTCAAATGTGTATTAGCTAAATGTGGCTTGAATGTGATTCAAATGTGTATTAGCTAAATGTGGCTTGAATGTGATTCAAATGTGTATTAGCTAAATGTGGCTTGAATGTGATTCAAATGTGTATTAGCTGAATGTGGCTTGAATGTGATTCAAATGTGTATTAGCTAAATGTGGCTTGAATGTGATTCAAATGTGTATTAGCTAAATGTGGCTTGAATGTGATTCAAATGTGTATAGCTAAATGTGGCTTGAATGTGATTCAAATGTGTATTAGCTAAATGTGGCTTGAATGTGATTCAAATGTGAACTTAGCTGAATGTGGAATAATTATCACTTTTCGTAACTCCCTCCTAAACTAAAAAATATATAAGAGGTATAAATACATTAGGTATACATAATAAAATTACTAATAGCTAGACATAAGTCAAATATGAATTACCTGATTCGGACCTTTTTCAATTTTTACATATCATATTTTCATTCCGTATGAATCAAAAATATTAAAAATGCAATTACAATGTAGAAAAAAATAAATAACGATGAAGGGAATCGAACCAAAAAGCACATGGACCGTGAGGCAACAGCTCTACCACCGTGCTATGAACTCTCATATTGGCTTTGTTATTGAAAAGGCTTATATACTAACACCAAAACTTTAAACCCCCGTATCTTGACCAGGGGGCTTCCGCTGCAAAATGGTCATATAAAAAGTTGTAGCATTTTTCATGCTCTTTAAGAATATTATAATGTTTTTTGAATTCCGCGGGGGGTGGTTCGTGATGGTCCCTTGTGAGAAATGTTTCTATCCCCATCAAGATAGACACCTCAAAATCTTTAAAACTATGAGACACATATTTTTATAACATATTTTAGCGGCTTTATGTGAATATGCTAATCATAGTACCTTCATGACATCAGGTTTATCGCGTTTGAACAAATGGTTTATATCTTTTTCCAGTGTTTTGTTGTCTACAATAAGGTACTTCGTGAAAAACTCCATCAAATCGGTTTTATTCGATACATAGTAGTCGACACTTTCATCTGAAATTTTCTGTCTCCAATAATGTGTTATGATGACAATAAGAGCTAGTTTAATCTTTTGATTGAATTGGCGAATTACAGCATATGAAAATTTCCTGTAGAAGCTTATAATATTAGAGTAATACAAAAACATACCAAGTGCTAAAAGCTCATCTCGATTTAGCCCAATAAGTACGTTGAGAGGTCTACCGGATGGTTGCTCGGTTTGATTTTCAGGGACTGGAATCTGCATGCCAAGTGGGAATTTCTGTGCAGAATTAAAATATTAGAATGCAGTAGAGTCTATATTAAGGAAGCATTTACATGTGCGTATTCTTATACAAAGTCTCGTATATGCCCTTTTTAGTCAGTCTTTTTGGGCAAAATGTCTTATTAAATCAGCGAAGTTAATTAATGTTATCACTAAAGGGTTTAATAAATTTACATGATGTGTTGTGGCCTATATCATAATATCTTCACAGTAAACTTTGCTTTCCAAAAATTTGCCAAATAAACCAATAGTTTTCACATACAATTAATTATGCCTACTTCCGTAAGTACGTTGTGTTCGGTGATGTTACCGGCAATATCCTCCGGTTTGGTATCGATCTGAGAAATTAGTTAAAAAAGTTATGTCTATGCGCAATATTACCTCAATATTTTGATGAAATACACCGCCTTTCATACAATTCAGAGCAGTGGAGCCATGCAAAATAACGTTGTTGAATGGACGTGGTTCAACTAAATATTTTCAGTATCTCATCGCTGTTTAAATGTATTTCACAGATTAAACTATCGAGAAAAAACAATTGTGCTTTTAGCAAAATGTAAAAACAATGTGCGGACTACTCCCCTCTAAGACATCTTCCGTAGAGACCCCTCCGCACACATCCCCATATATTGATATATGAAAAAGGGGAATATCCGGGGAGTTTTCCTAGAACCAGTAAAAACTATTAATCCAATTCAACTACATTTTGAGATGAGATTAATGAAAATATATGGTCAGCTTTTTGTAGTGAGTAAAACTTACTTTCCGTTTTTTGCATAATAACTGCCGCAGAGCATGCGCCAGCCTCAAAACCGCCTAAGGTCACGGAGTTTTTATCACCCTTGAAGGCCTTTATATGCTCCTGTACCCAAAAGAGGGCATGAATCTGATCGACTAGACCTCGACTTTTCCAATTTTCGGTTGTTTTGAGGTAACCTGGAAATAAAATTAGCATGCTGGTTTTGGTGAAATACAATTTCACGTTACGGGTTGAGTTGGGGAGTCTATAACTCACTCTCGCTCTATGATTAAGGTTTCTACAAATTTTATCTTTTATAGTGTTGTTGCAACAGAATTGACATTACTTAAATTCAAATTCACCCTTTTGGAGCTCACCCATTTGGAGCTCTGTTCTTTGTAAGAAATAAGTGTTTCGAGACTTTCCAAATGATCTCAAATCAATATGGTAGAACCTCTCCATAGTAAATAATACATTTGCAAACAATTATGGTACTGGTAACTGACTGTCAGCTTAGAGCTAGCAATTATATGTACTATAATCATACCGTATAGACCAAGTCGGTAGTTGACCGTTACAACAATAATCTGAAAATCGTATTAATATATGACTTCATGGTTAAAAACCACTTACATCTTGCATGACGAAGTTCTGAATGAGACCCTGTCTGCCGAAATCACACGAAGAGCCATGGGAAAGTTTACCTTAAAGGAATTTGTAGTTTATATGATGATGTATTCATTTTCGTTACCGCCATGAAATAGTACGTACACAGGGTATAATGTGCCTTCTTTTGTGCCATTGAGCACGGGGGTGAACACATTCAAATTCAGGCAGTCAATGGCCATTTCGCTGAAGCAGTGATCCCTGTAATACCCCGTCAAATCACTTTCCACTTGAGGGCAAAAGTTGCCAAATCGCCGATAGTTTGCCTCATCTTCGTGGCGTTTAATCATCATCTTAAACGAGAAATGTTATTATGATATGCTTTAAATATTTACTATTTCAGGTTTTAGAGTTCATAGAATATTTTCGTATAATTTGTATAATGATTCTTAAGGATGCGGCGAATTTACAAACGAATATTCCGCACAAATAGGTGCTATTGTGCACAATTTTAAGTTTTACAATATCAATTTGCTGTTGAAAAATGTGTTTAGGTGAAAATTTGCTCCAGAATGGTTTAGGTGTTATTGATTAGAGCTTAAAGTTGGATTTTTATTTGGAAAATTTAAGCTATCCTTACTTTAACCTTGGTATTCTGAACTTTAAAAAATTGTGAATTGCATATGAACCTCCTTAAACGCATCCGCATCCAAGATCCTAGAATATTCAAACACAGTCGTATCGTTTAACGGTACTACATATGGAATGTTGAGGAACACCCATGCACTACCCTTGTAGAAATGGTTGTCAGATGCGTCACGTTTCGCACGCCTATCTGAATGCTGAACGTGCACCTCTCCTTAATTTAGACGATATTATGTTGTGGTTAAGGACTGAACAAATCTGATCTACTGATCACAAACCGGATAGACCCTTGTAGGTAATACTCTTTTCCACATCAACGACTTCTGTCACTTCTGTTTCTGAGGCAAACAATTCATCCACAAAAGAGGCAGAGCTTCCTGAAGTAAACACATTGAGGTACTAAATTATTATTTTTAGCACATTGATATCCAAAGGTGTAATCCAGGTGTAAACAAAACCTATATAATCGTTTGTTAAATATTTATCTGACACAGAAAATTAGTATTTTTACCTATTATGAGAGCAACCTCCATTAAGATCAGCATAATCCAAGGTAGACTACATCTGCACCATGCCATCATTTTGGTGAGTACTGTACGCAACAATCGAAAATATTAAACAGAAGGTTTATTTTAGAAATAATGAAAACGATCCTTAAAGTAACATAAGGAAAATCTAAGCAGGAAAATTGTTTTAAACATTATGGACCATCTCTCGAACTATTCCTCAGATTATATATAATTATTCAGGGTTGGCTCCAAAAATTCTTTATTTTTCATAAATAGAAGCGATTTTTAAGAAGATCATATTATGACAGCTTCTTAATGTATACCGTAGTCGATAAAATTCCGGGGCGGCCAAATTCCGGCGAACTTTTATTGAAGGAATCTTTAAACTTTGTTCTTTACTCTATTGGTTTAGTCATGTTGCATTTAAATTAATGCCGAATTCAAACTTGTAGTGATACTAACTAATGATAAAGTTTAGTTTGTACTTTAAGCTGACCATCTCATATACTGCGGTAAATGTAATACATGTATACTCTGCTCTTTTACAAGTGATTGCGGCTTCGCCGCAATCACTTGTAAAAATGGTGGAGCGTGAGTTATTCGAGAGTCTGCATCTGCGGCGCTTCGCGCACCGCCATCAGCGGTCAGAGTTGGGTTGTTCCTAAGCGTAAATCAGAACAAAAAAGATTTCCAGAAACTTTCCTGTATCGAGTGAACTCAGAGAGATACGACCAATTCGAGAAAAACCTGCAAAATGACACTTTTTGGCAAAAAAAGCCACTTTTTGTGATCGCCCCAAAAAAATTTTTGCACATTCCTACTCAACTTTCGGAGAGCTTCAAAATGAGCTATCATTCGCCCCTGTATCGAGACGTAAACCTTATTTGTGTCACTGATTCGCCTCTTTTTTGTCACTGATTTTGGGATGTCACTGATTTGCCTTTTGTTGTTACTGATTTCAATGTAACTGATTCGCCTTTTTTCTGTCACTGATTTGCTTTTTTGCCATTTTCAGGTAGCTTTAGCTGAAAACCGGTAAAAAGTACCTAAATTTACCACAAAAGTACCGTACAGTCGACTCTCGATATACCGCACACACGATAAGCCGCACTTTCGATTTACCGCACAAATCTGGCTGGAACGGATTTTTTTCATACAAAATTCTCTCGATATACCGCATTTTGTGCGGTTAAACTCGATATACCGCACAGGTTTTTGAGAAACCAAAGTGAAATTTTCTATGTAAAATTTTTCGTTTATCCGCACAAAGAAAAATGCTTCTGTTTTTGGCGCAAATTTGAATTTTTATACAAAATTTTCCTGTTTTTATCAAATTTTTCAAAATTTTTGCCATATTAGGTAAAAATTTTGCAAAAATCGGCCAAAATTTAGTAAAAAATCAAAATTTTTTGAGCGGGAATTCAAATTTTATTTTTTATTTTCCAAAAATGACAAAGAATATAGGAAATTTCGTTTATCCGCACAACTTTGCAAGGGAAGGATTTTTTGCATACAAAATTCTCTCGATATACCGCACACCCGATTAACCGCACTTCGATATACCGCACAAAATCGCCAGACCCGATGTGTGCGGTATATCGAGAGTCGACTGTATAAGGGTAATTTTGTTAATATTTTCATTTAGTGTTTAAATTTTCGGTTATTTTTCCATTCGGTGTCTGTTTTTATTGCTTTTTTGTTGCAATTAACCACGTTTGATGGTAGAACGAAGGTTTCTAGTAACTTTTTACTGGAAACCTTCGTGTCATGTAAATGGAAGGATTAAGTGTCCAGTTTTGTTTGTCTTCTCAAGGAATTTGACTCAATGTGCTATTTCTCTCCCTGATTTTTGCTGTCCACGTGCAAGCGGTTGACGCTAGTGTAACTTGGGAAAAAACCAGTAGAAGAAGATTTTGGCCTTTTTGGCTTCTAATGTCGCATCGTTTTCTATTTTCAAAAATTTGCTTTTTAATGTCGACGTTTAGATTTCTATTTTAGGCTAAAACAACGCTTATAAGGCGCCAGACAAGGATTTAGGCTTGCGGCCCCGAACAATATGGGGCCTAAGGGACTTAGTCTTAGGCTTAAGCTCCCGAACAGCCCTTATAAAGGCAAACAAGCCAATTTGGCTTAAGAGCCCGCTGTGCGGAAATTGCCGACAACAAAAATGAAACGCACATTTACCGCATCATTCACCTTAGGCGATCTATTTTATCGTCTTTCACCGTCAAGTATAGTACAATTTGGTAAAAACGTCAATAATGTAAGAACGGCGAAAATTTATGACGCAATCTGAAAATACCGGAAACCTAAATAGCACTAAGCATGACTAACTGTAAAAATTAGATTTTACAGCAATTTGGGACACCGTGAAGACATTTACGGAACTTTCCGAACGTTTAACGCACAAAATATAATCAGTGACAGAAATAAGGCAAATCAGTGACAATCTGATCAGTGACAAAAATAAGGCAAATCAGTGACAAAAAAAGGCGAATCAGTGACACCAAATCAGTGACAAAAAAAAGGCGAATCAGTGACACCAAAAATCAAATCAGTGACATCGAAAAGGTTCACGTGTATCGAGTGAACTCGGAAAGTTATGACGGTTTCCAGAAAAACTCGGAAAATGACACTTTTTGGCTAAAAAAAGCCACTTTTTGAGATCGTCCGAAAAATTTTTTTCCGGATTCGTTCTTAGAATTCTCTGGGGAGCATTTTGAGCTATCACTCGCCCCTGTATCGAGTGAACTCACTTTTTCGGAGACACAGACTTTGACGCAGACACTGCGGTTTAGGTAAGAGTGGATTTATCAAGAATAAATACTTCTCATACATAAAGTAGTTTAATTCTTTCTAAAACTACATATATACACAACTACATGTACACAAAACAGCAAATTTACAAATGAACATGGTTTGCCCAAAATATCTGCTAAGAAACCTGCGCTCTAATGACAGCAGTAAGGTTTTCCTAGCAACAAAAAGGTTATTTTACAACACAGGTCTTTTCTTTATAAAGAAAAGATTTCCTTCTGTGTGGAGAAAGTTTCCTTCTGTTTGAGTCTTGATGTCAACAATTTCCTTGGAAAAATTTATTAGACTAGAAGCCAATAATACGGTTTAAGTAAGGCTTATTGCAAGACTGATTTTGAGAAGGAAAAATGGCGTATTTATACGCAAAATTTTCCTGAACAAAGATGGATTGGAGGTGATGATTACATTGAGAAAGCATTTTTGGATGAATAACATTACATAAAGATGTTATTTTAGCATTTAAACGGCAAGAAACGGCGTCTCCCTATATAATAAGCGGCAGCGTTGTTTCCGTCCGTGTGACTGAGGTTTATGAAGTCGGGGCAAATGAGGAGTCGTTGGATAGCTCTGAGACTGTAGGCCTCGAAAAAATTATCAGACCCGAAATTTGAATTCGCGCCATAACCGAAAAACGTATTTTAAAGTGGTGTTTTTATATTCCCAATCGATTTGCGAGGCAATTCTGGAGCACTTTGCTTTTTACACTTTCTTATTTGATGTATTTTTAAAAATTTTATGGAAAAAAGCCACTTTTGGCAAAAATAACATTTTTGAAACCAAAGAATCTACGGGGATGATTTTTGCACCCGGGGGTTTTCGGATGCGCTGATCACGAATCTGACGTCAGTTTCATGATTTGTTCTCACGATGTTGTGTTATTCTCACCAGGTCTCTCACGAGATCAGGACTTTCTCGGACGGGATGTTACTTGATACAAAACAGTTTTTCCGACTCTAATAAGGCCCATATTTCCACAGTTTTAACCCTAGCGCGGCGTAGGCTGCGTCGCTTTCCTAGTGAATAATGAATAGGCGTGAAATATTTTCACGTCCTTTACAAATGATTAATGTAATGAGAAGAAAAGTGCATATTTTTGCCTAGACATTGTATTGTTGGAAATACAACCAGAAAATATTTAGAAGAGGAGATAATCGACGGATTGTCGATACTCTCCCACAAAAAGCGCTGTCAGAGCCAAGAAAAAGTTTGCAGTTGGCTATGGTTTTTGGCAATATCGTAACTGATTTCTGGTGGTTGAGAACCAGATAGTGCTGAGCAATGTTGAGCTCTTCGGCTGCCAGTGGGCCTTTGTCTTGAGTACTGTTTTATTTGGGGAACTTCTCCGTTTTGAAACTTATTTTGATGAAGCGCAGGACATACGCTATTGTGCGTAGGAGCTTAGTCCAGAAACCGAATCGCTCAATATCCAGAAGAGATTCTACTGCCGGTGCTTGCGATATAGTAGGAAGAGATACCGCTGTTTCTTCGATTTCTTCCGCCACTGGTGGCGCTCAACTTCGAGGATTTGCGACCAGTGATGCTCCGGTTTGATTACCCAGGAGGGACCATGTCGAAAAGTCTGTTCTTGTCAGAAAGAAAAGGCAGTCTTTTCTTGCTAAAAAGCTAAATTTGGTGCATGAAAATCACACCTGAGCTTGGCGCACCTAACCGTGGCGCAAATTACACTGCGCACTTTGAGATAACGCGCAAAATAAATTGCATGCAATCGGGAGCTACTGTGATTATAGAAAATTAGCGCCCAGGGAATCATGTTTTATGTTAATCATTCATTTGGTACACTTCACAAGAGAGCTTTAATTTCATTAAGCATCATGTTGAAGTCGTTGAATTAGTAATAAATCTTACAGACGTTCTCTCAGGAATTTTGTTTACTATCTCAAAATCGCACGAAATAATTTTGCATTTTTTTGACATTCAGCAGATTAATTAAAACTGACACCTCTGCCCCACATTGTCCGATACAACTACCATATCTATGCATCCATAACTAGATAAAGTTATCATTTATATCCACTTTTAAACCTCTAATTTGTATATCATTACTTCTTTTATTTATACAACTGAACCCACAAACTTATAACTAACTTTAATTTTTACTCTAATTATATAGTAGCGGCTTTTATTTATCAAAATCCAACTTTCATTCTATGATTAAATAAATTTCACGTTCCGTGATTTTGCAGGCTTCTCGGGACATGAAATATCACTACTAGCAATAGGGCAACCAGCAAATCACGAAAAATGTTCAAGTATGCAATCGGGTCCCTCTAAGTCGCATGGTGAAGCTCCCCCCAGCAGAATAACCCACTTTTTGGGGTCCCGGACCCCAAACTCGCGAGTACCCCCCCCCCAAAAAAAAACCCATGATTTTAGGGGGGGGGGTTATCAATGTCAGATTTGGGTGTGACATACGTGAAAACGTGACTTACGTGGGTCACGTAAAAGGGCAACTTTCCAATAGGCGCTCGGATCCGGGCGTGTGATACGTCAATCGCTTCGTCTCGATGAGACAAGACGATTGATACCGGTATCGCCGTCAACTTTTGCGAGTACCGGGATTTATGGCTTCCGGAAATCCGGAAAATCCTGGATGACCAAGGGCGCCGCCAAGCGGCGAAGCCGCGGGGCAGTCCTATGGAATTGCAATACTAATTGGTAACTACTGCTCCAATTTTACCACTCTGAAAATCACTATTGCCAATATCCAATTATGAAGATATTTCCTGACTTTTATTCCACAATTCCCTATCTCCTAAAAGCTTACACGCTCAGGGCTAAAATAATCCTTTTGTGATGCGCCTTTTTCCTGCCTGTGTGCGTGTGTCATAGTCAAACATTCTCTGCGTCCATTCATATTTATGAAGAGGGTGGGAAAAGGACTGCATTTTCACCATTCTTCTCGGTTACATGTAAATATAGATTTTTGCAGAAAAATGGGAATTTCGTCCAGGCAACCCAGAAAAATTCTTTGTTTGAAATACAAATCTCGTATTAATTTCGCTCTAGGCTATCTTTATTTGAAATTTTTACATCGATAAATACGTACTTTATATATTCTCATTTAGGGCAAATACTCCATGTTACATACCTGGAAATTATGAGAATAATTAAGAAAAGGGACCATTTTTTCTCCTTATTTGTCAAACGATACTTCAATTTTTCTCATTCTTGCAATATTTTCGGCATAAATCACCAAAAAATTTATTAATCCAATATTAGACATAGGCTCACTTTTCCCAAACATAATTTCTCCTCGAAATCTGCTTGAGGCTATAGATTACTAGACATTAAACCGAATAAGCCACCGCTGCATATACACCTCGTTCTGCCTTTATTTTGGAACATATCCCAGCCAATTTCTGGCATGCAATGTCCGTTGGAATTAAAGTAGTCGGGGAGAGGCGGCACTGGCCAGCGCCAAATAAATTATGCCGGTTGGAGAACGCCGTAGTCGTTCGGCATGGGCCAGCGCTATGCTTGGAATAGAAATCATCTGTCCCAGGAATATAAAAATGAACCCATGTCGCTTCACTTGTTACCCACATTCTTGTAATTTATTAATTTTCCCATAAAGTTCGGACTAAAAGGTTAATGAAAAGGATTTGGTGCTCCGATAAAAAGGTCACATGGGTCCTCATTGGATTATTATTCCATGTATTCCATTGGGTCAAATTTGCTAATTTTTCTTATTCTGTGCTTCATTACATTTGAATGGATGTGATAAAAGGGTCGTAAGAACGTCAAAATATCGAGGTCACAAGGCAACGACCGCTTTCCGAAACCGACGAAATTAGACCACCTGGAGAAAAGAGTTAAACATGTGACATGCTCTGATTACTATGAAGTTTGAATTCTCAGCTCTGTTATTGCACAAGATATGATTTTGCGCGTATTTTGTATCTTCTTCTTTTATAGTAAGGACTGATTGTACGAGGTCGCCTTTTTGGGATTTTCTCAGTTCCGCTCCTTTTGGGACGCATGATACGTCAAAATGCTCCCCCGGAGATGCTGAGATAGAATCCGGAAAAAGTGGCGCATTTCTCAAAAAGTGGCTTTTTTGGCCAAAAATTGTCACTTTTGGCACTTTTTGCCCGAGGTGCAAGGGCTGAAGTCCGGATAAGGCACCGGACTTTGGGTGCCTTAGGCACTCCACTGACAGCTAGTATATAAATGAATTTTGATGTTTTAATTTATATTCTACGCTAAACAATTTTATTGTTTTTCGTAATTAAATGCCGATTGTTTTCCTTGTATATTACCATAACTGGATTTTATTCCTCACGCTATGTGTTCCAATTAATTTGCTATTTTCGGAATACTGACATTTTCTAGTTTCGGTGCAATTGAAGAATGTATTGTTAAAAGAGAACTGCTTTGTCCAATTGGGAGTAATCTCATTAATTTATGGAACACCTCAATATGTCGTTATTCATACATTTCCCATCCATTTCTCATGAATAATAAATCGGAAGATGAATGGAGAATATAAAATTAAAAATTTTAAAAATTTTGATTTATGTTATCATACATATTGTATCGAGTCCCTCTAAGGCGCACTGTGTCTGTGCGCATTGACTAGGATCTTTCACTTTTTGGGGGTCCTGGACCCCAAACTCGCGAGAACCCCCCCAAAACCCATGATTTTAGGGGGGGTTATCAATGTCAGATTTGGGGTTGACATACGTGAAAACGTGACATCCGTGTGTCACGTGTGTCACGTAAAAGGGCAAGTACCCCCGTCGGGCCTCGGATCTGGGCGTGTGATACGTCAATCGCTTCCTCTCGGCGAGACAAGACGATTGGTACCGGTCTCGCATGCGGCAAACCCTTATTCCGGAAGATATGGCTTCCGGAAATCCGGAAAATCCTGGATTCGGCAAGGTCACAGATCCCCCGTCGGGCCTCGGATCTGGGCGAGTGATACGTCAATCGCTTCCTCTCGGCGAGACAAGACGATTGGTACCGGTCTCGCATGCGGCAAACCCTTATTCCGGAAGATATGGCTTCCGGAAATCCGGAAAATCCTGGATTTGGCAAGGTCACAGATCCCCCGTCGGGCCTCCGTTCTAGGCGTGTGATACGTCAATCGCTTCGTCTCGGCGAGACAAGACGATTGGTACCGGTCTCGCATGCGGCAAACCCTTATTCCCGAAGATATGGCTTCCGGAAATCCGGAAAATCCTGGATTCGGCAAGGTCACAGATCCCCCGTCGGGCCTCGGATCTGGGCGAGTGATACGTCAATCGCTTCCTCTCGGCGAGACAAGACGATTGGTACCGGTCTCGCATGCGGCAAACCCTTATTCCGGAAGATATGGCTTCCGGAAATCCGGAAAATCCTGGATTTGGGCAGGTCACAGATCCCCCGTCGCGCCTCGGATCTGGGCGTATGATACGTCAATCGCTTCCTCTCGACGAGACAAGACGATTGGTACCGGTCTCGCATGCGGCAAACCCTTATTCCGGAAGATATGGCTTCCGGAAATCCGGAAAATCCTGGATTCGGCAAGGTCACAGATCCCCCGTCGGGCCTCGGATCTGGGCGAGTGATACGTCAATCGCTTCCTCTCGGCGAGACAAGACGATTGGTACCGGTCTCGCATGCGGCAAACCCTTATTCCGGAAGATATGGCTTCCGGAAATCCGGAAAATCCTGGATTTGGCAAGGTCACAGATCCCCCGTCGGGCCTCCGTTCTAGGCGTGTGATACGTCAATCGCTTCGTCTCGGCGAGACAAGACGATTGGTACCGGTCTCGCATGCGGCAAACCCTTATTCCCGAAGATATGGCTTCCGGAAATCCGGAAAATCCTGGATTCGGCAAGGTCACAGATCCCCCGTCGGGCCTCGGATCTGGGCGAGTGATACGTCAATCGCTTCCTCTCGGCGAGACAAGACGATTGGTACCGGTCTCGCATGCGGCAAACCCTTATTCCGGAAGATATGGCTTCCGGAAATCCGGAAAATCCTGGATTTGGCAAGGTCACAGATCCCCCGTCGGGCCTCCGTTCTAGGCGTGTGATAAGAGCTCTAAAATGACCCTTTTAAGTGGCCCAGGGCATGTTCTAGAACGTTCTAAATCGCCACCTCCCCAAATTGGTACTCCCCAAGTGTGTATTTCTCCTATTTTGGGAGAATACCAATTTGGGGAGGTTGTTTGAATTTTTTTGAACGCCAAAGGCTGTAACAACCCTTAAAAGGCGCCAAACAAGCCTTTAGGCTCGGGGCCCCGCTGTATGGGGCCTAAGGGACTTAAACTTTGGCTTGGGCTTCCGAACAGCCCTTAGGGTATGAGTTATAGGCTAAAAGGTCACAACGCCACAACTTTTTGGCGGGAAGCACCTTTTTGGCTGTAAAACGAATTCTAGGACATTCTAGAATATTCTGTTTGTGCAGAACTATTTCATATTTTTGGCCAAACAATTCCGCACAAACAGAATATTCTAGAATGTTCTAGAACGTTCTAAATCGCCACCTCCCCAAATTGGTACTCCCCAAGTGTGTATTTCTCCTATTTTGGGAGAATACCAATTTGGGGAGGTTGTTTGAATTTTTTTGAACGCCAAAGGCTGTAACAACCCTTAAAAGGCGCCAAACAAGCCTTTAGGCTCGGGGCCCCGCTGTATGGGGCCTAAGGGACTTAAACTTAGGCTTGGGCTTCCGAACAACCCTTAGGGTATGAGTTATAGGCTAAAAGGTCACAACGCCACAACTTTTTGGCGGGAAGCACCTTTTTGGCTGTAAAACGAATTCTAGGACATTCTAGAATATTCTGTTTGTGCAGAACTATTTCATATTTTTGGCCAAACAATTCCGCACAAACAGAATATTCTAGAATGTTCTAGAACGTTCTAAATCGCCACCTCCCCAAATTGGTACTCCCCAAGTGTGTATTTCTCCTGATATTTTGCACCCTTATTGACTTTTGATAAAGACTTCGGAATTTTGGCATTGGGTATATCGTAATACCTCTTTCTAGCGTGCTGTAATTTCTACAGTGTCCAGAATGCCAAAAAATGGTAATAAATGGATGAATATCAAAATTGGCATCGGATTGGGAATCAGCGGAGTCGAAGACCAGTAAGGATACAATATCTCAGCCGGGTTCCACTTAAAAACGACTGACAACTTTATTCTCATCTTTGCTATTTTATTTTTTAGTTTAAGATGTTCTTGATTTAATTTTGAATAACAAAAACTTTTTTCAGAAGTAAGGAAATTTTTATGCTTAGTTTTCATGCATAAGAGTTTTTGGAAAATAAATCTTTTAGGATGAATAAAATAATTTATTAACGCATTTCAACTAGTTTTTGCCGCTTACAACAAAATTCGGTTTCTGTAGGAAAGATGCGATAACCCTCACTTCCAGTCACTCCCATAATGAACTTTTCCGGAACTCCCTTTCTGCTCTCATAGTCCTCGGCCAGACGAACAACTGAATAGGTGTCCCACTAATCTTCGGCCCCACCCGCGATAATATTGCACAATTGCATTCACAAATGTTCACAAAATAAATCGAAGTCGAAATAAATATGAATGGTTTTCCAGGTGCTTCGTATAGAGACTCGCTCCGATTTCGTCTTGACTATATTATCGATCAATATTTTGATCATAACAAGAGGAAGGTCAGAGGCGAACAATCCTTGATCCAATTGAATGGTAAATTTCCACTTGCCATAAAACCATATTTATCACGTTATGCTGAAATATTGGTTCAGTGTTTTTCGTAGATCTTTAGGACAAATAACAAAGTTTTCAAACGTTCTAGGCTCCAAACTGAGAACTGACGTTTTACTTATTTTTTTGTTTGATGGCTATAAGCAATTACTTTAAATTTTTTTAATTTCGGATCACTGATTATTTAATTTGTATGTTTTGCTAATTTTGTGGATAAATTTGAGGATAACTAATTTTGGCATTTTCTACGACATACATTATTATTATGAGATGATTCAAAAATATCCCACCAACAAATTTCATGAAAGAGGGAACCAACGACCACCCTTGGATATCCTTATTTTCTCAGTCAAAAAGCTATTTACAATCATATATTTATCTTAGAAAATATAAATTAGCCGATTCAATTGTTGTCGAAATGCGTCTTTATTTTACGAGATATATTTTTATGTCTGCATATATTTAATTTCGTGTATCTTCTGAGACATAAATTTGAGGCGCAGAGGAACACACAACGAATACGATGGAATATTTAAATCACTATACAAATTTTAGAGTTGTGCGGGTTATTGTTTAGGCTATTTTTATTTAAGCCACAAAGAACGTTTTAATTTATACAATTATATAAAGCAAGGCACAAATGCGTTCTCTTTTAATTCACTTAAAATCAGTTTTGTTTCCGTCAAAAATTTCATTTTCGAGTTATTCCGTGTAAACAAATATAATTTCTAGGACCACTCTTATCGAAAACATATTCAGTTATCAAATTTCTAAATTGTGAAAATCGTTAATCCAATTTCAGGTAAGCCTCAAAATGTCTCTTTGCTGAATCTCAGTTTTAATATTGATTCCTTCTCTAAACAGAATGGAGCCTTCTGAAGCTATGCAGGTTAAATTTGCTTAGATTTAAATATTTCTTTATATCTATTCAGGTGAATGTTGTGAAACCATTGGAAGACGGCGACTTTCGTTATGCGCGAACGTTGTGCGACGTTCACGACCAGTGGCAATTGGTGTACGAGAAGAAAGCTACTCGCGTTTGGACAAAACCTATGTCTGACTCGAATCTGCACATGATCAAGGTTTGAGAAAGATTTTATCAGCACTTTTAGATATATTTCCGAGATAACTAAGGATCGAACTATGATTCCAGCACTCAGCCATAATAGTCTTAGACGCCATACCTAAAAGAGAAAAAATTTCAAAATTAAGAAGTTTCAAATGCTAACAGTTTAGGCTCGAAGCGAATTTCCCGACGTTTCTGCGGAAACGGCTTACGATGTTCTGCAGGTAAATTCTTGTTTTACTTCGTTGGACTACATGATACTGTGTGATTCAGGATGCAGACTATCGCCACAAATGGGACAAGGTATTTTGTTTGATTATCATTGCGATTGATCTCTGAATTCTACTTTCAGTATATGCTTTCCACCGTTCCGATTGGATATCTGAATCCAAACAATGACATCTGCTATTACTCACGTATGTTATCGAGGTTTTTTACATATTTATTGCAACATTTTATTATATATTATGTTTGGTGAATAATGCTACGATTTCTAAAAATGTAGTTGGTTCCATTCCACCGTTTCGCAGCCGTGATTTCGTGATGCAGCGCTCGTGGTTGGACACTGGTAGAGAGAAGTTTATTGTGGGTCACTCGGTTTGGCACGATGTAAGTCAGTTTGGTTCATATCTACTCTTCATATCTATTTGCGTTAGATATTCAAGACTAGAGCTTTAAATAAAAAACATAGGGCTCAAATTTTTGGGCTAAAGCTCGGCGACTAGTTCTGATTTTTACTAGAGCCGCACTACATGAACATACTAGTAGAGGGATTTGTAGCAAAATATACAGAATATATTATAAAACAGTACATACAGCGAAGTAATGAGTACAATAATCTTCGCTCAGCATTTTCATTCAGCAATTGGTTTAAGAAATTTCCGCCGAACAAAACGCACATCCGCGGTACTATTCACTTGACTGTATATTTTGTTCGTGCTCTCAATTCCGGTGGCTGTCAGCTCAGTTACGTAACGTTCTCTGATCCTCGCGGCAAACTTCCGAGTTGGTTCATTAATCGTCTCACGAAGCTCATTGCGCCGAAACTTTTCAAGAAATTGCACAAGGCATGTCTCAATTATCCCGATTGGAAAAGATCTCACAGGCCGAATTGGAAACCATGGCTGTTTCCTGAAATACAGGTAAATATTTTGTGCGTCAAAATTACCCAATGAAGTTTAAATCTGAAGAGATAGTTTGATTTATTTTAACGCTATAAAATGCTTATATATAAAATTAATTTTTTATTTCCAGCCTGATTATCCAAAAATCGACCTGGGTCAGTGCCGACCGCCAAGTGGAATTGAGCAGCCAATTGTGGATGAGACTCAGGTGAGCGAAAATTCGGCTGTGGCGTCGAAATTGTATAACGGATCTACTCTCGATGAAGAGGATAACAGTGATTAATAATGTTCATTATAATTTGCAAATTTCTTGTGCAAATAAATGTTTTACTATTGGCATTTTGTCTACCTATAAGGAATGAGGAAACTTGAGTGAAACATTAAACCCTTGTGATTGAATAACTGATCATGATTACAAAATTGGCGGTTTTGTACACAATTTTGTTATAAACAGCAATATGAGCTCTGATTTTTTGCTAATAAATATTTGACACCCGTTATAACACTAGTATAGATATTGCAGAATAAAATTGGTTATTTGGCTCGATCCATTTATACATGGGCTCAAGATTTGGTAACGAGCAGCAGTGATGCAAGTGCTTCTTCGTAATCAAGAACGCTTTTCTGACGCTAATATTTTCCTTAGTCACAATAGTGGTGACTGTTTTCTAGGGCTTGCGTCATTTTATCGGAAGAAAAAATCATTTCTCGAGGCGTCTGTTTCTCAGCTTTGCTTCACATTTTATCTTTCGTAATTATAGATGTTGGTTGGATTTTTGTTTGTCTCGTACAATATAAAAATAGTATTGTTTTGACTATGGACAACCTTGCTGCAGTTTTCTTACCAATTTTACACGAAATAATCGATCAAAATATTTTATCATCTATTTATATTTGCTATGTAAAGTGTGTGTTAGCAAGTTTGTACTTACAGTCGAGCGTCTCTAAACCGACATCTCTATAAAGCGACACCCTCTACATATAAACCGACAGTTTGCCGGTCCTGGCGAAAATGTAAGGATTTCCTTAAACCGACACCAACCCTCCATAAACCGACACCTCAGGGAGGGTCGGGCGAAAAAACCATAGGGGTACCACATGAAATTTTTTCCGGGGCCACCATTGGCGACGCCGGAGAAAATTTTGACGATTTTCCAAATTTTCGAACATTTTTTGTTAATTTTGCTCCACATTTCAAAAAAGTTATATCTATTTTTTGGCCATTTCTTGAATGTTCGCGCATTTTTTATCTATCCAGCCTAATTTTGTCTTTTTTTCGGAATTTCATAAGTGTTCCCAAATTTCCTTTGGATCAAGGTAAAATTTTCACCATAATTTTGTTTTCTAACTTTTTAACTTAAAAATTGGCCCATGTTCACAGTTTTTCACATAGAATGCGTAAATCGAGCTTATTTTTGTTGAATATCAGAAAAATAGCACGTTTCAATAATCCGAATTCAAATTCATGCTCCTTGGCAAGGCCTTTGGCAGCCCGATTTTAAGCACTACCTATGATAATCTAGGTAAAAATTAGGTAAATTTAAAATAAAATCGTTCAATTTTAAAGCACAAATGTACAAGAGGGCCAAAAGCAACATAAAAAGCACAAAAAATAGCATTTTGGGCCATTTTTCCTTGGGAAAAAATTGACCTTCCATAAACCGACACCCTCCCTAACCGACACTTTGAGCCGGCTCCTAGGGGTATCGGTTTAGAGAGGTTCGTCTGTATATGTTTTTTAGGACAACACCGAATCATCATAGTAATAACTATTTTCTGATTTCAAATTGTCAATTTAGATCGATATTGTTGATTGCAATTAATTCCGTTATTATTAAATGAACATAACTGTAAGCTTTACTGGTCTTCTGCTGCTCTGTATTTTGGGATGGTAAGTTTTTTTACGTCAAGAAAATATACCATACATTATGAGATCTTCCTATAAAACAAGAGAATGATCGTGACTTTTGCAAAATTTTCGTTTAGGAACTTGCAAATATCTCTTACTAGGTGATAGCGTCAGTCCAGCGTTCTTAGGCCAGTCCAGCGTTAGGGTGCGGTCGACCGTCGCGGCCTTCGGCCGCTCCAACTCCTACGTTCTTGGGGGCGGCCCTTACTTCTTGAGTCAGTCCAGAATTTTTGGGGCCAGCCAGGTTTATTGACAGTCCAGCTTTTTTGGGGTAGTCCAGCGTTCTTAGTTGAGTCAACCCTTCTTAGGGCTGTCCACAATTATTGGGGTCAGCCCAGCTGGGCTGAGGGTTAGTTCTTGTGCCAGTCCAGCGTTCTTGGGGCTGCTGAGTGTTAACCTGCTCGTGTGTCAGCAAGTCCAGCGTTTTGACCGTGACGAACACGAAAAATAAGCACTGGTAATAATGCACCTTTCAAAAATTTTGGACTGACAGAAATAAGCACCCCTAAGAATGAGCTTACAAAACGCCGAAATTCAGCACTGAAATACTAGGTAAAAGGATCTTTTCATGTTTATTAAATTTAGCCTCATTTACTACTTGTATGTAAGCAACAAAAAGAAAAATGATGCTATCAAGATCGGAAGGCCCAAATCTTCCGTGCAGCCTTCCTCTGGCTATCCTCCGCAGCGCCCACCTGTTCCAGTATCTCCGCCAACTCAGCCTCCATATCCTCAGGAGACAAAACCTGGAATATGCCCAGCTGTACTCTCTTCTGATACAAAAAATATGAATCACTGTGAAACTGTTTCTGGTACTGCAGCAACAGCACCTCCTATGGGTCAATAAATTTTTATGGAAGAATATCATGATGTTATATATCGGTACTGCTACTTACTCTTATAGTTTGAAAACCGTATGCTTACCGTAAATGAATTTACTTACAAACAATACACCTTTATTATTTTCACTGATTAGCAATAAAAAGTTTTGTCACAAAGTGTACTAATACAATACAACGAAGTGTGAAAATTAACTCCGTAATTTTATCGATAATGTTACATGTTCTTCACGTTGCCTTTCTATTGATTAGTGAATTTATCGAAACACTCCAAGCGTCATAAAAAGGAATTCTCGCAAGCACAAAATAATGAGTGTATTTTCTTCCCCTCGGCAATCATTACAGCTCATGATCTGACATTAACTAACTGTAATCGACTCTTATATTTCTTGTTAAATTGTTACATATTGCTTTTACTTGCGCAGCGAATGTGTAATATCAAAAGACCAAATTTTAATACCATAATACTTTATTTTTTTTATCAGTTACTGAAAGTTTCGTTGCAACAAACAGTGGAGTAATTTTTTACTATATGGGATTAAATGGAATGATGAAGAAATACACTCAAAAGGGTATATTTTAGTATGTTGTCAGGCTATTGTAAATGGGAATATACACATGCAGTAAAGTAACATGATATTAAGTACTGGATATTCGATCTCATTTTGAGATGGAGAAGGTTGGACCTGTATGCCTGCATGACACATCTTATTCCATTTGGCCCTAAAATTTCCATTTATGTGTGTATGAATGTAAATTTGTATTTCTTTTGTGGCCTTAAATCATAAGCATGTCTGCATATTTTTCTGAAAACCTACTATTTCCTTAGTAAATTTTTCCATTAAATATTTAAATTTGGTAAGCATTTAAAAACAAACCCGTCGTTGTTGCTGCTGTTGATCTTGTTGAGGGAAACGATCTTGTAAATTTCCTTCAGCAGCGCCGCTTCGCTCCTGGCGTCCTCGTCCACTCTGAGCGCCACCCTGAGGTTCTTGTCCAATATTTTGCCATTCTTGTTGTTGGCCTTGCTATAATGGCTTTGTCAAATATACAAAAATATTTTAAATGAAGATATTCCAAAGCTCTGTCTTGTGCTTACCTCTCGTTGCATTCTCTGCTGTTGTGATGCGCCCAATGGATTTCCTTGTTGATCGAATTCTCGTCCTGACATGTTGAATTAAGTGGTGCTTTAAATTCGCGGTTTTATATCTGAAAAGATCAGTAATATATGGTTGTTCAATAATTTTAGATGATATTTCTGAATTAGAAATGAACAAGAAAGGAGCACAGCGCCTTCGCCGCATGGTGGCGCCCATGGTCGTACATGGGGGGTAAAGCGGATCGTAGGGGGCAACAGGGGCCCTATTGGGGCTGAAACTGGTACCAATCGTCTTTCTCGCCGAGAGGAAGCGATTGAGCTATCACACGGCCAAATCCGAGCGTGGCGTGAAAAGTTTCCTTTGTAAAAATCCCCAAATACTGAAATACAGTGTTTTCTCAATTTTCCACCCCAATTCGACATTGATAACCGCCCTAAAATCATGGGTGTTTGGGGGTATCCGCGAGTTTGGGGTTCGGGAGCATCGACAAGTGGGTTATTCTGTTGGGGGGGAGGAGGTCACCAATCAACTTAGAGGGACCCGAAACTCAGGGGAAATGGTGTAATCAAGAAAGCTGTTGGCCAGTATTTTTAATGAAAATTGCGAATGAAAACGGTGTTCAAACTTCGAGGAGAATTAGAACAAAAATGGAAAGATATGCACGAAAGATCTCGATATAACTAGAAATCAGCTGAATAAGGTGGGCACGAATTCCGCTACATTTATATATGCATCCTTGGAATGTGATGCAGTTGATGACAACAATAATTTCGAGAAAACAATAAACAAGTATCACCTAAGACAGTTTGAGAAGAGAAGTATGGATAGAGAAATTTGGCCTGGAAATTGGTTTCAAGAATTTTCGAGCAAATAGATTTGTTAGTGCTAAGGGATAAAAATATTTTGCCCAAATAAGGAAGATGTTGTTTATTTCCTTGTAACATCATACACCGAGAGGTTGTTTTTCAAGAGATCGCTTTAATATAAACAGATACCTTCAATGGCGACACAAATTTTGCAGCAAATATTTACAGAATTTGCAATACCTACACATCGCAATCACGTTTTGAATATTAATGTGCAACTTTAACGAATTACACAAAATGTGATAAAAATTTAAAATATAAATTCCATTCTAAGTATAGGCTTTTGTCACACATTCATTTTTCATTGAATCTATTGAATTTATTTTATACTACCATATTTTTCATTTTCTTTCTCAAACACTTTCATAACTAATATCTTTTCAAATTTATATCTTTTACACGGACACACTCTCGTTCTCTGTCTTTAACCTGTACATATTTATTGGAGCCAGCTGCTAGATAATGCGAAAAGAAAAACACATTTGACGACTTAACTTAACCCAGTCACCTGCATTATTTACTTAACCTGTCACCGAAAAATTTCTCGTTAGTCTTATTTTAAAGTAAAATAATTAAAGACAAATATTGAACAGCTAGCAGATAAGGGATGGGTTTAATTAATTTACCAGCCGATGTGGTTGCATCAGTTCTTCAATTCTTCAAGAGAAAAGAACTGGACGAATTGTCGTTTATTAATCGCCGATTTTATTCTATTATCAGCCAGTATTTAACATTAACACCTTTTCGTATTCTGAGCGAACTGAATGTAAATCCCGATTTTGAATGCAGCATTCGAAAGAACTTTCGCTCTCATGTTGAAACATATGACCTAGACGCTATAAAACCATCTCTTGAGCTAAAATATGTTCGATTCGATCTGACGAAACTGGAATTCCCAACTGATGGACATGACGAGGTAAATAAAATATTCCCTTTAATTTCACATTGTTTTAACGCGATTGTTATTTTAACTTAACGCTTCTGTGAATACACATGCTACTATATACTATATACTATAAACATAAAACTAAAAAGAAAAATATTAAGACTTTAGAAATAATCTTGTCTCCGGAATGCATTTTTGATTCCAGCTTGTATGCTTATTATTTCATGACGATTATTCTTTTAGATATGTCTTGCTTTCGTGGAGAAACTTCTAAGGTATTTCTAATGAACGTTTGAACCTTTTTATGCAATTACCTTATAATATGTTCTACTTTACTTTAGAATGACCCACATATGGTCTGACCAAAAGTTGATCGTTGATAGTTGGCCTAATCAATGCTCTCTGTCCGCCCATACAACAGTTTTTGGAGATTTCGCACGCGCAACTCAGCTAGCGATCAAACCTGAGAGCGCAATAGCACCTTGGCCTGCGTTCAGGTTTCAAAATAAATCTCTAAATTGTGACACAATTTTTGGTTTTTTTAGTTTTGACTACCCGTCATTTATCGCGTGCGATCGGCTGACTTTAATTTATTTACGTCTCGATCCTTGTTCAATAATTCGATATTTGCATCAATGGAAGGGAGCCGGTAGGAAAGATCTCTGCTGGGTCATAAATGGAAATACTGACTGCAATTTTAAAGCTCTTGTTGAGCAGATCATAAAGGTATCATTTTCTCGAATAACGTTGTGATAATCTTAAGACCGTTATTTTCAGGAATTTATGGAAGCAGTGACACCTCGCCCCTTTCTGTTTGAAATAATATTTCGGCACCAGCAATCCAAAATTCACAAGTTCCAGTTCGATAATGCCCTCACAAAGGAACAGCTCGTGTCTTCTGTCGAAGCGGTAAGGAAAGGACAACTCGTCAGAATTGAGAGAAAAGCGATTCGATAATAAATCCGTTATAAACAGAGTATCCAGATGTAGCACAAAATTTTAGGACATTAGCAATAAAATTTTCGGGGTTAGCTCAAAATGTCAGACTATGGCTACATTTTTACTAACCAAATTTATGGAGGACCTCTATACGAAATTTTATCATTCTCAAGCGCACCTGTTGGGTACTTAATCCATTCCCATGACAATTGTTGATGAATTTCAAGTAAAATACATATCAGCGTATCTGGTTATCCTGCTTACAACTGATAGGTAAATGTGTTATTATTGTACTAGTATAGGATTGTGTATGAATTGTGCCTATGTTAGTATATTTTTCCAGAAATACAGAAAAATTCACAGAAAAAAAAGCGCCGCAGGCAAAATTTTTTGAAAAAATTGGCTTTCTCTTTAAAAATTGACTAAAATTTTTCATTGAACTAAGTTATAAGATTGAAATTTTTGAATATTTATTGTAAAGTTCACAAATTTTTAGCTCAAATTTTTGAAAAAACAATGAGGCAAACTACAAAGCTAAGCAGAAAACAGCGCCGCAGACGAAAATTTGTTGAAATATTAAACTTGTTTGCCAAAAATTGACTTTGAAAAATGTTGTAAATCTTTCGAATGAATATCTGGAAGTATAAATGTATCAAATTCTAAAAAGCTAAAACTGTATTACTGCAAAACTAGCGCGCTAACGCGCGCTAGCGCGCGGGGAGTCTATATCAGTTTGCCCTTTCTATACCAGAATGCCTTTTCTATATCAGTATGCCTTTCTGTTCTAACTTCACTCACATTCCAAGGGGAAGGTCGGGCGCTCCGCGCCCGACCACAGGATTGGCTCGTCACCTGCGGTGGCTCGCAAATTCAGACTCAGTCTGAGTTTGGCCCAGTCTAAGTTTGGATCAGTCTAAGTTTGACTCAGTCTAAGTTTCCCAAATGAAACCGTTTCTGACACCAAAAATAAGCACTGGATAAAATGCAGGCCCAAATGAGTTGGCTCAGTCTGAGTTTGGCTCAGTCTAAAAATTAGCACTATATAAAATGCAGTCCCTCCTGAAACCGTTTCTGACACGAAAAATAAGCACAGGATAAAATGCAGGCCCAAATGAAACCGTTTCTGACACGAAAAATAAGCACTGGATAAAATGCAGTCCCTCCTGAAACCGTTTCTGACACGAAAAATAAGCACAGGATAAAATGCAGGCCCAAATGAAACCGTTTCTGACACCAAAAATAAGCACTGGATAAAATGCAGTCCCTCCTGAAACCGTTTCTGACACGAAAAATAAGCATTGGAAACCGAAACTTTAGGTACATTTAGTCTATATTTTGTCTAAATTTGTCTACATTTTAGCTAAATTTTGATTGCAAATTCGGATTCCCCGCTAAAAGTTACCCTAAAATATAGAATGCACTCCCAAATGAAACCGTTTCGGACACCAAAAATACAGAATGCCAAAGGCGGGAATTCAAATTCGAATAAACGTGCGGCACACGGACGGACGGAGGATCGTCACTAACTTATTATAAGGATGTACACTCATATACCATTCATTCACAATTATAGTCATGTATTAATAAAATAATTCGACATTCTTGAGATCAAATGTCTTAAATGTGTTTATTTGGTTCCGCATTGTCTGAGTTTACTACCTTAATCGTATTTCTCTTTTCTTGTATTTCTTTCTCTAGTGCTTGTATCTGCATTCGAAGTTCATTGTTTATCTCCGCCCGTTGAGATCGGGTCTGTTTGTGAGTACCAAGAATAGTATGCGCTTTATTCACTGCATAGTCCCGGTGCATAACTGTGAATTCGAGTTCCTAATATGAAATTATGATAATATTTCATTTAATGGAATATTTAAAAGTCAATAGTTAAAAATGCTGTTTTATATTTTTAATGCAATAGACAATACTTACCTTTTGTACCTTCCAAAGTTTCTGCTCGAGTGATTGATGCGTCTTTTGCAAGGAGTGGATTTCTGATAACATTGAAACGCTATCTTCGGCAGCATTTCTTAACTGCTGAAAGTTTCCAGTTTTGATTTTCCACTCTTGACATTTTGCCCTGAAATTTTTTCACTTTGCTTTCGTGATGACTACTTTGCATATTTCTGACCTTATTGCTTCCAATTCGCTTTTTAAACTGTGAATTTCCGATTCTATTTTATGCATTTTTATGCTTAGTTCGTCAGCCCGTCCCTCCATTTGAAGCTTGACTTGTTCTTTGCTGGTAGGCGCGAGCTCGTCAGGAGGATGTGCTATTGTCGCTTAAACACTTTTTATATTATACGCATTTGCCAGAAATGTCCAATTTATAACATGCCATTTACCTAATTTATTTCCATATTGGGTATTCAATTGTTTCAATTCCCTGGCTAACAATTCAGTGCTTTCCCGAACTCCTTTATATCGATCTTTGATTTCTATGATCTAAACATTCAATTTTGTTTTTATCAAACTAGGGAACATTTTCGAACCAACCGTCTCCTCTAACCGTTCTCTTTTGTGCTCCAACGCAATTTTCTTTCTCGTCAAGTGAGTAATATTTGTGCACATTTTTGAGTATGTTGCCATTTCACTTTCCAATTTTGGATCAAAGTTGGAAGTGATTTTGTCAGAAGTCTCGTAACGTTGTCGCTTTGAATCCTCGAAACTTCTTGCCGACGAAATTTGATCCATGTTGTTCAAAATTCCTTCATATAACGCAATTTGTCTTTCCGCGATCATAGCCTCACGTTCAATAGATTCGAGTTTCACTAGCTAAAATAGCATTTAGGTAATGTTAGAAACTATTTGCTAAAATTTTAGAAGCTTTCTTAGCTTTAGGCATTATTGAAGGATATTTGCTGAGTGAAATATAAGGACAAGAATATGACTAACTTGCTGTTCATGTTGCCCTTCTACAACATCCAATCCGATATCCATTCGACGCTGATTGTGCTTCTGTGTAAGCTCATCTGCTTTCTGAGAAAAAAAGTCATTTTCATACGTATAATTTGCATATAAAATTATACACAGAAAATACAATTCCGCTACTTACCTGAGAAATTGCTCCATTTTCTTTGGCCTTATTTTCAATGTCGGATTCAAGCTCAGGAATTATAACATGGCTATGGCGATTAACGAGCTGTCTAATATTTGCGTTCAATTTTTCACGTTGTTCAATTGCTTCCTATGAAATTGAAAAATTTTCTGCAACATTTATATTTTGGTTTTGCTATTTTCAAAAGTTCTGAGATATTTAATTCAGAAAAATTGTTCACTGTGATATTTATTTTATAATTATCGTAAGTCCCAAAATTTTGGCGATTTGATTTAAAGTGAAATCTGCTCTGAAGTAAAGGTTTAGTTAGATCAAACCTTCTGATATATCTCGTCCAATTGCGCTCTCGAATAGGCTTCTTCTAAATTCGCATATCCAATGGAGAGCGTGTTTGACTTAAAAAGTGGTCTGGTGGGTCGATTTTTCTCCGAAGTATCAACCAGCCTTAAATTTCACGAGCATTGAATTCGAAGCCCAAAAATTACTTACAGTTTGTTCTCTGTGTGGTCTTCATTCATGAGCGATATTTTATTCTGTCCGGACCGTAAGCTTTTAATTAGCTCTTGCCAGAAATCATGTGAAGGATGAAGTTCAAAGGCACGCAAACGATTTGCTAAGTTTATATATCGGCGATGATCGTCCGATTCCTGCCTGAAATTATCGAATTACTACCTGAAAGATTACACTAAGTGTTACATTTTTACGATTTGAGTCATCTCGGCCAATTTTCCCAGTTGTGTTTCAGCTAGCAAAACGTCCTTTTTAAGCCGATCTATGTAGGCATCCTAAACTTATGTTGACAATACGGCAAAACTTGAGTTTTTTTATCACCATCAAACATTCGGAGATACTATAGATTAAATAGTTTATAAAATTAAAGTCCACAAACCAGTTTTATATATGGATTTATATCATTTTATACCATAAAAGCACATTTTATACAATTATTTACCTGTACTCTTTTATCTTTGGCGTTTGCTTTCACAGCAGCCACAGCTCTATTCAAAGTTGCTCTGAGAAGTTCTACGTCATTTCTCTCGGGCCAAGCCACGTTGTCCATACTGACAGTTACGCGATTAACTTCCTGATTTACCAAATCTAGTTGTTTTCTCATTTCCCTTTCTATAAAAATTTAATTTCAAGTACGAAGTTGACCTTTTCGCCACACCTTTTTGAACTACCTGTTCCACTTCTTCATGGTAAATCTTCAACTGATTTTCCTCTTCCTCTTTAATCAGTTTTAATTTCCCCAAATCGGATGCTTGAATTCTGCCAGCTGGCGTTTCTTGCATATTTGACAATTTACGTTTCAGCAAATTTACTTCCCTTTTCAACTTGGCACTTTCCTGGTCCAGTAGATCTTCTTTAGTTTTCTCTTCTTTGAGTATACGGTTCTGAAAAGTGTGAATGAAATTTTATCAACTTTTGACAGTAAATAATCACCTTTGTAATGTAGAATGAAAAAGAAACATAACAGAACAGAACTAATTAATTTATCGCCTTATAATTCGATGTATGTATTTCTCTAAAAAAATATCTCCAAAATATTTTCTGAGACATATTTGCTTCAGGAGGAATTATTTGCTAAAAAACGAATGCATTTTCCACTTACCATGTTCGTTTGCTGGTCCTCCATCTCGGTCAATATTTTCCTCAAATGAATCTCCAAACTGTGCTCATATTCTTTTAATCGCATAGAAGGAATCTGTTCAGCACTGTTTATGTCTGTAGGCGGATTTGAGTCCATATTATCGTGTTATGTAAATGTAATAGTTATGTAATTTTAAATATTTACTGGAAACGCAATTGAAATTTTTAGGACCAAAATAGAAAAGCTAAAATTATACACACTGAAACCAAAATTGTAATGTTACGCCTAAGTGGACATGGGTCCACTTTCACTATTGCCTTTGCCAAGCGTTTCCAAAAATGCTTCTAAGGAGACACGTTAAATTTGTGAATTGAAGCAAACATTGATTCATCGCAGACCGATAGATCTGCTTGAGCACAGCAAACTAGTAGCAAAGAAGAATTCTGCAAAAAAAAATTAGGAGTGCAGAGCAGTGTATTTCAAAACGGAACGTTTACATTACCTAATGTTAGAACGCCGAAACTATCGTAGTCTGAGAAACTGGAGATTCTTTTATGTGGTCGTCAGAAAGGAATAAAAAATTAACATTGAGAATATCAATAATTTCTTTTCAGCCGAATCTTCAATATTTGTGGCAAGGTGAGTGAAACCCATTTCTTTATTTAAAACCAATCATTTTATTTGCCAAAATACGAAGTTTGCTAAAAATTGTATAACAACGGCATTTGTTGCTAAATATTCGCACTACAACGATATTTGTCCCTTTATTTTATCACGCATAACATAAAACACTGAACTTTGTGTTTTGGACGAAAAGGCTTGTTACTTTACTGAAGTAATTCCTTAATTTCGATTAGAATAAATGTTTGGACTTTTCCTGAGGAAGAGCACAGTGTTAAACCTTTCACTTGTTTAATCCGTTTGCTTCGTTGAGAGAAGTGCTGCTCTGCAACATTTCTGCCTTTTCCATTTTCAGCGCTCGCTCGGAATTTGTTTGGTTCATTATTTGCCTCAAAACAACTGTTTTGGCCTTACTCGTGTTTCGCACCTCTGTTAATATTTCGCCATTGTTCACCAATCACATCCTTATTCATAATTTACTTAAGAATCATTTAATCTAAAAGATTATTGACTAGACCTATCTAAAAAAACTACCAATGTTAAACGAAACAAACGAATATAGTTATCAAATTATAATTTCCCTCCGGCATTTCTTTGCATTCGTTGACAAGCGGCGGGCATTATTATTTATAAATGAATATTTGCCTTAATTTTCCTTTATTCCGTCTCCAGTATATTGATGTGCGAAAACAAGCGGAATTTTAATTTCCTATTCCGGATGACGGCTCTGTGCAATTGGACTGCTCAGTGCTTTTCGGTGGAAACTAAACTGATCGAAAAGATAGAGAATTTATAAACAAAAATGTTTACTGTTCGAGAGAATTTACGGTTCCACCACCAAATAGCAGGTTATATGCCATGTTACAATTTTTGACTGGCAAGCCAGTAACTAAAGCATTTTTTAATTAGCTTTAAAATATTTAATCAATTCCTCAGATGAATTTTAGGAATGCGTTGCTATAAAAACAAAGGTCATTTAATAATGGTATTATTATAATTAGCTAGTTATTATTTCATTATTATAAAATAATAATGGTAATTTAATATTTTTCTTTACGATGGGGTACAATCTTGTTAGAAATGGAGTAGTGTCCATACATTTCTATTTCCAAAGCAGAAATTTTTTATCCTCACAGCTTTCTTTACGCCCCATAAACTTCTGTTTTGCTCGTGAACCAAACACTAATTCCTCCCTCACACCTACCATAGCTTTTCGACCCTCGGACAAACTTATTATCATGTTATTTAATGGTCGTTTCCTATTCGTGGGCGTTTTCCGCCAGCGGCAAAGCTCCAGTCTAAACGAAAAATAATTTTATTAACTGTCGGGCCATGACATTATTTACATTTTTGATAGTGATAAAGGAAGCAAAATTTTGTAGGAAGTGTAAATATTACCGGAAAATTAATAGAGCATAAGCTTGCTAAGGCCATCCAGGAAACAACTGGGCAGCCATAAATAATCGGAAACATCTGCTCTAACGCTTCAAATGACAGCGCTAGAAAGGCTAATAATGTGAAAATTCGAGAATACTATGTGAAGTACAAAAATTAACGGCTACAAAGTGCAAATGCGTCATTTGCGTTTAGTATACTCGTCTAAAAATATTCTCCTTGGTATTGAGCGAGGAATTTAAACAATTTTATCGATTTTTGGCCCATTCTATTGTTATGCCTTTTGGCTAGGCTGTTGACTGCTATCCTGGGTCCTCCGGTCCAATCGAGTGAATATTGGCAGGAACGCGCCAAGCGATGGCACCAACCGGCAGCAATTATTCAGCAGCTTTTGGTGGCCATCTCGGCCAGAAATTAAACGCAAAAAGCGTAGCGGTTGGGCCAAATCATGCAAAAATGTGTCTCTTTTCCACTTTTCGAAGAATTGCGGCAGAGAATTTCTCGGAGGGAATTCCTCCACACCAGCGGCACCTTTCCCGATATTTTGGCCGTAGAGAACGGAAATGTGAATATAGGCTGAAGCATTGCGAGAGCAGAGAATGTATGGTGGTTCGGGTGCGCACTAATTAGTTCCGCATTTCTGCTCAGAGGTTGGATACCACTACCGGACAAACACACGCACCGGTTTGTTCGAGAATGGACACTGGCTTCGCTGGACCAGTGCGACATTTCGAATTATTTTTTGTTGGTTTCACGACCTAAACCTTCGTTGTTCGGATCAAAGTAATTATGGGGTGTGTATAATCCACGCCCAAGAGCTTTTCCTGGATCCCCGAAACAAAATATGTGACGTAAATAGAAGCTTATCCTTTGTTTCTTCCCAAACGAGAAGTACATTTTTATCTTCGTCATTGTTTATTTTTATTATAATAATTTTCATGTGGCGGACTTTTGATGTATATAAGTTAAAAAGAAAGTCCCATATATGGTGCTAAACTTTCTTTTCTTCCAAATGTCGTTAATTATCCGAATTATTCCCCAAATAAATACCGTCACATATTCAGTATAATTTATTCTTCAAGAATCCTACGAATAATCTCTTATCTCGACCGTATCTTTATGTTTCAGACTATTTCATAAAGCTCACAAAATTGAGAATATTTTTCAAAAGGTTAAACATAGTTCATTATTAATTCACTAATGCAAATTATTTACTAAAACTAGTTTACTAAATGATGCTCATTTGTAGCAACCGTCAGAAAAGAAAGCAGCCATATGGTCAATTTGGAAAATGTTCTCCATTTAGGGAAAATTTTAGCTAAAATGCAGATATTTTTTAAGCAGACTTATTGCTCTTCCAAATATTGGGAGAGCAATGAAATATGCCATATTTGAAACTTCATTTGGAATACATGTCCAACATTTACAGTATTTTTGGGAAACTATGGAAAGTTCTGGGATGCCCTTTAGCCATATAATTGTCCTTGTCTCTTAACCCAATACTTCTGACTCTGATATGTATATATCAGTATGTATAATATTCGCATGTTATCTCTTTGTGTTATCATCACACTATATTATACCTTGTTTCAGATGTGATCGAAAAATGTTCGTTAGAAACCACACAAACACATATTCGTTCACTGGATGGCAACTTTTGCTATCGGACGCCGCTTCTTCTCCAATCGGCCAAAATGAGCCGTGAACTCTTATTCATTCTATATCGATGCATATTAAGTGTAAAGCCGTCCATTATTTTTCGATTCAGAATTCTGAATCTGTTGTTATGGTGCCTTCAAGGCGGAGTCGTTCTCGGACAGGTTAGAAGTGCAAGGGACGATTTTTCCATCAAACACTCTGCAAATACGGTTAAACCACGGAAAGATTTCACTACCGTAAAGAACTATGCGTATGAAAAATTCGGACAGGTTAGTATATATGTTAGTCCATTTATAGTGAAGTCAACACTTGAATATTTTTGATTGTTTAGCCCATTCGCTTTCAAGTGCATTGAATAGATTTGAAGGATTTGCTTTATATTTGTGGTAATATGTAAATAAAAATTTTCTATCCACTACCTAAGTCGCACGTGTCCGTCCGTTCGTCCGTCCCACGGCGTAACTTTTTTGTACCTCCGATACAGGGGTATGTGATAGCTCATTTTGTAGGACTCGAGCTGGAGGGCCCGCGCTTTCAAAAATTTGGACCCGGCGATTGCGAAAAGTGGCCCTTTTTGCCAAAAATGCATGTTTTTTACGCTACAAAGAAAAGTTTTTTCGTTCCCTTCGTACGGGGGTCCATGATAGCTCATTTTGTAGGTCTCGGAAGTTAGTATGCGAATCCGCAAGAATTTGGACCCGGCGATCTAGAAAAGTGGCCTTTTTTGCCAAAAAGCGGTTTTTTATGTCAAAAAATGACATTTTTGAACCGAGGCATCTGCGGCGCTTATTTTTTGCACCCGGGGGTTTTCGATGACGCTGAATCCGAATCTGACGTCAGATTTGGGGTACATTCTCACGAGGTCGTGTTATTCTCACGATGTCTCTCACGAGGTTAACATATATCGCGGCGAATGCCGCGGCGCCCCACTCTCGTGCTTTACTAAAATGTGCTACCGAATTTTTTAAATACTCAGATTCCAAAATTAACAATGTTACGCTATGCATGCAATTTGCTAATCATGCAAAAACAAAACTAAAATTTCCCTGCTAACATATTTTCCGTAAGTTGAACTCGCAATTGTATATCATTCCGAAATACTTCAATCGTACTACACCTTATTCACCAATAATATTATAGATATTTATTTCATGTTTTTTCCAAATAGTAAACAACGCAATAAAGTTTTTAGCCAAAATGCATACTTGGTTTTAGATAATATTAACTGCTTACATTCCCATAAAAACATTCAATATAAATTATATTTAAAATCCGGGAACTTTCCTAAATTTTTATATAGTTCGTTAATATGTTGGAAATTTAGGTTCAAGAACTTTCGTCATCATCGACTGGCTGGGGATACGGAGCGTTGGAAAGTGAGGCCCCTACGCAAAATTTCATTGAAGATCCCAAGAAAAGGAAAATGGCCTTGCAAGGGAAACTTGATGACAAATGTAAGTTTACTCTTGTGTGTTAATTTTTAACTGAACGGATTATAATTTTTAGACACCGATTATGCTATTCCTCAATCTGTCACACTACCAAATAACCAAAGCTCCAGGGAATATGATGACTGGCGAGACCCTAATGATTTCGACCAGATTACAGGTAAATTATTTATGTTTAATAGATTTTATTAATACTAATAAAATTATGTTTCAATTCAGCCCATCGCCGCCTCGTGGATGAATTGTTAGACCCAGAATTCTACGAAAAAACAGTGCATCCAAGGCGAAATTTTCATGAACCAACTCGCATAAATCTGAGTATGAGCCTTTATCAAATTTTGGATGTTGATGAGAGGTCTCAAAGTTTGGTTGCGAATGTTTGGATGGTTCAGGTATCATTACAATTATATTAGCCTTTTAAACATTAGTCCAAACAGACAAAAATAAAATCATGATAAAACATAAAACATCTTATTTTTCAAACCTTTTGAAGTTCTAGATTATAAATTCTAGGAAAAACAGGCGTAAACTCCGAAAATAAAAGTAATCGCTAATACGTTCTTACTTAAAAATTTTAAGGATTGGTTTGATGAATTTCTCGACTGGGATCCGGTATAGACGTAATTTTCATTTTCTTATTACAATGAAATTCTTAGCATGACTACGAGATGATCAATAAAACCATCGTGCCTTTTACGGAAATATGGATTCCCGATACGTGCCGTACGAATTTTGCACTCATTTTGATCTCATAATGATACATTTTTTAGTTTATAATTCCGAGAGCCTGGAGCAAAAACGAACAGAGGCGTTAATGAATGCAATTGTGACAACGGGATATTGGAATAATGATAGGTGAGATTGTTTATATAAATATTACCGCATTATATATTAGACTTCATTTTAGTAGAGGTGCGGCCGTTCAATTAATGTTTCCGGCCATATATAAGCTTAGCTGCAAAATGAATGTGTAAGTCAAAAGTCTAAAGTATCTGAAAATAACGATCAACACATTCAGTCGGTTTTTCCCTTACGACCAGCAGGTATGTATATTTTAATGACCGGGGCTTTATTCGGTTCTATAAATTGAAGTATCATAAGTGAGTAATCAGACGTATATTGCATAATTCTTATTCATTCGCTTTTATCATGTACATGTACATGCTATGAGTTAAATATATTATTTTAAACTCACGTGTTTAAATGTGTTTTGCTTTAGATTAAAAATTTTCGGGTTAGCCGGTAATTTGACGGTGGTTGGCCGGAGATTTTTACCTTAAGCAAAAGTTATTTTTAAAATAATGAGGAATTCAATTATAGAACTGCAGTTTCATCATATCGAGCTGGACGCACGATAAGTCCACTATCGATTACTGGCCGAAAGTGAAACATGTGAATCTGAAAAATTTTGCTCAGAACGTACGTTTTCACTTCGATTATACAAAAATAAACATTTTTATTTTAGGAAGAGTGGGAAGTCATCACTTTCGAATTTGTCCGTGTGGAGGTGATTATATGTTTGTATGTTGTATTTAATATGGTAACATTTTTCATTCTAGCAAATGTACAAATGCTGCGCTGAGCCTTGGGTCATGCTCTATGCACAGTTGGTGATTCGCCGAAAGCCGTTGTATTATATTATTAATCTAGTATGTTTTTTGTACTTTTCCTATTCCAAATAGATCCTTCATTTTTCACAGAGTAGTAGGTGGAGGATATCACTAACTAACGGATTCTTTAGTAAAATTGCCAAAGTATGTTCATGTAGTGTTAGCATTACATAACATTTCTGTCCAAGATAAATTACCTTTAACTGCGGGTATCCTATGTCATAAAATATGATCATAAAACGCGTTTAAAATTGCTTTTATGAGTTACTTCAGGTCATTCCAACTTCCATTATCACAATTGTCGCAGTCACGGGTTTCTTTACACCCTCTTCTACATCTTCAGAGAGGGACGAAAAGTTGTATCTTGGCATTAACACGGTAAACCTTATTTTTAAGTGTGACGTTGAGAAACTGTTTTCAGCTGTTGACAATGTCAATCATGATGTTAATGGTTTGCAACCAAATGCCATCCACGTCCAGGTATTAGCAATTTGTTGTCAGCAATAATCAATTTATTTATGAATTTTAGTTATGTTCCGTTAATGAGTATGAAAATTTTATAATTAATTATTAAGTTAATAAAAATGTTACACATCCGTTTTTAGGTTGGTATTATATGGGTATCATATTTGTGATAGTGATAGGCACATTAATGGCAACAATTGTCTTGTTTGTGCACAGCAGAAAGACCTATTGCCGCCCTCTTCCGGCAATTTTGAGGAACATCGCTATGAATAAAGTATGAATGAAGACTATTATTAACATTGAATCTATATATCATAAATATTTCAGATTGTCTGGATTATAATTCTAGAACCTCCGGCTACATTGCTAGAGCTGTGGACGGAATATGGTCTAATTAGTGAAACGAGAGTAGATGCCGATAAACTCGACCCGATACTTTTGGAGAAAATGGGCGCAAATAAGGTAAGATAAGTTTTAGTTGTATGTAGTAGTTTATCACGAAACTGAAACACAAAACCACCCAAAATAAAATTTAACATGAATTTAAGAATGATTACTGTGTTTGGAGTACTATGAATTGTACATTTCTGCTAGTATTATTTATTATTGACCTTGTATAATCAGGGAATTGCGAAATTTCGTCGCATAATTACTATTTCTATTCGAGTTAAATTTTATTTAATGTTTAGGAACCAGCCAATCCAATGATTTTTCTCTCATCCATATCCTCGCGTGTAAGCGCTGCTAGTGCCTATCGTTATGAGAGAAGGCTCGCTTCAGTGACTAAGCAATACGCTCAGCAAGTTCGAGAGCGCGAGCGAAAAGATCGTAAGAGGCGAGAGACGCTCCAGGATGCCGTAGAATTCTTGACCCAAGGAAGCATGCAACCAGCCGGTCACAATAACTCTCGTGTTGTGAAAAAGCAGAAAATGATGCGACGGTAAGTACTTAATTAAAATTACTCGAAAAGCTTTTTCTAATTATAAATTTGTTAGTATCATGTTAGTATTTTATTCCATAGGACTGCACCCGCGGCTCCGCCGCTTGGCGGCGCCCCCATATCAGTATGCCTTGGGTAGATATGTACTGAATTCCGTTATAATTGTCTGAGGTATTAGTGGTAAGCCCGATCGCGACGTCAACGCTCCTCAGATATAGACATATAAAGACCAATTCTATGATACATTATACGGCTAAAGATCGGGATTTAAGGGGTCGTAGGCGCCCCGGGGATTTCAACCACTTGCCAGCCATATCATCCGGCAGAAGGAATCTTTGTCGGCGAGACCGGTACCAATTGACTGGGCTGGCCGAGAGCAAGCGATTCATGTATCACATGCCTGGATCCGAGCGGCGCAGCGAAGTTGGTATGGGTGAGTAATGGCTCAAATCCCAGGATTTGTCGGATTCCCGGAAGCCATATCTTCCGGCAGAAGCAATCTTTGTCGGCGAGACCGGTACCAATCGACTTGGCTCGCCGAGAGGAAGCGATTGACGTATCATACGTCAAAATCTGAGCGGCGCAGCGAAACTTGCCCTTTTACGTGACACACGGATGTCACGTTTTCACGTATATCACACCCAAATCTGACATTGACAACCCCCCCCCCTAAAATCATGGGTTTTTGGGTGGTACTCGCGAGTTTGGGGTCCGGGACCCCCAAAAAGTGGGTTATTCTATTGGGAGCGGGGGGGGTACATTCACCTATCAACTTAGAGGGACTTAGCTTAAAACACGACAGAGCTCTGAAATTATTAGTAAGAAATTACATTAGGCATAAAATTTATCGATCATTTTTTTACAGAAGCGCGCTGGAATGGGAGTATCTTGCCAGCATTATCGACCGATGCCTACTGTCCATATTCAGCCTTATAACGATTGCCTTTTTTGTATTATTGGTCTTCTTCGATAGTCTCTTCCAAATTGAACACCAGTTTCTTGGAGATTTGTAATTTGTTTACATATTGTTTTATGCATTTGTGTAAAATAGAGATTTATTATGAACATGGACTACATGCCCAAAGGTATACTTATTGTTATCGATTCACATGAAAAATAGAAAAATTTTTCTTATATGATTTACGTTTAAAAAGCAAACATTACAAATTTTGTAACTTATTTATTGTCACTCAATTGTAGTACAACATGACAATAAAGGCGTAAATAATACAACTGACAAAATTGAATATTGAGAAACCTGTTCATTATTTCCTGTAATTTTCACTATTGACGACGGCGTATCAAAGACGTCTGAACGAACGCTCCAACGGACATCTTCTGCTCGATCAATACCTCTTTCGTCTCCGGATTTCGCATCGAACGATCGGTGAGCAAAGTAACATCAGACTGAATATTCAGTTGGAAAGACGCACGTTTCGTGCTTGATTTGAAGCGCTAAATTTCATGTATCTTAATTTGTATTTTGCTTTTTGCGCGAATAACATATAAAGACAGCGATGTTTCTCAGAGGAAACAAGTTACATAGAAAATAAAATGTTAAACAATTTGCATTTTTACCTCCACAATCTTTTCCACAAAAGCTTGAAGTCCTCCTTCGACGAATTCTCGGCGCACTGTCAAAATTGAAGTTCCATTGGGATTTTTTCGACGATGCAAGAACTCAAGCAAATCGTTTGCGTTCAGCAGAACATCTGCATCATCGTTCAAAATGGCTAAGCTACATTCCAGGAGGCAGTCTCGGATTGCCTGATTGAATATTTCGCTTGTCAGCCCGCGATTATCAGTAAACGTTACACATTCCGGACGCAATACATTTCGAAACACAACTAAATTTTTTATTATTTACGGGTTCATTTCATTGGGTGAGTTATTATTTGCAAACAAAGTCGAGTACTTTTTGGAAATGATGCAATTTAAACAGTTTCGCAAAAAAATTATCTATGCGGGATGTTGCTTAGTTTATAGGATGGTTTTCGATAATAATTTTCGAACAAAAAGATATGAAATATGGAATACTCAAAGATTTCTTATTCAATAATTTGAAATAATTTCAGATTTCAATTTTAGGCATATTAAGTAAATTATTCACCAAGAATTTCTTCCTTCGACATGCGCGAGAAGTCACAATTCGAGATACGAAACATCCCTGTCCATAAAGTGGGATTTACGGTGCGCAAAATCCGCAAAAAGTTTTCGTCAAAAAGCACGCCCGTAAAGTTCACTCGCAAGAGTTTGTAATTGCATGATGAGAGGGCTTGTTCCAATTCATGTGCAGAGTGCATCTAAACTGTCGGTTATTACTAAAGACCCCAAAAATATTTTTTTTTAATTCCGGTTTTAATTAATTAAAATATTTAAAAAAATCGCAAAATATTAAAAAAAATATTTTTTTAATTAGCAATTTTTTGCCGATTCTAGACTTTAATTCTGCTTTTTTAGCCTTCATTGTTACTTCAGACTAAATTAAAAGCTAAAATTCAACAAAATATAACAAATTTTGGAAAAAAAACGGCAAAATAAAAAATATTTTTTTTGAAAAATTTCGTAAAAAAAATTTTTCGGCAAAATTTATTTGGTAAAATTTCTCCGCCAAAAAAAAATTTCGCGGCGGCCGAAGGCCGCCGCGAAAATTTTGCCAAAATATCACAAAATTTGTCCAAAAATGCCAAGATATTTACTAAAATATAAGTAAAATTCCCAAAATATGCAAAATATTTTTTAAATAAAAAAAATATTTTAAAAATATTTTAGTTAAAAAAAGTCCAAAATATTTTTTAAATATTTTTTTATTTTAAAAATATTTTTGGGGTCTTTAGTTATTACAAGTATAATTTCCCAATTTTTTGGAGCTAGTTTTAACTTTCGCCGTTAGGCTTTCGCCTTGACCTTATTTTGCGACAAAATTTTAGCGTTAAAGTTATACGGAAATATCATAACATTACAATGGCCTCAACGTTACAATATCGTATAAATAAATTTACCTTTCGGGTACCTCCATCGGCGAATTTAACACTGATTGGGTTTCTCGGATCGAAGACTGTTGGTCCAATACTCAGCTCAGCAATGCGCTTCATTTTGCGATTTTTCGGCATATTCTAAAGAGTGAGCGTGACGAATTACATATATATTATAAATTTCGCCATCAAAATACTCGAAGTTTTGATAGCATGATTCCTCTCTCATAATTCCCCAACCTTTTTCTTAACTCAACATACGACATTACACTTTCTTTTATTCATTTTTCCGCCCAAAATAAAGAGGATGTGGAATAAGGATATCGGGAATAATATTTGAGATTTTTAAGAGGAAGAGAGAATATCTGGATTTTAGTTAACATTCTGAGGGAGATTAGGGATTTTGTAGCTTCAAATTATTTTTTCATTACTCAAATGAGTTCACACTTCAAAAGTGTTTTGACCAAAGTTTGCTGAAAATTCAAGCTGCACTTTTCTAGCGAAAAACATTGTTATTTTGACTGGTTAGAAAAATTTTTGTTAACAAATCCAAGTTTTGCCATTTTTCTTCAAATGATTGGAATATGAAGGCTTCAGAAGTATTTTCAAATTTTGCTATTGGTACTCATTTATTTTTTCAAAAGGTTCTATGGAACTAGTATCAGCCCCGCTTTTGTAGTCCAGAAAAGTCCTATTCCAAGTATCCGTTTGACTAAGGTAGGGATGATGTTTCATTTTATTCATTCATAAAACCTATTTTTATTGTTAGAGTAACTAGTATTACAGAATAATTCATAGAGGCATGAAGCTCGTGGATGATGTTCTGCAATTCGATGCAGTTGGCCATAAGTTCCTTGCATGATTGTGCCTGTTTCAAGGCTTCATCTGAACGTCCCAGTGCTTTCAAAGCCAATACCTTTCGGTATCGGGCTTTGCTCATTTCCGTTATCCGCCTCAATAGCTGCGTTAGCATCGTCCAGCGCTTCCTGGGCTCTAAAATCATCCTCTTTATTTTTTTTTCTAACACATTTCCATAATGAGTTTTAAAAATAATATCGCTGCTCGGATTTATTAATAAATTCTTTCCGACGTTTATATAATACTACCTGCCGGTCTTGAGATAGGCAAACGCTCGATTAGAATAAGTGAGCGTGGAATTTCCTTCTTCTTGCAGCGATCTTGTGTATAATCCAATGGCGGCGTCAAAGTTTCCTTGATTGAATTGCTCGTTCCCCTGAATGCGAAGATCCTTGTTAGCGGAATTCTCTTTATCGGTCATGTTGAAGTAATGTTAACTAAAATTAAACTAATTAGTGAGGAACAGTAAAATGGTTTGGCTACGTACTGTTATCGTATTGTTTAACAAAGATATTAATTTGAAGGTTCAGTATAATGTGCTACTGATTTCGTACTAAGGCACAATATATTGTAACATGAACTAAACGAGTCTAGGACAAAATGCCCCCGGTCAAAATGCCCCCATTTTCAGGAAATCATATAAAAAATGGCCAAAAAGCATGAAAATGTTCATTTTTTCGCTGAATTCGTATTTGTTGGGTTGTTTAGCCTAAGACTGCACAGCAGCCTAAGCCCCAAGCCTAAAACTAAGTCCGATTGTGCGTGCACAGCGGGGCCCCAAGCCTAATGGCTTGTTTGGCGCCTTATAAGGGTTGTTTAGCCTAACCTAAGGGTTGTTCGGGAGCTTAAGCCTAATCCGATTTAATGTGAAATACGAATTCAGCGAAAAAATGAGCATTTTCATGCTTTTTGGCCATTTTTTATATGATTTTCTGAAAATGGGGGCATTTTGACCGGGGGCATTTTGACCCATTCCCGAACTAAACAGGTAAAGTTTAAAGTTAAAAGTAAGCGAAACATTTTACTAACTCATTTTATATATTGCATGAAAGTTAAATTTTTTGTTTCCACATTTTTATGGAGAAAATATAGTGGAAATTATTTTGTGAGGATATTAAAGTGTTACAAATCTATATTTCTACATTATATAAACATATAAATATGATTATTAGGATATTACGAACAATGTGATATAAAATGAGATATGATGAGATATAACATAATGGAATAGTGGAGTATATATTTACGTTTAATTTCGATGGAGCAATGTTATGATTCTGTTAGTCAAAGCTAGGTTCAAAGAAAAATTATGAAAGGATGGATTAGTTCGCCATTGTGCGCAATTTTGTTCGGTCCAATTCCAACGGCTGCTTGGGCCATTGGAAATCGAATAGGAGTGATTTTCTTATCTGTATGTTAACCCGCACACGCATTCTATCCCGGTAAAATGTGTCCAACTTTAGAAAACGATGGTTATGTTGATGTGTTCGTTTGGCATATACAATCAATTGAGAGAATAGTCGTAATTTGTATTAAAGAGATTGCCCATCTGGACAGCAAGTACTGCGGCTTTTGGATTTGATTGAGAGGCCGAAAATTTGAATTTGTTTGTCTCTTGGTTTTTTAATGGCGTTCATTCCTTTTTATATATGTATCCGTCAGTCATTTGATAAATATACAGCCACCACCGAAGTTGGGTAGAAATAAACTGCCAAAACACAGTTACAGTATATATTAGCTAAAGTATAATAATCGGGAAAATAAGAAATGAGCAACCGGAAATCAAATAGAATGTGCTTTTCCCAATTCGTTCAAATATTGTTTGACAGTTATTGAAAGCGATTGTTGAGAGTAGAAACGGTTTGAATTCGTACTCTTACGTATATCGAACACTAAGAAGTATAACATAGGAACTTTAATCAATAAGCAAAGTATATAAGAAAAATAACGAAACATATGAATAAACCTATTTCACATCGGTTTAAAGTAAGTTGTTTGTGAAAAACTGAATACTTACCATAGTTTAGGGTACCGTGTCCTTTAACGTCTTTTTATATGACAGTGATAATGACTGGGGAGCAGGACAAAAGTTCCCTCGGACACTTCGTCCCCAGAGACAGTTCGTCCCCCGGCCAATTCGTCCCCGGACACTTCGTCCCCCGGGACAGTTCGTCCCCCAGGACAATTCGTCCCCATATATAAGAAAGACTTCTAGAACGTTCTAGAAGGCCCTAAAAGACTCATAAACGTTGTGGAATAGTATAGAATGCGCATTTTTCTTCCTTTATAAAATATTTTGAATGAATATATTGTATGAATAACATGTCATTTCTGCGGAGAGAAATCATTTTGTTTTCCCAATATTGTACGCTCTGTTGGCAGGCAAGTCGCAGGATTCTTACTCGAGACTTTTTGCTATGATAAAGACTGTTTGGCCAGCATTTCAACCGGACTATTTCTCCGTTGATTTCGAGATCGCAGCCATAAATGCTATCCGAGAGCAGTTTCCTGACAGAGATATAGCTGGATGTCTTTTTCATTTGGTTCAGAATATGAAAAAGAAGCTTCGAGAATTTGGGCTAATTCATCGCTACGACAATGAGGCGGATTTTGCGCTGTACTGCAGTAAGATTTTTATATTTATCGGCTAATACAAATTCGGGAGTACAAATTACTGACTTTTGAATGCAAATATTGAGTGCAAAAATTGCAGGAATGATCCCGGCTTTATCATTTGTGCGCCTAAACGATGTAAAACAATATGCCGCAACTCTTTTTGAGACTGATTGTCTTGACCAAGTTGCCTCGTGGTTCGAGCATCAGAGAACCATTGACGGCCAGCACAGAACCAACAATTATGCCGAAGCCGGGAACAGGCGAATTCAAAGCGAGATGGGAATGGAAACGCCAACGATGGGATACTTCATCGATCGATTGAAACTAATTCATAGAGGTCGCGATCAGGCCCATGTGAGATGGCTTCAGGGATATCAAGCTAAGCCGAAAAGAACCAAATATCGCATGGCCGATGAGCGAATTCTCAAAGTTATCGAACAATATGACAATCGAACACCAATTGAATTTTTGGGAGGTGTAGCTTTGAACTTTATGATGGATTGATTCCACATTGTTATTCCGTTGAAATAAAATGTTATTTGTTGCGAAAAAGATTTTAAACACAGAAAAGTGGGCAAATGTCATTCTATACTATTCCACAACGTTTATGAGTCTTTTAGGGCCTTCTAGAACGTTCTAGAAGTCTTTCTTATATATGGGGGACGAATTGTCCTGGGGGACGAACTGTCCCGGGGGACGAAGTGTCCGGGGACGAATTGGCCGGGGGACGAACTGTCCCCGGGGACGAACTGTCTCTGGGGACGAAGTGTCCGGGGGAAGAAATGTCGCGTACCCTAATGACTGCGATAAAACATATTGAACATGGCTCTCGTCTCCTATACTGGTCTCTCAATTGACAGTTTTCGAAAAACCAATTTTACATGTATGGCAAAAATCTTTTGAAAAACTTTGGAATTATGATATTTGTTAAGGTATTAATCTTGTAATTTTTTATTTCATACATTCTCCGCTTTATCTAAACATGAATTTAGGAATTTCTTAATCCGTTTACATGATTAGCAACCTATTTTTCTACTTCAGTTCGCGTTTCTAAATATTACTTTAATGAAAATATGATTTGGAATTGGCATGTTTTAAGGTGTTCTGGAATAGAATAAATAGAAATTTCCATATTACTGTAGAAATCGAAGTTTGTATTTTATTTTAGTCATATCTTTCATTCGACTTCACTCGAATCATGGGTTTCATTGGTTTTAATTAAACTCCTTTGTTTGTATCGATAGTATCTTATGGTATGTACTCATTTTGCCCAAACTCAACTTTTGCTCAGTCAAATATCAAATCTAGCATTATTCCTAGCATAGTATAATGTTCCTAGCATCGTTGCTTGTTTTTAGAGCCGAAATCACTGAAAGTTAAAACAACATTTCTTATAGCCATACTTATTCTCCCGATTGCCATTATGGAACTAAAATGAGTGTTATACTGGGTAAATTGATAATTAATAATTAGAAATAAGTCATCCATGCAATGCACTCGATAATTTTTATTCGATTTTCATTAACATTTCCACTCAAGTTCTATCTTTAAGAAACGCGCCACATTTGGCATTTTGCTGCACTTTGAATTCGAAATTGCACTGTCAAGCAGAAATTATTACTATGAACTTACTCTAACTCATGCAAGGCAAGAAATCAGTTATCTACAGTCATATAAATTCTTCCATAGAGTCCCAATCTTATACTACTTATATGAATCACGAATCCAAATATAGCTGGCTAAGATATTTTATCTTTCATTACATAACCTGTATATTAATGATTTGTAATAGCGATTGCTTTCTATTTAACTCATATTACTGCTTACAGTCATTTATATCTTTACCTTTTACAGCACAAATGGATAGGAGGCGTCGTGTCATCTTTTGTGATTCGCGGAATCAACTGATCGACATCACTCCTTTGAGCGACAAGCCCGCTGGGGTCGTGCGCTTGCCGGAAGATTTAGCTCCCAAGTGTGACAGCGAGGTATTATCTGAAGTTTATTTTAAATCTCTAAATTTATAATTTCAGGATTTCCACAACAGCAGTGAAACACCATTCAATGGGCTTGTTCCAAGCATTCTCGATTTTGTAGGTTTCTTTTTTTCAAATAATTTTCGGAATGTGTTTTTGTTGTGTTCTGTTACTTTGCAAATTTGTTTATGCAATATAAAAAATATGTATCTAAAGGTTATGTAAATATTGTGATGCCTTTAGGAATCAGATCATCAAATGAAACTTGAAGATTCTCCGCAGCAAAAAATCAACACATGTAATTGGAGTCCCGAGCAGATGGATATTTACAATAATGCGTCAAAACTCAGAGCTGAGTCCGGTGATCAAGAAACGCAATTGTGGTCCCATTTGTTCACACCAAAAGGCAAAGACGATTTTGTCGATAACGCACACATTTATAACGAAATTTGCTCCTGGCTTGAGGCATGGAAAAATCGCTTGATGAGAACTCCGAAACCGGAAAGAAGTAAGTTTTGTGCCATAGGAAACGAATGAAAAACAAAATATGTTTGATGCTTAAAATGTTTATTCTTAGGCGAGATTATGGTCTATAATCAGCTTTGCTTGCAACATTGAAAATGAATTTTTCCAGAGAATAATACGAAACGTAAACGTAAAACAGCAACAGCTGAGGACTTCGAAATAAACGATGCAAAACATGAAAATCCCCTTGTGATCACCGGTCCAACAGGCGCGGGTAAAACTTCATCGGTAAATTTTTAAAACAAATTTTTAAACATTAATTACATTATCTCATAGTTTAATTACAGGTTTATTGCGCTGCAGCAAAATTCAATGCGAGAATAATCGAAATTTCTGCTGCGGAAAGGCGGAATGCAGCGTCATTGGAGCAAAGACTTGCTGGAGCCCTCTCCACACATTTGGTTGGTATTATTTTTCCTATTTTTAACTTTTAGAACTTTTATTTTTAGGTAAGCAAGGATCAGGATATACGGAATATGTTCACTCCGAAAAAGCCCTCTGCGAAGCCGAACTCGAATTTTGGTCCACAAGACATTCGGAGTATGTTTAGCCCAAAAACTCCTACGATAAAGCGTGAATTAAACGGTGGTACCCATGATTCACCAGTACTTCTTGAGGATGAAGTGAGTTTTTCCTATCAGTTATTTTGAATTGAATAGTAATTATGAAGGAGCAGTCATTTACGTTCTTCGTTTTTCCGCAATATATTACCTGGTAGTTAACTGATTGAGAATTGTAAAATAATGATCATTAATAATTTGAACTAACTATTATATAACTTTCCTATTTTCTATATATTTTGTTGTTTCCCACCACTGGCTATCATATATGGTTCACATTTATCCATAGATGTCATGTGGATAGATATCGAGATTTAAGACAACGTTTAACACAAATAATTAACAGTCACATATTATTTATTTGTGTTTTCCTAAATATCCAATTTTAAGGAAAGCAAAGAACGCAATGTACAGAATTTGTTCAGTCCGAGTTCAGCATTGTCAAAAGTTAGCCTTAATCCCATTGCCCATGATTTCTCCGTTATTCTTGTTGATGATGTAAGTTAAATTTTAACTAGACGAAATGGTGAGAATACACAACTGCAAATTTCGCATATTGCAATAGTTTTCGATGTGACCAGAGGTCTGCTTAACACCTTAATGCATATCTGTATATATCTACATTGCTAACTCATTTCATTCTCGTGTTTGTTGTGAATTTTGGCGCTACAAAAAGAATATCGTTTTTAATGCAATCCATTAAAAACCTAGTAAATTAAATGTACTATTTATTGTACCACCTAATATTTTAATTTCAGTGTGATATAACCTACGCGACAGACAGTAACTTTTGGCCTACGTTGAAAACAATGTGCATTGAGTCCCGCGTACCAATTGTCTTTACATGTACCAATTTTTTACATGTGAATAAAATGCTGAAGTCAGACCCAGTGCCAGTCTACAAATGTCTACATTTGTGCCTTCCGGATTCTCTTCGTCTCGCTACACGCCTGCAGGTTCGCTTTATACTGTTAAGTTTTAATTTCACTAAAGTGCTTTAATTATGCAAACCAGTTCAAACTTTCAAACGTGCAGAGATTACAATAGAGGCGGCTATCATATGTGGATTCTATAGTTTAAACTAAATCTTGCTCGCAATTATTAAACTCTTCTAAACAATGCTGATATAGTACAGTAAATGCCATACAATTCATGGTCGAAACCCAGGCAATATAAAATTTCCCAATTGAGATTCAAATTTGCGCCAAAATGCGAGTTTCGACCATGAATTGTAAGTACCAAAAATTTGCTAGAAAAACTAAGTACTTTAATTTTTCAGGCTTGGATCGCTGGCTACACGCAACAGAATCATAGTATACGTTGGCTAAAAAAGATCATCGAAGGCTGCAATTGTGATGTCCGGGCTACACTCAACGCGCTGCATTTTCAAATTTCCAGTGGACTCATCGAGAAAAATGATGAGCCTGCAGTTGAGCAAATGCGTCTTAGCACATATTTGCAACGCGTTAGCGCTTTGAGCCAACTGGACGCTTCTTTTGGAAAATCAGCGTCAACCCATTGGACTGTGAGAGAACAAATGGATCTGGATTTTGTACCCAAAGAATTCGACGATTCCATTACGCGTTCATCGGAAATTGGATCAGCATTTTACGAATTTCCGTCATTAACGTCCGCATTAGAGCCAAGCTACCGGGCAAAACAATTTTCTTCGTTAAACCCCTTTAGGTTAGTTGCATTTTTAGAAACTAAATTGAATTTTAGTTAAGTCCGTGGTATAACTTTGCACATAAGGCTTTCTGTATTAATTTGAAATTTCTAGCAAGCCATCCGCTCATTCGAAACAAGTAAACGAAGCTGTACGGGATGCGTGTTTACGCGGACGACCTAACACATGGTTTACACCAACAGAAACAACATTGGATTATTTGCCATGCCTTGTTGCTTTGGATCAACGCTTCCGCCAAATGCATTTAATGAAAGAAAAACGACTTACGAATCATCGCAAGTTGTAAGACATTACTTTAAGCTTTAATTTTTATAGCAACAAGCTTTCAGGCACCCATTTGACGTTGTACACTGGCAAACAAATCTTTCTATCGACAACAAAAAGAAACTGAAAGACTCAATACTGCGATACACTTTCTCTTCTGTCTATTCTCCCACTTACACAGTAACTGTTTAAACGCACCTGTTTATAATTGCCAAGTATTTTAAATTCTAATTTTTGGATGACACCTTTTTGATGTTTTGTTCATTTTCGACTAACTTATCCAAAAGAACATTCCTGTTGGTCAAAACATAGTATCCTTGATAACTTTCTGACTTGATTTTCACAAACCTTCATTTATTGTACTCGCTATAAGCAATGTGAATTTCCTATAAAAATATGTCAATAAAAGTGCCTATTGCATTGTATTTATCTTTGTATGTATTAGTGTTTAGTTTATAGGATCATATTGAATACTGCGACTTATTCAATACTGCGATTTAATATATGCTTTTTTACCTATCAAATTTGTTGTGATAGGATAGTTGCCGAAACTGATATGTTAGATCTCGTTGTTGTACCATTATAATTTCCTTATATTGAAGTAAATGTCAACAATAAGTGCAAGGACGCCATTTTGCCAAATTTTCTAGATATTCATTTTATTTACATCATTTACATCTATTAATGGTTATCGAATCTTACTTAGAATTTTCCTAATGTCGTCATAACGCTCCTGGTTCACATAAAACAAAAAATTGGCTCATGGAAGCAAATTTGACATAGCTATAGCTTTTCAAATGGTACCACCTAAGCTAAGCACCACCTTCTCATTCGTACGTTTAATAGACTTCACAAAACTGAACTCATTATGGAAAATAAAAGTACGCTAGATAGCTTAATCCAAAACAATCAGAACTCTTTTCAATCATTTCTATTTTACTAAGGAAAGACATTTGGCAAGTAAAATGTTTCGAATTATGTGTGTCCTGAATCCAGCCATTTCGTGACTTAATATTTTCATTATTTAACAAAACAAAATTAATTTCACTTAATGCTCTCATTAAAATGCAAAATTCTTTCTATCATTCATCCATTTTTTCTTGGATGTGATAAAGTGTTATATGTTTGTGCATTTAAATTTGATATGTGTGACCTCGCAAGAATAAAAGCCTTAGGGATTTGTTAAATTTACCTGATTAATCTGATGATTTATGACATTCTATATTTCTATACATTTCACATCTTTATATTTATTTCCCGAACATTTCCTAGATGGATTTAAACCCTGCCTCTTCGGTGAGGATAACTGCGCTGATCAAGAACTTCTTGAACGCATTCACCTCTATGCAATTCGAGAAAGCACGAGAAGTCGCAGAGACGGAGCGTGCTAGGGTGCTTTGGTCAACGACACCTCCAGTAAGAATCTGGCAAACTTTATTAGCGACAATAGGACAGGTAACACGACTTTTTAGTTCTATATTATTTGAGAATAAACATTTTATAAAACACGACAGTAAACACATCATAAGGGGCATATAACATGCAAACCGTTTTTAAAGGATTACAAAAGCCGTTTTTGTCTACTAAGGTATATAAAACGCTATACGCTTCTTACCATCTTAAATTTATTTTTAGTTTTGATTTTATGTTAGGTTTATCGAAACATTAGGTCATTCGAAATATTTCGGACCCATTAAGCACTAATTGTGCTTGGAATATTACATCATACACTTTTATGTTAGCCAACCCAGTAAAAAGCGTTTTTCTAAGAGAAATTAGCATACTATATCATATAGTAAGTTTACTATAGAAAATTTTAGGAAAGTTCAAAAATTGTAGTTTCATATAATCAACATAAAATTACAGGTTGCTGTTGTGGAAGGCCTTTATTTTTCCTTGTCCTTTTTCATGAGCAAGTTTTCCTTTCGCAAAGAGAATCACATCCGGGATACTTATGCGCAACTCAGGTGCTTTGTTGGTTCATACGAAATTGTTCAGAAGCTTGTTAAAATCTCAGTTATTAAATATCTCGATTAATCTTTTATTTAAGGACCGAATTTCAACGTAGCCACGATGCCATTATCGAACAAAAGTCAAGTGTGAGCGATGTGGATTGTGCCCTAATTTGTGATATTGCCCGAGAATTTATCACACTGACTTCGTGTCGTATGGAGCTAATTGCGTTTTATATGGGTCTTTCTGGTAAGTAAAGTATAAAATGTTTTTTAAATTTCTAAGTCAGAATTTCACAACCATAGCTTAAGACCAAGTAATTGGTTTGTATTATTTACATCTTTGCACCTGCAGAAAAATTTCTGGCTATAGAAAGCAAGCCAACCCTGTTATATGCTATGAGCACTTGAAAAATATAAATTCGAATATTAAAACATTCCTTATAAAGAATGACACAGCTAAAATATGTTGCAAGCTAGAAGCTGCGTTGACAACCATTTTGGTTACCGACCCAAATGAGAGCATTAACTGATGCCATTTATGTCGCAAAAAATAGTTTTAAGTTAATATCTGCTAAAATCACGTATCCAATAATGTTTAGGAAAGGATTGGAAAAGCGTGGTCGATGAGTCCATTATTCGAATTTCCGAAATCCAGCAGATACACCAAAAGCCACAGGAGTCGGACTCAACAGAACCCTTGCCAGCTACAAATTTTGGGCTGTGTCAGAATTGCGAAAAAGAATTGGATGTGCTTCAACAGCTCTTTTATATACAACGTGGGATCGCGGCTTGCAATGTACGTTTTTAAATATTTGAGCATGTTTATATTAGGAGCACATTATTTTAAGTTAAAAATATTTTCTGGGTGAAAATACCGAATAAGGTTAATCTATCGTGATTTTCGCTAATATTTTTTACTGCATTTCAAATTGTTATACATATTAAAAGTTACGAACTTTTCGTTATTTCGCTCGTAATTGACAAAATATGAGACTATTAATAGCTAGCTAGGATGTGTGGTCCAGTTCCATATAGGCCTTTTAACTAAGCCATTATCCTGAATCATCGGGAATTTCATATTTTTTTCCAAATTCTGGTAGACCTCGAGAAAGAATGAAAATTGCAAATAAATATGTATTTGTATCTAGCTATATTTTCGCTACTGTTTTAGATGGTCGATTCTCTGATCCGACTAAAAAACTTGCGGTTATTGCTCTCAACATGGTTTTCACAATTTGATACCGGCATTCAAATGAAACCATCTACCTCATTTGCTTTGTTCTCTTTTACAAAGAAAACAAAATCTACATCAACAAAATTGGCTTTATTACATTTCTTGAATCACTTTTACCAAACATTGCTGGCAAAGTTCTCGCTTTATTTCAATGACGTGCTAGTTCCGTATTCGCCGACAAATGAATGTAAAATGGCGCTCAATGCGAATGGGAACAACAATTTTATACACTTTGTCCACATTTTTGCAAAGAAGAACAACCCACAGATGATTTGCATCCTAACAAATAGATTAGAGCTGGACACGCCCTTTTATGGTAGGTTATTTGAAAATATCATAACTAAATTACTTGACTCTTTGCATTATCAATGGCATATTTAAATTAAGCCTTGAAAATTGCATTTCGAAGGACTCTCCGTTTTAGTTTCTCAGTCATCATTCATACGGGCATAATTGTAAAATTTATAAAAGCGTTTAGACAAAAATCATTGATCTCAAAATATTTATTCCATTAAAACCTTTAGAGTTAGAATTTTTTAATATGTGAAATTATGGATGGTCAAAATTCGAGATTGCGTCATAGAACGTATATATCTAATTTGTTTTGAAAATCTATTCATTGTCTAATAATTCGTTCACGTCGTGTAAAATCAACATATCCATCATTTAAAATACTCTAGGAGTTGGATTTTGATAACTGTTTAACAAAAAAAAACTTTCTATTGTAAATGAAGGAAGCTTTCAGGCTTTGGATATCACAAATTTTTGAGCAAATTCAGCAATGAATATTGCAAGCCGGCTATTGGCATCAACGAGAAATATCCGCCGCTATTTATATATCCTCAGGATAAGCGTCTATTCGATTCGCTGCATGTCAATATTATTTCCTTCGTGCAAGATATTTGGTTGAACCAACAAAATCCGGAGCTTATCGATGGCAAAATAAAACATCTCTTCGACAAAAATAAGGAACAGGTTCGCTTTATACTATTTAAGTGAAATTTAATATAATAGCTTCTTTCAGTCTTTCTTCACAGCTTGTATCGAGGCCAATATCCACCTTGTAGTAGTCTTCGATCGACGCGTTCAAGAAAAAGAAGGCCCTGTTGTGACGTTTTTCAATGATGCTCTTCAAGGACTACGTCTGGTGAAATTGTTTCAAGATCTCAGAAATTTTGCCAAATAGAAGTTTATTGCTATTCGGCGTTGTATCTAGAGATATATAAAATATTTTTAATTCTATTAAATAAATTATTGATGACGATTTTGCTCTTATTTATTAACAATAATACTACTAAAACTAGCGCGCTAACGCGCGCTAGCGCGCGGGGAGTCTACATCAGTATGCCTTTGCTATATCAGTATGCCTTATCTATATCAGTATGCCTTATCTACATCAGTATGCCTTTTCTATATCAGTATGCCTTTTCTATATCAATATGCCTTTTCTATATCAGTATGCCTTTTCTGTTCTAACTTCACTCACATTCCCAGGGGAAAGTCGGGCGCTCCGCGCCCGACCACAGGATTGGCTCGCCGCCTGCGGTGGCTCGCAAACGTGTTTGGCTCAGTCTAAGCTTGTCTCAGTCTGAGTTTGGCTCAGTCTAAGTTTGGTTCAGTCTGAGTTTGGCTCAGTCTAAGTATGGTTCAGTCTGAGTTTGCCCCTCCTGAAAAAACCGTGACAGACACGAAAAATAAGCAGTGGATAGATTGCCCCTGCTTAAAAAACCGTGACAGACACGAAAAATAACAGTTTGACCCCAGTTCGACCACATTCGACCATGTCGAACATTGTTCGACCTCGGGGTCAAATCCGACCTCATATTCGAATTCCCCGTATCCGAAAACCCCTGAGTACCAAAAATTTCGACCTGAAATGGCACAAAACCATAAGTTACAAAATTTGTAGTTTGTAGTCAAAAAAGCGTGACAGACATCAAATATAATAACAATAAGACATCAAAGATCAAAACGTGCAACGGAGGGACGGAGAGACGTCACTAACTTACTATAAGGATGTACTATAAATGCTCACTGGCTGTCTACTACCATGCTTTAATAATCAATCATCATAATTAGGGATCGGATTCTTAGGTTCGAACCTAAAAAAACCTAAAAAACCTAAAAAGACCTATTTTGGCCTGCTTTGGGAAATTTTAGGTCCCATCCTATCTTGCCTAAAATCGTAATTTTCTGCTCAAAATTTCAAAAATTTTCGTCATTTTTTCAAAAAAAATTCAAAATTTGAATTCCCGCCCAAAAAATTTTGAATTTTTTTCGAAATTTTTGCCATGTTTTACAAAACTTTGGCAAATTTTTGCAAAATTTGGGAAAAATTTTGCAAAAAATGGTAAAAAAGGTAAACAGTTGGTTGTTAGTTGGTAATTCGATGTAAAATACGGTCCTAAAATGACTTTTTGGGCGAAATTTGATCCTAAAATGACCATTTTGGTGGGACCTAAAAGGGACCTAAAATGGCCTTTTTTTGGGACCTTTTTAGGATCCTAAAATGCGATTTTTGGGACCTAAAAATCCGGTCCCTAATCATAATAAAACGTTTAGCTCTGTAAAAATCGATTTCAGAGTATTTTCAGAATGGTTTTCTGCCGGCTATGGGTAAAAACGGTCTCGCAAAAACGGTCTCGTCAAAAACTGTCTCGGCAAAAACGGTCTCGTCAAAAACGGTCTCGTCAAAAACGGTCTCGCAAAAACGGTCTCGCAAAAACGGTCTCGTCAAAAACGGTCTCGTCAAAAACGGTCTCGCAAAAACGGTCTCGTCAAAAACGGTCTCGGCAAAAACGGTCTCGGCAAAAACGGTCTCGGCAAAAACGGTCTCGTCAAAAACGGTCTCGTCAAAAACGGTCTCGTCAAAAACGGTCTCGGCAAAAACGGTCTCGTCAAAAACGGTCTCGTCAAAAACGGTCTCGTCAAAAACGGTCTCGCAAAAACGGTCTCGTCAAAAACGGTCTCGGCAAAAACGGTCTCGTCAAAAACGGTCTCAAACAAATTTCATTGCTAAAATGGTCGCCTAGTTGTTATTTCTGGCGTAGAATTGTATTTTTACTGTTTTTGCGTTGTTTTAAGTATATTTTACAAACAATTTTATTTGCTAGTAATAGAATTTTATTCACAAATGCTATTGCCAGAATGAGGTATATTTATGGACTTTTACCGAAAATTTGCCAAAAAAGTAGGAAAACATTCAAAATAGACCTCCTTTCCAGTTTCATCATGCATTTTCAGAACTCAAGTCCAAATGTCGTATTTTTATATCCCCAACTAAGCAACCTCCCCAACTCCATCTTCCATATTTGGTCATCTCGCGCAGGGTACCAAGAGCAAATTTGCTTATAAGGGCATTCCAAGCAACTTTCCCTTTGGTTGCACTCCGCGACATGCCCATATGTGGAAGATCCAGGACATTGGGCTAAATTACCCAAGGTCTGAAGTTTTGAGATACCAAGTTGGGGAGGTACCAAATTGGGGGTTGTAGTCCAACTGTCCATAGTCCAAAAAGGCTCTACTTAGACTTAAGTACCCTACCAAATATTACTTCATAACCATATTCGGCTTGAACTTAACCCAAACTTAAAAGTAAGATACAAGTGAGGCTCATTGTGTAGGCATAGGCATAAGCTTCAATTTGAGCCATTATTCATGTTTTAAGCTTTAGTCTGAGCTGAGTTATGACCTTAAAAGTTCACTGGCGTGCAAACGTCCCTTTTTTACCATGGTTTTTATCTATGCTTTGGACAGATTTGGACGTCGGCACAATTGGACTTTCGGGAATTTTTTTGGCTGATTCCAATTGTCAAATTTTTTCGAAGTCCAAATGCGTTTACCCACCAGGAAAAAACGAAATTTAGACTTCAACGCCAATTGGACTTTGGAATTCGCAGTCAAAATGTGCCAAAATCCAATTGTCGCTAAAGTCCATATATGGGGTACTCAAATCCAAAAGCCTTGGCTACTACTTGCCAATTAGCGTTGAGGTATACGACTTAAATTCAAAAATATTTAGATCTTCTAATTTTAACTGTTATATTATAGACATGCGGTAAATTCGGCCCTATATGATTGTACGCGTGTCCCAAATCAATAAGGGGGACCCTATTGATTTTTTTTTACAAATTGAGAATTTTTTGGCCAAAAACCATAGGGGGACCCTATGGTTTGAAAAATCATTTTCGGGAAAGTTTTGCAAAAAATCAATAGGGTCCCCTCTATTGTTTTTTTTCGGGGCACGCGTACAATCATATAGGGCCGTAAATTCTGCAGATCTAAGAATAATTGTGAATAAAATTCTATTACTAGCAAATAAAATTGTTTGTAAAATATACTTAAAACAACGCAAAAACAGTAAAAATACAATTCTACGCCAGAAATAACAACTAGGCGACCATTTTAGCAATGAAATTTGTTTGAGACCGTTTTTGACGAGACCGTTTTTGACGAGACCGTTTTTGCCGAGACCGTTTTTGACGAGACCGTTTTTGCGAGACCGTTTTTACCCATAGCCTTTCTGCCACATACCTATCCGTGAATATTTTATTTCAACCAAATTTATTTGCATAACACAAAAATCAGACATGTCAGCATGGAAGAATTATCGCTTTCGTCTTCGAAGTCGTCGCTCCTTGGCTTTTTCTTTGGCAGCTTCGGCAACAACTGCCTTTTCAGTTTCATAGGGCCGACCATATGGCGACAAGTTTGGTTGACCGCCTGGTTGCTGGCTAGGTATGATTATGTCTTGGACTCCTCCAGGATAATGTGGCTCACCGCCATTCGCCGCATAAAATGGCTAAAGGCGAACTTATTATAATTACGAAAACTAAACAGTATACGGTTTTTATTTAATTGCTATTAGAATAATATTTCTTCATCTTGTAAAAAAATTCAAAATAACCTCATTTAGCGCCCTGGTTTCTTGGATCCTTTGAGGATTCGTGAACCTGTCGCCTCTGAAGTTCGGGAGATAGCCCGGTTGGTTTGGAGATCCAGCTCCTTCCGCCCCTGTGCCTGCACCTGCGAAGTACGGCGGTTGGAAACCCGTCGGGGAGAGCAAGTTCGGCTGCTGACCTTGGAATCCGAATTGCTGTTGCGGATAACCTAAATGCAATTTCAGGATTAGAAAGGCTCTAAACGTTTTATGTTTAACTTGAATTTAAAGTCTCGACCAATAATGTAACAAGAATAACTTCGCGAATGAGGTAAAAGATTGATGAATTAAATTAAACTTAAGGATTTGGGCAAAATACTGGAAACTTCCGTTCAAAATACACTAATTTAAAAATATGCTGGATGTAAAATTACTTTTTATTCATTTTTTGCTTTTTTATTAATATATTACTTTGTTTTTATTATTTATAATAAAGTACCACAAAAATATCTACCTGGTTGACTCGCTGATAGTGGAGGCTGGTTACCGAAGCCGGATTGGAGAGGCCCACTTCCGGGGTATTGGAAATTTTGACCAGCGCCACCTGGTTGGCCAGATTGGAAATTTGGTGAACTTGACTGGGGATAGCCTTGCTGACCAAATGGTTGGTTGGCTTGTGGGAACGGAGCATTTGGAGTGACTAAAATTTCGCTATTCTATCTTCTACCTAGTATTGTAGTAATGTGCGGCCTGTCAAATTTAGGGGTCATTCTCACCAGTGCTTAATCGATTTTTCAGAGGGGCATTCTTAGGAGTGCTTAATTTTGAAATGTACCTTTTTAGAGTAACTTTTAGCGGGGAATCCGAATTTGAGGTCAAAATTTAGCTAAATATAGACTAATTTTAGACAAAATTTTTGTTTGAACCCTTCATTGCCGAGTGTATCCGTTCGGATACGCTTTTCATTTGCTAAAGACTTCACAAAAAGAAAGAAACGAATGAGTGTTCATTATTCATACAAAGAGTGTGTCTGTAAATATATCGCATAGAAAAGAGAAATAAACAATGTGATTTTTATAAAGACAGCTCACCAAAAGGAAAGCTAATGGTAACGCAGACATTCTGTCTTTTTTCTATGGCTCCGGCAATGAAGGGTTAAGGTCATTCTTAGGGGTGCATTTTCTCTGAAACGCTGCTTATTTCTCCGGGATGAGGGCCGAAGGCCCTCATCCCGGACTAGCCCCAAAAAAGTTACTCCCGAACAACCCATTGTGGGAAGAGAGTTGGGATCAAGGTGCACTCTGCTACTGGCGTAGCCAGTACTGGACCCCTAGTATCTATTGTCGTATGTTGTTAAAACATGCTTTTACGCAGCCATATCAATAATTTTCTGTATAAAACAAAATGTCTTATATCCCAACGTTTGTTAACAATGCTGACTTACATGCTCCTGGTTGATTTCCACCGGCACCATAAGGCTGGTTGAACCCGCCATTGCCTCCACTCTGCCCAAATTGGCCACTGGTGGCCGGATTAAATCCTTGTCCAAATTGACCTCCTTGTGATCCGAATGGTTGCTGTTGTTGGGGAACTCCGCCACCTCCGTAGAGCGAATATTGATCGAAAGGTTGCTGGTTTGTCCCATAGGGACCTATAGATGTTTTTATATTGATTCAATGTACCAATATTTATCAAAGAGTATTTTCAATAAATACTTGATTACAATAAGCCAAAAATCCGCTCTGGGCAATTCCATCCGAATAACTGAAAATCCGGAAAAGGGAGGTGCGGATAAAGGGACGTGTATTAGTTAGAATACTTACGATAGTGCAATAAACGCATTACCTTGGTTTGTGAGAAGTGATGGCTGTTGCTGGCCGTAAGGTGTGAGGTAGTTTGAGTTAAGACCTTGTTGCGAATTGTACCCGAAAGACGGTTGGACCGCATTCGAGTACCCTTAAAAATAATTTTTACAAAACATATTCTCTGGTTGAGAGTTAAATTTAAATCATTTATTTTAATTAATACCTGTGGGACATGGCGGGCATTCCTCGAGAATGAGAGTCGCTTTGAAAATTTTGGATCCTCCTCCAGTTCCGGTCGCATCTCCATAGACTGGCCTGTATCCTGGCGGGCATTGGCACATCTAAGACAGATATTTAACTGAAAACACCAAAAAATCAAAATTCACCGATTGTGAGGTATATTGCTGAGGGAGGTACTGCGCTTCTGCCGACGGCGGTGCTTGCGCCGCGCTAAGAAGCAGCACAACAAATGCGCCTGCCACTCCCCTGAAACTCGAGAGCATATCATATTTAGTGCAAAGTCATAGTAAATTTAACCTGCATGGTCCCATTTTTGTTTCGGCGGCAATTTGAATTTTATGAAGGAATTCCTTCTTCTGAACTGCTACCAATTTTCTCGAATTATTTCCTGGACTACTGGCTTCTTCTAAAACAACGACTTCACATCGAGTATATAGTTCACAGAGTGATTTAGGTTCATCCACTTGCTTAGAATTAATGCCCTTTGAAAAACAGTGGCTCAGAAACTTCGATAAGGTTTTTGGGAATGTGAAAACACAAAATCTTGGATTCTTTGGCCGTAATTAGAAGAAAAAATGAAGTTTCCCATATAAGGAACTAGTTCTCTGACAATTGTTATCATCTTAAAATTATGTCCTACGCCTAGAGAAGACCTATGGCGATAGCCTAGAGAGACATCCGAAACTGCGTGGAGAAATTTCCGGACTATACTATTTTGTGCCCAGACCACCTCTGATTATAAAGTGCGATTCCTAAAGAAAAAAGAGGCTAAATCACACGCTGATCAATATATTTCCAGATTGTTTGTTTATTCGGTTAATCACACAACCCTAGTCCCGATTTGACTCGACCTGAGTTGTTAGCCAAACACTAGACTTGACGTGACTCCTTGATTCCTAAGACTTATAACTCGCCGAAGATCATTTCCGCCTTTTGTTTATTTCCGCAATTTTCCTAAAGAATATGCATGAAGACAATATCGGAGCGGCAAAGCAAACAATGCGATTAATTAATGAGAGGGCGGGTTGGATCATGGCTTGATTGAGAGGTAGAGTTAAAATTATGTAAAGGTTTGCAACGCTAAACAACCAAAAGGACACTTTTTACCTGTGTTCACACAGAATATCTAGTCTAAAAATTAACAGACTATGAGACCTAAAAATCTCGTGCAGTGTGTTTCACAACTGCTGTTGTAAAAAGAGATAACGGGGTAAAATTTTGGTAAAATTTCAATATGGGTGTCATTGGGATCGGCTCTCGGAATACCTGTAAATTGAAGACTTTACTCACCAACCACATCATCATCCGACATTGACTTTTACGAAATAACCAAAACTTCTGCCTTATTGATAAATAAACAATAAAAAAAGTATACCCGCCTACTCACAGTATAAGTAATGCGAGATCTCCTTAGCAAACAAAAAGAATGAGTAAGCTGACATGTTTGAAAACTTATTTATAGACATAAAAATTGGTTAATAGAATAAAGTAGTTAATGAAACAAATGGAAGACGAATTTATGAAAACCTTAAAAGTAGAATAGTAATGACAAAATTTTATCATTCGAATTAATTCAAATTTTATTGAACGTAATTTAAGTATTTCCCAACCGCCATTTCTAATATTTCAACAGAAAGTGTGTTTTTCATTATTAGAAACTCGGACCCTTTTTCTGGAAATTCTCATGTCGTTATTGTTTGCTTAAAGGAGATCGCAATAATTATACACACTTGATTAACCCATCAAGAATAAAAACAAAGAGCTTTTCCTGGTGATCGAAGAAGAGATGGACTTGTTTTCCGGAATGAGCGGGAAATATATTAACCTCGTATTTATTTCACTGGTTTTCAGTTTTTTATTTCCCATAATATATTTTATAAGTGCAACGTTTTTAGCATCAAATGATCTTTTAGTCTGCTTAATTTGTAATTTCTAATACAGTATATAAAAAATTTATTTTTAATAATAAATACAGCGTATTCCGATATTTTTACGCAATTAAACATCCACTTCGTCTCCTATCACATAATTATTGAAACTTTGTTGCGTTATCTTCGACTGACTTTCTAATCGAAACTTCAAATCCTGATTGATTTCGTCAATCAACGAAGGCCTTTTGTGAATTTCCGAAAGTGGCGGATTTTTTATGCTAGCGATGTTGTTATGGCTTTGGTGGTGAATAACTGTAGGTATGGATCCATCATTCCATCTAAAATGTATAATTTCATTTATAATGAAAGATTGGACTGCGCTAAATATCCTTGTAAAATCTTAATGAAAAACAATTTTTACCATAAAATCCGAAGTGAATTATGCATTTTGAGATATACTTTCAGTAAATTTTATATACTTTGAGTCTTGATGGTTTATTCCAATAAATTTCGTGGGAACCTTCACCGAACGTTTTATTTAAAATTCAACCGTTCTAATTAGTGAATAAATAAAATTCACATAGTTCATATAATAAGCATAGACCAACCTCGGTGGAGTGCAGGGAAAAGCGTTTCTGCCATTTAATTGGCTTGATCCAGATAGCACTTGTTCTAAGATCGCGCTCGGCGTTGACATTGATCGGCTTTTGTGAAGGCTTTCTGCATCCAAGGCGTTTTGTCGCATGGTTATGGCTGATTTGGAAGACACTGTCGATGGCTTTCGGCTATTACTTTCTACACTGCGCAATAACTGGTGACCATTTATTGGGTTCGGTTCAAATGGCACTTTCACGGGAATTGGGTTGGAAATCTCGACAGCAGTGGCCTTTTGCTGTTGGGCGGATCTATTGCCAGAGAAGAAGGCATTCTTTAGCTTGAGCACAGGCGAGTTTTTGAATATCCTAAATTTGATTTATGATGTCTATTTTAAATTTCATAGACAGCCATATTTATAAATTGACTATTCTACAATATAAAAATTATATAGTATACTAAGAACGCCACGAAAATTAATATTGAATTTCCGTTTACCTCGATATTGCATAGAATTATTATGATTTGGGGCCGATCCTTATCAAGTGCTCAGATGCTCAGAATCTCTAACCAAAAAATGTCTGGCTCTCTCATAAATAGCGTGCTCTCTCTCAAAGTGTTTGTCTGACTGATCAGAAAGGAAAAGAAAGGAAAGGAAGCGGCAGTGGGAAATAACCGGGCAGACACATATCTTCTCTGCGCTCTCGTTCTGCAATAGTCTTTTTGGTGCGCCGCACAATAGCACCAAATCGACCCACAAACAACATAAAGGGCGGACGTCTAGCAACGAGTGTTCGGTTTAATTACCCAACGTGAGGAACTTAAATGTTTCTCTTATAAATTTTGGAAAATCGTCTGAGCATATGCTCAGGCGAAAATACGTCTGAGGAAATTAACAAAGCATTTTCATTTTCTGAGCATTCTGTGTCTAACACAAAATAAGAAGAGAGATGTGATAGAGAAAATAGTGACGCGTTGTGCAATTGTGAAAAGCCAGACATTTTTCGCTTAGAGAATGCTCAGATCTGAGCATCTGAGCACTTGATAAGGATCGGCCCTTGATTCATAAGATTTAAACATAAGTTCTTCCGTGTGTAAAATTGTTGACTCTCAAGTTTTTCATGAGCAAAACTTTGGCCAAAAATCGGTATTTTATTACAAAATTGTCATGTACGAGGTTTCAAATAGGAATTCGTATTCGTCTACTTTTATCCGAAATAAGATTCGATTAAAAAATATGCAAAACGTTAACTCACGATGACGATCCTGATGTTGTGTCACTTCCGATTTCTCCGATTTGGTTGTTTTTTATCGTGCCCCTTGACATCGATCTAATTCTAAATCGGCTTTTTGGCCCTCCTTCCACAGTATCATACGAAGCTCCAGACGAGAAAAATGCAGCAAATCGACTGGAGTTTCCGGACGCTTCCGATTTTCGTCTCTGACGACGTTCTTCTTTAACTTCTTTGTCCGGTGTCGTGTTTAATTTCATGGAACTATTCAGTGCCGAGGCTAAGCTCTGCTTTCTGCTCCCGAAGAAAGATTTCGTTGAATGTTCGGGAGGTGGAGTACTCGGTGATTGCAGCTGGCTTTTTGACTTAAGGAAACCGGAGAGAGATCGTCCATATTTTCTACCACCAGAAGTCTCTTTGGGCTTTTTCTTAGCGCTTATCGATGGCGGAAATGACGGCGGTGCCTAAATTTTGACCAGTAAAATATGCTGAATGTAGACCGTTACAAATTAGTCTGAGGTTAGATACATAACTAGTTATAAAATAAAGATAAGTACAAACTAATTTTGTAATTTTAATATATAAATTCTTAGGACGTGCTTACAAGCCAATGGTTTGGCTATGCATTTTAATTTAAAAATTTCAAAGCAAAATGGATAATGATAATTAAAACCTAAGTCATTCGATATGATTTCCATAAAAATTGTCAATCAAAATATATCAAAACGGTCAAATATACTCACTTCTTTCTTATGTGCCGTTCCATTTGAAAACAAGTCCTTTCGAGAGCCACGACTGTTCACATTAGCGTTCGCTTGTAAACCGAGCAATATCTGTTTGGTTTGTAACAATGATTGGCTTGAAGGTGAATGGTTCAGCTGACCCGAATTACCATTTTTATATGGTAGCCTAAATTAGTATTCTCAATAAAGATGTTTCATATAGTGAAAGTAAAATTTCAATACTATATGTCAATGATTAATTTGTGTAATTTACATATTCGTCTAAATGTAAATATTTAGGATTTAGAATTGAAAAATGTATAGGCTGGACATTGCATGGCTCATCGTTTCATGAATAAAAGAGCAGTTTAATAACACATTTATAGAAAAAAAATTTATAGAAACAATATCCGCAAAAATTCGGAATTATAAAATTGGATAATTAATTTTCCTTTGGTTCCCCTTTGTTTTTTTCACCCTTCTAAAACTGAACCCCTGGTAATTACCGTTTTTACCTCTATGACCACAGGGCCACGAATGCTTCGATAAAATTCTGATTTAATTCAAAGGTATTAAGCAAGGAGACTCAATTTTGAGGCCTTTTACATGCAAGAAAATAGCAAATAATTTCGGGCGGGAAAGTGATCCATAGTAATATTGTCTTTAAAATAACGAGTTCACAAATGGCAAAAATATTAATAGGAGTCCATACTTAGAATCTCCAACAAAGAGCCAATGTAGTTTCGCTTCCATTTCTTCTTCGGCCAATTCCAAAATCAATTTCGAGTTGAGCGAACTGCTTGAGTGACGTTCCTGCTCCTGATGTGTCCGCTCGCTGTTTACTCGCAACAGGCACCATGACGGACCGTTGGCACACTCAGACATCTTTGATCGGAATTGAGGCTGTTTGCTCTTGTGCAAATATGGTGAAGAGATAGAATTCCTAAAATTATGCATAAAAAGTATGAAAATATAAGAGAAATTACATACAAATTTATATTTTAGTTTTGTTGAAAATTTTGTTCTTACAGCAACAAAATAAATTTGGACTCACTTCCGCAGAAGAATCCTTCTAGCGTGTTCTATATGTCGTACCCTCGTAGAAATATCGTCGCAAGACAACGACAATGGCATATAAGATCGCTTTGGCTTCTTGGGACCTTGAGATGTCATACTGCTTGCGACAGAAGTTCTCGTAGATTTTTGACCAATAATGCCGGGATTACAGTCGTCCATCGCGATCACTGCTATCAACTCGGGTTCAGGATTTTTATATGACATGGAAACCATTGGAGCAAAAAACATTTCCAGACACTCGATCCGTTAGTGAACTTATCCGATCTTTTTTCTTTCAAATGGACAAATGTATAAAAGGTGAATAAAATATGGCACTTTTGAAAATAAGAAATGGGCGTGAAAATACGTAATAGAATGATTTGATACAAAATTTTGTTTCACATTAAGGAATTGGGCCGAATTCTCATAGCTGCGTCCAATAACTGTGCTGACGCCAGAGCCTAACTATGTTATGGATTCCATTGACGAAGCCCTAAACATTGGTGAGTTTTTACGGAGGCCTAGGCGATGAATCGATGCTCTATGTGTATGAGAGCGAACACCATTCCCGCCTGGTTTCCGCCATTTAATTGCATAAATCAGCTTGGCCGAGTTGCGGCAGCCTCACTGACTAATCCCTCTCAGCTCTCGACCTCGCGGCCTTTCAAACCAAGAGGAAAATATTTTTGAGCGAATGCAAAAAGTCAGTCGAGAATGATTTCCATATGGATTGAACGAGTTCGGATGGGGACCGCAGAATGATAATGTGTTGCAAAGGACAAAGCAATTGGCTGATGGGAAAATGTAAATGCATAGAAAAACTTTTGTGGAAAATCGTGTTTTATGGGTTTGAAATTCATAAAATCATATTTTTATAAAACAAGATAAATTAAACAAATGCTAAAACTCATTCTTATAGTAAGTGAGTGACATAATTCCTCCCTCTGTCACGTGACAGAGGGAGGAATTTTTGTCGGTCAGTCCCCCTTTTTGTCGGTCAAACTCTGACTGAGCCAAACTTAGACTGAGCCAAACTCAGACTGAGCCTGAGTTTGCGAGCCACCGCAGGTGGCGAGCCAGTCCTGTGGTCGGGCGCTCCGCGCCCGACCTTCCCTCTTGGCATGTGAGTGAAGTTAGAACAGAAACTGATATAGACTCCCCAGGCGCTAGCGCGCGTTAGCGCGCTAGTATGAAAGTATTGTTGAATAACAGTTAGCATGTATCTGTGTTCGATTAGAGCTGCGATTAGGAAATCTACAGGAATCCAGGGAGGTTTCTGATACATTTTTAGAAAACTGAGTGGTTTAACGAAATTTTAACTACGTATATCGAAATCGAATTAAGAAATATGACTCTTATTTTTATTAATTGCAAATTGTAAATAATTCCACAAGTTTAATAATAATTACCCAAGTTTGAGACAGTACACCTCTAAACGTTTCTAAAGCTTCGCAAAAATGGAGAATACGCCGGACCCAGTATTGCAACAAATCATCTCTACCAATGGCTTGGATCAAACCGGCAAAAATGCTAATGGTGAACAATCGAATGTATCGAACGTGGACAATATCTCGGATGAGTCGCGTGCCAATACTGACAACACTGAGACTCCGACAGGCGATAAGAAACTAATTCAAACACAAAAATAAACAGGTAAATCATTTAATCTATGATTGAATTCAGCATAGTGAAAAACTATGCTGAATACTGGTTTTTCGATATTGTTTCCAAAAATATTCCTACACTTTTTCTTTAAAAGTAAAAATAACAAATGTTTAAATACCATGTGGTAAATCTACTGATGATGACCCAACTACATGGAGTCGTATATATTTGGGGTCGAAACGACATTCTTCCATAAAATTTTTATGTTATTTCTACTTTTATTTCAAAATAATTTACATAGGTAAACTATAAATTTAAAAACAAAAATACTAATAGAATATCATATATTATTTCGAGAATATTATAAATAACAATCACGAAAAACAAATAATTTTTAAATGTGCCATTAAATTTCTGTGTTCGCTTTATTATTCTTGATATTGAGATGCACGTTTACCATTATATTCTTCGTTTTGTCGGAAAAGATGCCCCATTTCTCTTTTGTATCGTTTCTCTGCGGATTTGCCAGTGTTCTGCGCGAAGTGTGGTCAATGGCCGTTTGATTTTATTGTCGCGCTACAATGAAATGTTAAAAGAATATAAAATCTACCAATTATATGATTCTATCAATTGTCGTATATTATAGAATCTTTCCATTATATTCAGCTACCAGTTTAGGAATAATGTCTCAAAAGTTTATATTTTTGTATTTAACTTGCCTATGTTTCGAGAAAGTTTAATAAAAAGACAATCAAAATGGTCTCATCTCGGGAGTAAAAGGTTAAACTAACTAACTTAGAAATCAAAACTAAAACTATATTACCTTTGATTCAATCCCTTTGCATTCCGTGCATGATGACGACTGAGTATCATCTGTATATGTTTGGGTAGCATCTGTATCTGAGACAAATACAGATCCTGGTGTGTTATTGTCAAGCATATCAGAATAGACAGTTGAGTAATCAAATGTTTGCGTCGTAGCAGAGTATGAACTAGACGCGCTGGATTGCACTGGAGTCGTCTCACGGGTGACAGAGTATGAGCTAGGAGGAGTTACAGCTTCGTTGATCCTACTGGTGTCGGAATATAAGCTGGGACTGCTGACTTTCAGATCTTTCGACGTAGATGTCATAGAACATGGAGTAGAGGTGTTGGATCGCACTGTGTTCGTCGTAACTGCCACTGAAGATGAACCGGGAGTGGCTTTTAATCTGCTTGTAACTTCACTTTTAACGCTGCGTGAACTGGGGGTGCTGACTCTCACGTCCTTCGATGCGCTTGAAACAGAACTCTGAGCAAATGGACTTCGAGTGCTCACTTTCTCTGTGCTTGTCGGATTTGTGGTAGAAGCGGATACAGACTTGGTTTGCTGGACGCTTGATAATGGAGTATTGCACTGAGGAAGATCATACTTTTTTATTTCATTCCCTTGATTCATTATACGAAGTACCTAAATTTTTTCTCAATAAAAGCGCCCTTATATAATATTTCAAAAACAAGGGGCTACTACGGCAGACGCCCGGCACCCGAAGCAACCCAAAACCGGTGTCAATCGACTTGTCTCGATGAGAGAAGACGAACTACACCGGTCTCGAGGTGGGGCGACCCCTTAGAAGTTATTATGCCCTGGGGCGTTTCTCGAAATCCATGATACCCGCTATGGTTCCAAAAAATTTTTTTTTTCGCAATTTAGCCTGAAAACGTCTAATTAGCGGTTTTCGACCATGCTGATCAGAATTTTCAAGATTGGATCTCACGATTTCGAGATATGGCCTCAGGGCATATATCTAAGCTTAAGCCTAAGCCTGCACAGCAGCCTAACCCCCAAGCCTAAGTTCGGTGGAGTCTGTACAGCAGCCTAAGCCCCAAGCCTAAGTTCGGTGGAGTCTCCAATCTTGAAAATTCCTTCGGATTCGTGATCAGCATGGTCGAAAACCCCTAATTAGACGTTTTCAGGCAAAATTGCGAAAAAAAATTTTTTGGAACCATAGGGGGTATCATGGATTTCGAGAAACGCCCCAGGGCATAAAAACTTCTAAGGGGGTCACCCCACCTCGAGACCGGTGTAGTTCGTCTTCTCTCATCGACACAAGTTGATTGACACCGGTTTTGGGTTGCTTAGGGTGCCGGGCGTCTGCCGTAGTATAGCCAAAAACAATAGCTTCTCGAGTTTTAAATTTTAAAATGGTATTATACTAACTCAATTTAATTTTTTATTATATGTAGGTCAAAATTGGCAAAAAATTATTTTCGGCATGTAATTAAAACTGAAAACCCAATATTAAATTGCTTATTAACCTCAAAGAATCAATCAGAAATAATGTGATGTTACAGACGGAGGGAGCTTTCAACTCACTTGCGCACGATTACGAATATGATTTATTTTATTATTTAAAGTAATAAGTAGTAAGTTTACTTTTCAGCAGAGAAGGTCAAAGTAAAAACGATGTGCTTTTATTATTATTTTTATTGTAGCGGACGATAAAATGAAAAAATCAGGTCCTACAAGACATCCATCAGTCAGTCCGCGAGCGGTCCAAGCATTATTAGGGAATAACTACCCGGAACAGTGATTGGCTTATATCTGGGCTTTTCAGTAGCAGTCTCGGTTTCATTAAAATCCCACTAATCGGACTTAACTTTTAATAAGTTAATTAAAATTTAATTTACTAGTTTGCCTGTGGGAAGTCCTTCAATAGTAATTTCTTTGTTTCCATTATTGTCCTTAGAAATCGTCGTCGGAAATTCATGTTGCCCGGTATTATTGACTTCTACTCTTGGTTTGGACTTTGGGGAGCTTGCTCGGGATGCTGCTAGACAGTTCTCACTTTGCATTGTGGTAGAATTCACTTTCGATCCAGTCGAGCCAGCTTCAAGATCAACAGCCTTATGCTTCCTTTTCATTTGGTGCATGTAATAAAGGTATCCAGCAACACCGCAGCATATCAATAGGATGAGGACTAAATTCAGAAACATTAGACTATATAATGTACATATCGCTCCTTTGTGGATAACATGCAAATAAAATTCGGACATATAAATTATCGGATATGATGTCTTACCAATTAATACAATCACAAGTATGAAAGCAAGAAAGCCGTAATTGACTCCCCCTGTGGTCGGCGTTGATGTACTGATGGTTGTAGTTGGTGCTCTCTCTTCTTCGTCAGCAGTACATATCCCCATTGCACCGAAGAAAATGAATAGGAAGATGAACTAAATTTAATGACAGAATAAGCTATGCAATATAAAACTTGATTAACGATACAATAGCAAAAATGTGTCATTGGCTGGCGAAACATATGTGCTACAAAGGTAGACATAGGTTAGGCGAGTATCGATAATTTAGCAACATTTTTCTCACTGAACCACCTTAAGTGTGCATTTCTATCCAATGAAATTTAAAAAAATAAATACCTTTCTTGATTCAGCGAGAACACCATTAATTAAACGCTTCATTCTCCTGAGCAGATTTTCGAGAAAGCGCAATGATACGTTATCGACTTAAATATTGAAATTACTTAGAAGCTCTTTAAACTTCTCCAGTAATTTTCCAAAACAAAAAACATAACGTAATAAAAATATTATTTCTTACTACAACTAAACCGCCAAATTTTAGCATATAGCCAATAGGAGCAGATATGTGAAATATACATATGTGTGTGAATCGTCACATTTAAATTGAAAAACAGAAAAATTTGAAATTTCCAACATTTAATAAAACACCGAATGTCCAATCACCCTAATTCGCAAGTGCCCACTGTATATATGTCTGTCCCGGCCAGTTAGGTACCTTGCCGGATCGCTATGGTTCATGTCTGAAAAGTATGGTCCGACTGGATCTACGCCAGCCCCAAGTAAACAAGTAAACAGGTCACAAAAAGGGCGGAAATTTGAATGGGTATTTTTTGGTTAAAACCCAAATTCGGTGAAATTTGTCCCGTGTGATATGCTGAGAGGAGGTCAAATAAGGGCTAGTGTGCGGCACACCGAAAAGACAACGCAAAGGTTAGAGCGCAGAGAATGTCTTTGTCTGCCCGGTTATTTCCCACTTCCTCTGTAAAGCAGTGGGAAATAACCGGGCAGACAAAGACATTCTCTGCGCTCTAACCTTTGCGTTGTCTTTTCGGTGTGCCGCACACTAGCCCTTATTTGACCTCCTCTCAGCATATCACACGGGCCAAATTTCACCGAATTTGGGTTTTAACCAAAAAATACCCATTCAAATTTCCGCCCTTTTAAAGTGACTCGGCGCAGATCCAGTCGGACCATACTTTTCAGACATGAACCATACAGGGGCGTGTGATAGCTCAAAATGTTCCTACTGGGATGAGAAGCAAGGACTGATAAAAATTTTCGCGGGCCGATCTCGGGAATCTCGAGTTATGAGTCATCACAGTTTTGCACACTATTTCTCTTTTCTCTAACCCACTGGAATGCGTTTTTGATTTCAGAGTGTTTCCGAAGCTAATTTTTTGCACCCGGGGGTTTTTTGAGGTGCTGAATCCGAATCCGGGGTCAAAAAAATGTCCGGGTACCCCCGGGGTACGAAAAATTTTTTCAGCGCCAATTTTTTTTTCAGGAAAAAAAATTTTTTTTTGGAAATTGGGTTTTCGATGGCGCTGAATCCGAATCCGGGGTCAAAAAAATGTCCGGGTACCCCCGGGGTACGAAAAATTTTTTTCGGAAAAAATTTTTTTTGCGCTCAAAACTCATTTTTCCAGCTGCTTGAGGGCCGAAGGCCCGAAATAGTCTCATGCTGCTCTACTCCCGAACAACCCTTACTCCCGAACAACAGCCGAGGGCATACTGATGGCGGTGCGCGAAGCGATGACGAACCCAATATGACGCTGTGCACCCTAACCGTGTACAAGGGTCAAATATGCCGCGAAGCGGCATTTTGACCCTTGTTTTTACTATCTCGTAAAATTTCATGTGACTGCTGATAACCGCTAATTGAGAACGCTATATGGGCTTCTATAACAATTCAACAAATGTATTACCTTGTAAAACAAAAGCGGCATTGTGTTCATGGAAATTTTCAGTGATCTCAACAGAGCAAGCATCCTTGTGTGCATCAACCTCCGTAGGACAAAAAGCATTACTATCAAATCTTGTTTCCAGCAAAATGTCACAAAATGCATCGATTGCGTCTTTCCTAAAATATTATATTTTCAGAACTTTGTTTAAAAACTATAAAATTAACTGATCGAAGAGTAAAGTTTGCCCATCAAAATTCGAAAATTGAGAAACGGTCTGGCAAGGAATCCGAGGCATTTGTTTCGGAATGTCTATCATTCAGTTGATCGACAGAACATGTATACTTTGTAGTAGTTCAAATTCTAAATGCAGAAATATTGTTCAGAAAAAATAGAAAAATCGACAATATCTTATTTACTGTGGAAACTATACAAAAATTGCAGGGAAAGATAAATTATCAAATCTATCCACAAAGTATTGGGTTGTTCCAAAAGTTCTGTCCGTTTTTTTCGTTCGCTTTTTTCTCTCGTTTTTTGCCGGAATATTGCTTTTCTGAGGACACTTTTCCAACCTCGGCGGGAAATAGGGGGTAGGACAAGTCTATTTTTTCTGAAACGCCGTTTTTCGGTCCAAAATGACACTTTTTATCAGAAAAATGCGATTTTTGACCAAAAAGTAAATATTTATTGGTCCAAAAATGTAATTTTTTGACACGATATTAAAAAGTCAAAAATGACACTTTTTATCAGAAAAATGGGAACTTGTCCCGAATGCGACCCCCAGAAATTATTTTTTCAAAAACAATTTTCAAAACACTAAAAACATTTTATTTAACACTAAAATAACTTTTTCTAAAAATTTGTTCTTTTAAGAAAATTAGATTAAAATGCTTCTATACCTATAGGACATGTTCAAAAATTCCTTTGAATTCGAACTCACATGGCCGATAACACTATAAAAGTGATTTTCCCGGGCCCTGGGAGTAATTTCTAAGCTTACGCCTGAGTCGTGATGCTTTGTTCAATTTTTGGACTCATGTGCGAGAAACATACAAGCCTGCCAAAGGTAAACTGGAATACCTACAAACTTTTGACAAACAATATCAACACGATGTTTTCGATGATGTGTAAACACAGACATTGTAGTTTTTGTGTTAAATAAATTGTTTTTGAACAAAATAATTTTTGGGGGTCGCATTCGGGACAAGTCCCGAAAAATGCGATTTTTGACCAAAAAGTAAATATTTATTGGTCCAAAAATGTAATTTTTTGACACGATATTAAAAAGTCAAAAATGAAAAAGTAAAAAAACGGAGAGAACTTTTGGAACAACCTAATAAAAGTAATGAGTAGAAGAGAATATGAGTATGAGAGAATCAATCTTATTTTTAGCTTGTGCTTGTGATTATTTTGTATTATATAGGGTATCAATCTTATTTTTAGCCAGATTACTAACAATTCGCTAAAATTACACAATATGTTTGACCTCAATTAAATCTCAGACCGATAAAAATTTAATGCAAAATCTTAAAACAATAAAACAGGATCTTATGACACACAATGTGTTTTGTTAATTTTGGATTAAAATAATCGTGGCTGAATGATAAAAATTTGCTAATAACAAAGTTTTATGTCTGTAAATTCTATTGGACGAATTACCAAGTTTTTTTTTCCACATTATTTTCCTCTAAATACTGTCTAATGTTTATAAGAATTTATAGTTTAGTCTCCGTATTAAACTATTCTCGAAGCCATTTAAAAATGCTGACAAATATCGTCAATGCTAAGCTAATCCGAGTAAACCTGACACAGGAAACTTACCAATATGAATGACACTTCTTATTTTATTGCCATTATCATAATATTGTTCATAGGGGTATTTTTTCAAGGCATATCTTTTAATTTGTTCGGCACTCAAAATTCCGCACAAAATTATTTATTTCCATAAATTTCAGTTCATACCAGATGAAATGAGTAAATATTATCAAAGAATTATAGCACAGATGATAGATTAGAGCTTTCAAACAAATGCACATTTCAAATTAAAACGAAGTAAATGGTGACAGTGGAAAATGAGACATTTATTCTTAACGAAATTGATAACTTGTTTTCGAAGACACACGAATATGTGAAAAATACATTATAAAAGATCGTACAGTTTCATACAAAAGTCAAGTTCGCATTTTATATACAGAAATATACCCGAAAAGACTAGCGCTTAAAGAACTTAAAGGGCTCACAAATCGGTGGCCATTAGAGTGTGCGGTCTGGTGAGGGCCATGTGCGCTTTACAATATCTTAAATTATTCTGTGCTGTTGAAGCTGGCCTCTGGGCATGGTTTGTTTTGGTTTGTCCAAAATATTTCATTGATTTAAAGCTGCCATTTCCAATAGGCTTAGCTGCTGTGAAGGCGTGTGTGGTAGAGTTTGGAGATCGGTGACCATTGTTTATACCATTTACATGATTGCTCGGGATACAAGTGCTTGCGGGACGGGTTGATGTTCGACTAGGACGCTAAAAATAAACAATTATGATGAAAGAAAAATTCTGAAAAGCTCAGACTAAAAATTATTTCGAGATGTGCAAAAATATTTGCAAACTCAATGGTACACTCAATTGAACGCACTAATATATTCATTGCCCAGGAATGGATTACTATTTAATTTTTGTATAAAGCCCTCAGGGTTTTTGCAAGGTTAAACCGATTCTTGTTGGGGAAGTCGGTTATGAGCCCTATTTGGTTGCGATGTTCATTACTTATGTATTAGTCATAATTTGAGCGGTTATTGAACTAAAACGTGGCACTGCTAATCGAGGAAAAATATAATAGGAAATATATAGTTTATTTAAACATTAATGTTCCTACACTATACCATTACCTATCAATGAGTTACTGTTCAATTAGACTTGAAGCATTTAGAAGGTTAATAAGCATATTACAATTACCATGAAATTTGCCACATTCCCAAATCGCTTCAAATTTAGGACTTTCTATCCGACATTTTTTAATTGGAACTGGCAAATTGGATAGATCGCTCGGCTTCTTTAGAGCGGATTTTAATGGTTTAGTAACATTGATGTGTTTACTGTTATCACATTTTTTGTCTATGTAGCAAACGGAGCAACCTTTCTTCGGAGTTGGCTTCGGGATTTTGGTTTTAGAAATTTGCGAAGATTGTGACATTGAGCTCTTCACATTATTGTTGTGAATATCAGCCAAGTCGGTTTTTGCAGGACTGTCGTCTTCGCCGGACGAGCTCGAGTAACCTGCGATTGATGTTGAAGTAAGCTTCGGTGATTCGACGGTGTTATTATTCTCCTGGCAGATATGACCGTTATTGTTATTAGAGGCGTCTTCAGATGTTTGCTAAACATAATATAATGCACCTTCACCAAAATTAAGCGATCATTCTAATCTAAACGGAAGAATTCCAAATGATTCTTAATTAAAAAATTAATCTATAAAGCTAGCAGGATTGTTAACAAACTTAAGATATAGCTTTGGGCATAAGTGTTAGTTGCATAAAGTCGGGAAAGAACTGAACACTTACATTATCCAAAGCAACAACATATTTCGGAATACGGCTATTAATGTTTCCAGGCGTATGGTGCCCATTTGTACGATTCATGAATGTCCCATTCAGCGATGTTTGTAACAAATTCACACTTGGAATTGAGGTCTGGAAATAAATTTGTGCTAAAGTAAGTTGGAATGTCTTGTTTATCATTTACCTGGCTTACTTTCCTCGGCTCTACATTGTTAACCTCAGCGGTCTTTGTACTAGGGTTTTCGATTTTTATGGATGTAATATGGGTGACAGGTGCAGGCTTGACAGAGGGGTGACCAGAATAAACGGGAATACTGCTTGTGTTTGGGGTTGGCTTGGCTGGAATCGTCGTAGAAAGTACTGTTGCAGGGGTGGCTGATTCTGAAAATATAATATTAATAATTACTTATAAATCAATGACTTAATAATTTCAGCCCACTCTCTAAAAAGTTTCGATAACTATTGGTTTAATAGTTAAACGAATACTTTCCAGTGGTTAAGAATAAATAACTAGTGTTCAGGAACAGAGTTTACATTCTCAAAGTAAATAAAACATAGGTAAGTATGCATAAGAAATTTCCTATGTATCGAACCTAGAGATGTTAGAATACAACTGTCGCAGAGATCATGATGTTATTGTCGAAATATCTCAATAATTAAATATGTTCGGAACACTTGATTTAAACATATACAATACTCACCGTTTCTGAAAATAGCAGTGGTGGTATGCGGTTTGCTGCCATTAAGCACTGGAATCGCAGAAGGTAGCGTGTGTGCTGGCTGAGTTAATCCATTCGTATTTGCGAATAAATTTTCTTTATCTTCAAAAACAGCAGGTGTGGGCTGAGAAATTTGTGACGGTGGTGTCGCTGCAAAATTGGTGCTGTCCACAGTGGTGGTTGTAGACGAATGATAGCCACTGCTATATCCAATAGTGGAAGAGGCTGAAATATGTATTTATAATCAAATGGAATCAATCAGTCAAACGGAACATAAATAGTAAAACCCAAACTTGCAGGAAGAGACATGTGATATAATTCTGTATTTTTGAAAAATCTTAGCTTTTCTCCAAATCTTTTACTTTGAAAATCATTTTGTATTTCATTTCTTCACTGTTGCATAATTTAAATGTTTTGACAAAAGCTTGAAGTTATGATACAGTGGTTTGGCGTTTCCCTCTGTAAAGACCTTTATGAGACGTTAAATTTGCACTTACAATTTATTATTCCCGACGGTGATCCAACGGAGGATGTTGCAAAGCTATTACCCATATTTCCGCACTCTAACGCCGAGTCTGAGATTGGCGACCCAATAATTTCCTTGTTTGCTTGTTGCTGACTAGCTATGACTTGTTGCTTCATGTCTTGGCGGAACTTCTGTTTCTGTAGATGACTCTGCCTGGGTTGGTACCGTTGCGAGGGACGACGTTCAAAAGATCCAGCTATAGAGCGAGAAGTTGAACTTGGTTCTTTATGCACATTTTCATATTCAGTGCGACCCTAAAATAAAGTTGTTGTTAACCGCCAACTATCTATTAACAAAAAGATTACCCGATATTTGAATGTGCTTCCTAAACGGAACAGTTGACGAGTTGGATGTTGTGGCGGCTTATGGAACTTAAGGCGATAGAATGCTAAAATAAATTTGTGAGATCGCATACTAGAACAAGGTTCGGCTTTATATTACTTACTGTGATATTCAACTCCACATTTCCACAAATGTTTGCACGCTTTGTGTGAGGTTAACTCGAAAACAAATGTGTGTAGCTGGATCTGACCTGTGTTCTAAAATACTGTTCATGAAAATTGGGATTAAAGCATGGATCGGTTCTATAATTTTAACGATTTAATAAGTATATTAGAAGTATAAAAACAATACAATTTAGATCATTCTACAATATTCATCAATAAATATATCATGGAGTTAACAATATTGATCGCAAACTTAAAAAATTTTAGGTTAAAATTCAACTTGGAAATTTCAGGAGAGATTCTAAAATTCGCATAGAAAAATTATTTTTTCTCTAGCGCCATAAAATGGAATTTCAGTAACACTGTGGGTTATAGATGTAATATCTGGAATTGCCATAAAAAATCTCATTACAGTTTTTTTAACATCTCCCTCTTAATTAATAGGTAATTGTGGCAAAGCCTAAAGGAACTTACCGATTGGTCTGCGTCCTCTTCAACTACCAGCGTTAGTTTTCTATTCCGAAAGTCCAAACGTTGTATTTTTTCCCAGAAAAACAAGCCAATTTTCTGCTGGCCGTCAAATACCAGCATTCCTGTGGGAGTCAGACCCAATTTGTACTCGTTTCCATCCTAAATGACAGATAAGTAACGATATATAAGTCAAAAATATACCTTTCCCTCAACTGTGTGCATATCAACTCCATAAAACTCTAGCCATTTTGCTTTATTGAGGAACGTATGTTCAGCGGCTGCGGGAGGCGGTCCTCTGCATCCCGAACTGAAAGCTTTATATTGCTCTAATATTGCGATCTCCATTTGTTCGTCTTGTTCCGGGTGGAAGCGAAATGATGACACAAATGCTTCATCATGCTCCTGCAGGTTATAATCACCGAATTCAGCTGAAACAGAATAGTTAAACTATTGACTAATCAAATATTTTGTGAACATTTTGTGGTAATTATTACACTCAATTTATTTCTCTGAATAATCAATAATTTAATCCTTCATTTTTCGATAATTTCTAACAGACTTACATTGTAATGCCAAAGCGGCCAATTCAATTGCAGTTTCTTTGGCACATAGCAGTTGACCGGATGCAATGTCATTCTTTAACTGTAGGAAGAATTGATATCTGAAAATACTATTAATTATAAAAAATATTATTTAAAATTAGTAAATTAATTTCGGTGAAAAATTTGACGACATATATTTTCTTTGAAAGTACTATGGTACTTTTATGGTACCTACATACAGCACCATAGCATTATTTACTATTAGAACCTATACCTATTAGAAATTTATATACGTTTATTGACATTTTGAAACATGAGTTGTTAGTTATTAATCATTTACGCATGTATTCCAAAATAGAGCATGTATTAAATAATATTGAAAACAAACCTTGTAAGCTCTTCACGTAGATTGTTCGGCTCAGAGGAGTAAAACTTTACGCGAAACCTGAAGGTATAAGGCGGTCCTATGGGAACTTGCTTTTGGATTTTCTTCAATGGATCCAACCAGTGCTGCACGGAATAATGGTCTGTGAATTGCAGACCGAAATAGTCCCTCTCGTCTAGATCCAAGTGCTCGAATACTCGGTTGTAGATCTCCTGTCCTAGCGCTTTCCTCTAAAACGGTCCGTTCATTGAAGCCGAATTCGTTATCGAATTATAAATATGATCTCCGGAAAATGAGCGAAACTTTTAACTTTTTGAGATTGGGGCTTTCCTAAAACTTTGGGCCTTATTGGCTCTAGTTATACCTAATGGTTCTATAAAAACTAAGATATGAAATTCCTAGCCGAATTTGTTCTAATTGTTCTATCTGCATAGCAAATTTCTTACCGAAACAACTGTGTTGAGATATGTGCCATCCAAGAGCAAAATTTTGCACTGGAATTCCCTTCGAGTATCAATTGGTGTTTCCGAGATGGGCGACAAATGGTTACTTTTTCCATTGGGCGCTGTAAATATATTTGGTGCTTTAGACCTGGAATTCGGGCTGGATAATACTGAATCGTTTTCAACAGCGCCGTTGGTTCGGCCAAATTTTACACCATTTCGAGCGTTCCCGGTATGGGCTTGCACAGAAGACCGGAAACGTTGACTTAGACTGCGGAAAAAGCTGGGCATCTTTGGTAAGGGTCGTAATAAATTATTCGACTTAATATTAATAGTTTACAAATTTTTGAATAAATACTTTCGATCGCATTCTTTCCATTTCGGTTCTTGTGCTGAAAAATATATTTATAATACCAAAACATCGGGAATGTTTGCATATTATATCAAATAGCGAGAGAGTGATAAGAAAAGGTCGACTTGGAGCGAAGTCATTGTGGGAAACGGGAACATGGGAGATAGAGAATATTTTGTTGTTTTTAATGCCAAATTCCTCACTGAAAATTAAAAGTGACACAAAACAATCAAATAAAAACAGTCATTAGCATTTTTTAACAAACGTGTCCCGTTGTGTTAATCACAAGGACGATTAATTGTATTAAACGAATTAATGTTAATGATACAGAGAAATACATTGAATTCCAATCACAATATAAAAATCTCTTCGGATGACATTTCTTTTTAACATTGCAAATTTTAGTCAAAAATATTCCCATAATATCGATAAATAAATTGTTGGAACCGGAAAGCGTTATTCAAAAAAGATAAATCGATATCCCAATGAGCGCCACCACTAAATGCACCGAAAATAAAAGAAGGCATAGATCCAAGATCGGTTTCCTGATTAGCGAACAAAAGGAAAACTAACAATTTCAGATTTACCCCCTAAAGTAATACCAAGTCAAGTAAATAGCTCAAAAATATTTCATGTGTAAAACTTCGAGCGATGTTCAAGTTATACATTGCTATGATCGTTAGCCACCATTAACTTTGGATACTTCTTCAAATTATTTACCTTTATTTAGCACTATTAACCTTACCAAATAATATGTGTATAATGCAAACTAATACTATGCACAAATTTATCCAAAACGACGCCTCCAGACTTAAATGATTCGATTGATGAGGAATATAGGTGGTGCTCGACACAATTTGTCCTTGGGCTTGTTTGCAGAGTTAACTCCCTCCTTCTCGATTGCGCAACCGAGAGGCAACGTAAAGATTAGATGTAGTTGCTTTTTTTCTCGGAGGGCTTCAGGGCGAATAAACTGAGTCTCCTCAAACTCTCTCTTGTCAGACTTTTCTCTTTACAAAAGTCTTCGGTGAACATTTGCTCATCCGATACTCTCGATTCAAGTGTGTGCAATTTTACTTGAATGATAAGCTTATTTATTGCCGGAAGTTTTTCGATTAGATGTGAATATAGAACGACATGCAAATATTTCTTGATAGGATTAGGCAAAAATTACTGATAAACGCTCTCATAAACATGCCCCAATCAACAGGTATGGCACTGCTAATAAAGAGGGGAATGTGAAAGTGCCATTTGTTGCGAAATTACGAGTTCATTCAAAAATGTGCGACAACAAATGTTTTGTCTTGCCGACATTTCGAAATATTTTCTACCTTTTTATGTCCCTGCAGCAAAATTATTCAAATATTCATTAACTCACGGACTATTACTTGTATCCAAACTAATATTTTCTCTCACTTTTTGTTCATGCGAATGTGTTTTTTTTGCAGAAAATATAACCTTGGGAACGTTGAAGAGCATGTACTAAAGATATAAATGACTTTCATCGTTCTGTCGCAAACATTAAAGAGACTTTTTGGGAAAAAAACAGTTTTCATGAGGGATAGTGTCCGGAATTTCACTCAATAAAAATTATATGTTTCATTATTCCTTTTATAATGATAAAACGTATCTCAAAATCGTTTTCTTCCTTCATCAACAATATAATATAATATGAAGGGCCAAATGAACAAAACTTCAGGAATTATTGGATTCGTTTTTTTCTTTTCGGGAAAGGAATTTAAGTTTAATTTCCATTGTTAGATATAAAGGATCCCATGTTTTAAATATTTAAAAATTGAAGGCACCTCTGCATGTTATAAGAAAGCAACAACCCTCAAAGCTGATGGAGAGTCTGCTTGTGCCTTCTTTCAGAATAAAACAAGCGAAGATGGTTCCTTTTGTGATTAATTCAAACTATTTCCAACGACTCAGAATGGTCTCACTCATTAGACTACATGCGAATTTATTTTGCGGCTTTAGTTCACATAAAGGAGGGCGGACCTGTTTTCTCCCATTAGACCAAATCAAATGATCTCCGTTCAATGTGACAGCCGAACCTTTTTGCAGAACCGTAAAGCTTTGCAAATTTAATGGAACATTAAAATACTAGCTGAGAGGGGGGCGCTTCGCGCCCCCCTCTCAGCTAGGAAGCGGTTAGCGTGCATCAGCGGCGCTTCGCGCACTGCCATCAGCAGTCAGATTGGGTTGTTCGGGTGCCTGGCTTTGTCAGCGGAGCCTCGCGGCCTTCGGCCGCTCGAAGGGGGGATTTGTGCGAAAAATTACCTATATAAAACTGGAAAAAACGCCTCGCGCGCGCGTTGCATACGCGCGCGGTCGAATCTGACTGCAGATTCGGACTCAGCGCGAAAAATTACCTACATAACATGTCGCGCGCGCAAAAAATTGGGGTCTGGCCCCTCAAAAAGCGTGACCGAAGGAGAGAAATGAGGAAAATTTAGACCTCAAATTCGGATTCCCCGCTAAAAGTTAGTCTAAAATAGGTACATTTCGAAAATAAGCACCCCTAAGAATGCACCTCCATATTTTGTGACGAACACACTGACATAAGCCGCGTATTATAAAAGATGCTTAGTGAAAATTCATTAGCGAAATAAAACGCATGGTATCGTACTTTACAGAATAATTTTCGTTAGAAAATATTGGTCATTTTCATGGGAAAAGCTCATAAGGAAAATGAGAGCGCTAGAGAAAAGTTAGGAGAATTAATAAATCTAAACACCATCTAAAGAAAATTATGGAAAGTGGTGGAAAAGTGATATAAATCAAAAATAAAAATAATGAATGGAACGCGCCAAAAAAGTGATCCGCATTGACAGGAAAGAATTCAAGAATTGGGTCGGGAAAGGAACTCAATCATAATGATAAGCTGTTATTGTGGTTTAAACGAAATTTGACATGTGTCATTACGCAAGCAAAATGAAAAACAAAGATCGAGCAGATCGGAAGTAGACCTCTTCCGCATTGTCCAGAACTCAGACAAATTGCACTTCAAATCAAATGACCTCATAACAAAATTGCACATTTAGCAGTAAAATCAGACAGAATGAAATTGATCTTTTGGGCCGATCTCGGCGAAAACAAGGCCAAGCTCTCATGGGTTTATGGACGCGTGTCAATGTTGGCAATGTGTTGAAATATAGAAGAGACGAATGTCACCAAAGAAAAAATATGGGAAAAAGAAGATATAGCGTGCGCATGATAGTTATGGGATATTGATAGCTAGACGTGTTGGATCGAAATGTGTGAATATGAAATATATTGGAGTCAATTCCGGGCATAAATGCAGTAAAATTTTTTTGAAGAGAATGTAAAACATTCTGCAAAAAATTTCAAATGAAAACACGCTACGAAAATTTATATGTATCCTATTTAAAGTGATAAAAGCGAATTTTATTTTCATGCTGGAAAGGTAAATTTGCTTGACAGGTATGTTAGCACAAATTTCACAGTCATAGAAAAGATAACATGCTGCCGGTTTTAAGAAACTTATAAAAATGTATCTCTTTATTTTCGTATACAGAGTGAGTCAAAATAACGCGGCCATCGTATGGGAAAGTTACTTTTTGAGGAATCTCCACTTTTTCGCGGCCTTTTACAGTCATTCTCACGGGTAGGGGTTTTTTGATGCGAGGAATCCGAATCTGAGCTCAGATTTTGGCGCGAGATTGGCATTTTTGGCGTTTTCTTGGCATTATGCCCAAATCGCATACTTTGACCCCTTTTCAGGTTTTTGGGATTTTCAGGTGCGGGGAATTCGATTTTGGTCTCAGATCTTACACCACCCCTTTGGCGTAGATTTGGCGTTCTGCCCAAATCGCGTATTTTCACCCAAAAATTGACTTTTTTGATAAAAAAAAAGTGCCCAAAAATGACGATACGTAAAAAATAATTGCATATTCGGAATCAGTGCATCGGAAAACCCTTAACAACAGCTCTTGCTGACATTTTTCCAAAATTTGAATTTTTCGATCCATAGGGCGTACCACATGAATCTTGAAAAAACTGATTTTTCGAAAATGTAAACATATTTTCTGTATTGTGGGTTTATTTATTTATAGGGGTTTTTAGATGCGCTGATTCGGTACTTATTTTTTACGTATCATGTCAAAAAAATGGCCACTTTTCCTGATTTTATAACAAAAAAGCCAATTTTTGAGTTAAAATACGCGGTTTGGGCAGAATGCCAAATTTACGGCAAAGGGGGTTCAAAATCTGAGCTCAAAATCGAATTCACCGAACCTGAAAACCCCAAAAACCTGAAAAGGGGGTCAAAATATGCGATTTGGGCATAATGCCAAGAAAACGCCAAAAATGTCACTCTCGTGCCCAAATCTGAGCTCAGATTCGGATTCCCCGCATCAAAAAACCCCCTAACCATAAAAGGCTGACTGTAAAAATGGAGATTCCTCAAAAAGTAACATTCCCATATGATGGCCGCGTAATTTTGACTCACCCTGTAATTCCCGAATATTTCTATTTTCTCTTAATTTTCGCTTAAAGGTTGAAGTAATTTAGCGGAAAACCATGGCATTATTCCTGAACTTGGTATGTGTTCTGGAACTTCTGATTTTCGACGACAATGTGAGACACATAACGGGTTGTTGAAACAAACAGCTTCATGAAAGTTTTTGAGATCTAATAAAACAAAATAAATATCACAATGTCAAACGTATAATTTATCAGAGAGCGTCCAGCCACTTCCAATTATTTACTTTTTGTGGGAAACAATGACAGCTAATGTCGAATCGTTCATAACAGGTCATATGGGAGCTTTGCCAGATGTACGCTTCTCGATGATGGTAATGCTTGGGAAAGCTTGCTTTATGGGACCAACGCTCTGTCCTCTGACTGGCCATATAAATCGGGAAGAGACACGAGAGCGCACAAAAGGATTATAGGGCTCTTAAAAGGGAGGAGGTGGATAAAGAGTGGCCCGAAAATCAAATGTGCGAGCAGATGTGCGGCTGAACCGATAGATAACGGGACTGGAATTATTCTAGCAGAATGGCCAAATTTACAGGATAATATCGCTTTATATTTTGCTATTTACTCAAATTTATATAAAGTTGAAGCTGAAATCTAACAAATTTGGAGCAACTTGATGGGATTTGTAAAATTGAGAAATACAAAAAATTTGAATGAGCTGTTTCAGACATAGAGTTTTACTCCGCCTAAATTCCAAGGTCAAATTTTGAAAACAGGTAGGCAATTTGCGTAAAAAGAATCAAGGGGAAGGAAACATTATTTATTTTCAAATGCGCTCAAAAGACGCCTTAAAATTCTGTGCCATTCATAATCAAAATTTAAAATCACGAAACAAGAAAGAAAAATTAGTCTTGCCAATTGTAGCACCGTTGCTGATATTATATAGGGGGAGGAATATAGAGAACCTGTTATCTGTTAAACATTATTCGACAAGCTATAATAGCACGTGGAAGGATTTTATTTCACCAGTTATATGGGCGATACTCACGCTAATGGCATTCCAATTTCTGTTGAGGAAGACAAACATTTGGTGCCAGGCCGCAACAACAATAATAACTCTATTATTAAATAAGCAAACAAACCTTACGATGTCATAAATGACACTTATAAATAGAAGCTTTCATTATGAGGTTGGTTATGATGGAATCGTGTCTCGACGATGTATAGTGAGCCTTTCCAATCGATGGAGAAGTGCGCGAGAATGAAAGTCGAGAATTTATTGATGTGGAATGAGCGGCGAATAATAAGACTACAATAGTAGTAAGATCAAACAATGACAACGCCGAGGTGATGATAGCTGATGACATTCTTTGGGGGTGGTATTATAGTTTAGAAAATAATATATGTGAAATGGTGGGAAAGCTAAAATCTAGACATGATGCATTGATATAATAATTACTAATTTTAGGACATCTAGAAAATGTTTCTTTGAGGGTTATACCGGGACTATAAAAATCAAAAGACAAATATCTCACAATATAGGAATCAAAAGTTGCGATCCCATTATTTCAATTTCATTCAAACTAAAGCTGCAAAAGTTCGCAATATGGATCAATATTTATTTCCAGCGTACCTAAAAATGGACATCAAAACAATAACAGCAGGATACAATAAAAGAGGTGACGACAGGCCAGGTGAGGACACAGCAGTGACGGTCTGGTAGTAATTGTAAGGTCAGCCCACATAGAATAAATGTTACCTTGGCGTCCCTTTCACTTTACAATACAGAGATGTTGGTGGAGAAGAGGGCGGAAACAGGTCAGCCATGCACACAAATGGAGAAAGGCATTGGGCTGGAGTAGGGCCGAAAGTGGAAGTACAGATAGTGGTGAGTCATTAGAGATGAGGATGCAGAGCAGTTGTGGGGTGCGATGGAAGCGACTGTACGGCATGCAAGGAAATGGCATCAAATAATGAATATGCAAAAAGTAACGTGCGGAAAATTCTAAAACACTTCCGAGATTTTTACGGAAGCTAGCTGTATAAAAATATTTGTCTTTCACAAACGTTCACAGTATATAAAAGCGAAATTTATGAAAGTTATGCCATGAAATCACTAGAGAATAAATTATGGACAGAAGTAAATGTGTCTCCAATTAATCCAACAGTAGCTTTGGAACTATGATTCAGCCCCAAGACTAGGATACAGTAACGATGTTAAAGAAAAATTCGACTACATGAATAATGAGTGACCAAATAAAAAACTGCAAATGTAAAATTACCATAACGTTTTATGTGTTCTTAATTTTTGATAAAATATCGGCTTAGATTTACATATCGCATTTTCCTGACTTCAACATTCAGTTGGGGCCGCGCTTGGCCAAAAAATCGAATTCATCAGGATTATATATAGGTGTCTAACATTTATCTACATGGCCAAAAAAATTTTGAGTTTGGCGTATAGCGAATATGACCGTTTTTGACCAAAACTTGTTTTCTTGTGCCAAAAAATGGCATTTTTAATGCGATATAATAAAATTAATTACAGAATTGTAATATAATAAAATTAATTGCAGTTTCGTGATCAGAACATCAAATTATCCCGAGTCTTCTGGTAAGCACAAAATTTTTGATAATGATAAAAAATAATTTTTTATAATTTTAAGATCATCACAATTTTAAGATTTTGGTAATCTTATAATTTTAAAAGTAATATTTGAAAATGTTTTTATTGAGTTAATTTATTCTCTGTTAACGAATATATGCTGTAGCTATTATAATTTATGTTATACAACTTTTTAAACTCTCTAACTTTCACGTTATTTTTCTGCCATGGAATACTTTTCAAAAAGCGATGGCGGCTCAAATGTTAGCGAAGGAACAGAACAATTGTCTCTCTTGCATCCTTTGATTTGGTTTATTGATTTATTTATCCAGTGGGATAATGTTTTTTTTCTTTGATTGCATACTTCACAAATGTTTAGTTTTTAGAATTTGAGCAGGTTTCTATAAAATCAATGGAAATTTCTGGATACTCAAATACTGTGGAAGGAAACGCTTATTCGTTCCTAAGGCGATCTTCCTCGTCTGATTATATTCGTAGAGAGTTGAACAGTCTGCACAATCGGCCTGAGCCGGTAACTTTTTATACTTATCTGCACTCCGGGAGCTTAAAATTTTTGTTTTAGTTGCTGAGAACTTTCTCGATTGGTGATGTGAGCTCATTTCTCAAACCAACAAATCGGTACAAACCTAAACAATCATTTTCTTTGCCGTTCGTCAGACAAAATTATCCTTTTCTCATATGTCGGGATCACTTTTCGGTAATATTGAATTATTATATAAACTTTATTGCAATAATAGAAAATTTTAGCACTGCGATTATTCCCGAAACAGAGCCTATATTCCTTTTGCTCCTCGATACAAACGGCCTCCATATAGCGGGTAAGCTATTCAAATGCATTATCCATCGCGATGAATACCGTGTTCCCTGTATTTAAACCCCCACGCGATAAGTATAAAATTGTAGTAAGTATAAAATTGTCTTGCAGGCTAAAAATTAATATAAAAACCAATATTAATTATGGTAGAAATATTTTGTAATGTTTCACGCTACTAAGTTTCACAATAAATGAAAAACATATTCAAATTTTTAAAAGTATTTATTTGTTGTGTCATTGGCCATCATTATGGCCACAACTTCATATTATAAAACTAAAAATCTTTTATATCAGCATTTCAAAACATTTCAAAATTTACAGACTAAGATTTTATTTCATACCGAATAGATTAGGTTTAAAACTAAGAATGAATATTTTCAAAAATAATGTAATTTCAATGATTCGAGTTTTCAAATCGCTCTATATCGAACATAGCCTTAGGCGTAAGCATTTTAGATATTTTCCACAAACCCGTCATTGGTGCGATAATTATAACTTCCCGCATCTTCGGCGTCCTACTCAACGTGCACTTTACCCGTATATTCATTGGAATGAACCACCTCACAGACCATATTTCGTTCCGTACAACCCCGCATACTCTTATTATAGATCCATGCCTGGTGAGTTGCTATAAATACATCTCAATACCATTTCAGTATACTTTTAGATTATTGAATGGTCCAATTCATTCCTATGCATTGATGGCATTGTTAATCAACAGTGATCCAGTGGATTTGTATCCTTTTTGTACATATATTCTTATTGTTTGATTACAGGTATTAAATAAATGCATTGCGACATTTTTTTCTTTTTCCGCATGCATTAGCGAAAGGGAAAGGATTTCGTACAGCTATTAAATACTCTGTTTATCAAATTATTTGACACAGCATATGATGAAATGAGACATGTGGAGGGGGCGGAAGCTGCCCTAAATCGGGCTAAATAGAGCCGCCTTCAATCCATTCCAGCGTTTTTCTGTTCTCAGATCCGCTAACAATAACAAAAGGCAGTGCCCCGAATTTGGCACTTGGCCCCGCCAATGCCATGCTGCGATTTCTTTTTGGAATGTGTTAGCCCCAAGGGGAAATATCTTGGAAAGGCAGTCTTCCTTATTTGCTCTTTTTATGTTTAGCCTCGATTTTATAGAAAATATATGCTGACTTTTAAGTCCTTTTCTGCTTTGTTTTATTTTTCTATATTATACTTTGGACCTTTAATCATTTTTTAACTAATGGCCTAAAAATTGAGCCTTTTTTTAGACATTTAAACCATGACATATTCCTTATACTTAACTATTATTTTAATAAGTAATCTAATTGTTTTATAATTTTGAAAGGGTTCGAAGCATCGATATATTCTGACAGAATAATCTCAAGACTTAATCGTTTTTAACACTTCATATAAACATTTCAATTTGCTTTGAGAATTTGTATTATTTCCGCTAAAAACATATTTCAAACATTTGGGTTGAAATATGAAACATTTTTATTTAGAAATTGGTCTTTGAGCAGTATCTGAACATATTGACATAAAATGCCCACTGGGTTTGCTGTCTTGGGATCACTAAAACATTTGATGCTTTAGTGAGGTTTCAGAAGTGCCTTAGCATTTGAGATTGCTCTCCAAATCAGACTCTTTAAGGAATTAAAACACCTGGGAATACACAATGGAGTGGCCAAGGACCAGCCCGTTTGACATAAAATTCTTTAGACAAAAAGCAGTTTCTTTTTAATTTCAAAAAATGCTTCAGTCTCGACGAACATGTGGCAATTATCTTTTTTAAATGTCATATTGATCTGGTTTTCTCTTTACGTATCGTAAAATTTTGGTATATATGTGATCCTTCGTACATTCTTCGATTAGAATATTGGACCAGATTCGGACATCACAAACAACGAGATATCTAACAATATTGAGACCGAAGTTTTGCAGGGAATCCTTCCAATTACACCTCTAATTAATTTTACTTATTAATACAGTTGTTACTTAAAAAATTGTGATGATTTGGAGAGTTTGGGTTAAAGCGTACTCATAATATAATGATAATCTGATGTGTTATTGTGAATTTTAGTTTAAATATCTCGCATATTTCTTTATTTACCGCCAAAATTCTTTTCGTTCACAGCAACCGCGATTTTAACGACACGATGCTAGGTGCTCAAGCTTTGCGCACTAAGCAGGTGGGCACTTTATCTTTTTGATCTCGATTTGTCATTGCATATTTTTATAACATTCTTGACGGATACAGGAGAGAAGTTTAATACTAAGCAGAATGTGCTAGATCTAAGCAGGAGTATGTTTCTGCGGAACTTTAGTGTTAGAGACATTATTTGATTCGATTATATGAAAATTTGTTTTTGCAAAAAGTCGACCTGGAGTAGTCCCCTTTAACATTAGAATTCCACAGAAGGATAGTTCAGGTACCACCCGTTGAGTGTTAATTTATATTAGCAATCGAAAAGTTACTGGACATCTTCTGAAAACATAATGAAGTTCCAAATTATATCCTATCAATCCAACCAAAAACTAAATTTATATAACGATTAAAATATCTACTTCTAAAGAATGTTTTTATAACCTAGGTTTTGAATTGTTGTATCATTTTATATCACATGACCTAATATCACAGCTATTATGCTACATTTATTTTATATCCAAACGCGGAATCAAAGCAGCAGCTCTATTTGACGCACTTAAGACATTCCTTGTAAAGCAGTAATATCATAAAAAACTCGTACTTTAAAAATATCAGTTGTGGGTATAAGCGCTTGACACAGATTTGATAAAATCGGATGTTTTGTTGTAAGCTCTAAGACTCCGTTTGGCATATTTTACTAGGAACCAAAATAAGTATTACTAGGAAATACCCAAAAATAATTCGCCCTTTGACTCAACAATAATCTTCCACTTAAATGCGTTTTTATATTCAGAAAGTCGAGCAGAAAGAAAAAGAACGACGACACAAGGACCGACAGCGCAATTTGGAGCTGCAACGACAGCAAATTCAAAAGGTTGCCAAGTAAGACAAACTTTTGTGATATTTTTGGAAATTCAATTTAAGCAATTGGCTTCCGTATGCCAAACTATGTGTTTAAACGAGAGCGTAGGAAGGAGCCTATGGCTTTTCGTCGCACCGGAAATATAAAGAAAGTCTTTGTCTGTCCCAGATTTGTAGTATTGCCAAAATTGCCTCATACGTAATTCCGGTTTCAAAATTTTGAAAATTATATTCCGAAAGTAATTTTATAGTATCGTAACAGTTCAGCAAAGAATAAGAAAGACAAACGTAACGAATAAGACGTTATAGTATTTATGTTGGAATTTGACTAAAGGCTAAGTCATACAGCAAATACAATAAAGGCAAGATAAAAATATATTATTTTAAAGCATACTTATGCCTACGATAACTTGTCTCGAAGTACAGAAACGATCGAGTAACTTGATAGAAATGAATGAAAGATTATACTTTAAATTTTAGCGAGGATGCGCAAGCTGCTCACTTGGAGTATGAGGCAAAAATGTCTGGTCGGAATTCGAGCCCCAACATTCACAATAACGTACTGCCAACTTCCTCCAGCGGACAAAATTTCAACCTTCAAGCGCCGTTATCAGAGCGTGATAGACGCAATTCGAATCGAAAAATTCATCAGAGATATTCACTGAGTTCGGCAACATTCCATCAACACTTAAGAGCTATGCCAATGAGTGCGCGAGAATCGCAATCGTACGATCGGATTCAGGTAATTTTTATTTTCACATTGCAACTTAAACTAAGGACTTTTACAGTAAAAATTTTTGATTGTAAATGCTTCCCTCTAAGATCATATTCAACTACTCAAAGAAACGATTTAGTCACTGTATACTTTTATTATTTGAATGTTTCGGCCAGGTTAAAGTTTAATAGAATTAAGTTGTGGCTATAATGCATCCATATTCCGGCATTGTAAACACACGTCCTATCCTCTTCTCTATTTTCACAATAAAAAAGAAGTATGGATACGTCGAGCGCATCTTAAGAAAAAGATTATTGCTTATTTCTATATAAAATTAATTTGCAGGTTCCTGTACGCTCTCCATCCACTGATTTCGGGAAACCATTCGCTAATGGCATTGATTCCGGGGGTCATGAGAATGGAAAGTCTTCCGCAAGTCGTTTCCTTCGATGGATTGGTTTGACCTCTTCAAATAACTCCAGTTCAAAGCATCGAAGAAATAGTGAGCAACAAGCGTCAGAGCAACGGCGAATGTCTACTTATTGATTCTTTGTTACACTTTACTACCCACATTTTGGTAGAGATACAAAACACCCAAAGTGTTGCTATGTACTATTTTAGATACACACTAAATCCAGTATCTTAGTTTTCTCATTAGAGCGGCCATTTGACCGCACAACCCTGCAAAAGTTATTTTTATTTATTTTAGCCAACTATTCTCATTTTATAGACATTAGCAATATATTGAGTCTTCCTAAGCGACAATTTTAATGTAATTCACTCTAAACTGCTAAGAAATTCAAAATATTTTATACGCTTTTTCATGTATATACAAGTCGGTAGCGTGTGCAGGAATCCTAATAAGATAAAATGTATAAAACAATTAAAATTCCAACTACTATTAAAGTGATACAAGTTTATCAATAATTATTCACATTTGCTGGCTCCAAACTGACTCTTTAAATAAATTTCAGATGATACTTTCTTTCTGACATTTCTATTCACTTTTTTCTCTTACATTCAGCATTTCTAGCTATGCCATTGCTCTGTATTATATTCATCGATATGCTTTCTGTAACTTCTGTGTTCATTCAATGAACCGTCCTGGTTATGTAAAGCAATAAATTGAACAAAATTCTGCAGTTTTGTTTATACGCACATTTCTCATTTTGTTTCATGCACTTTTATGAAGCATGTGCCAATTGAGAAGATAAATATTTTCCTTGCCATCTGTGCTTGAGCTCAAAACATGCTTATAAATTGCAACGACATACAAAGAAGGCGACAAATGTTGACCCCATTTCCTAAAATTGGACAAAACATGCATCTTATGACATAAACAACAAATCCTCTGCGGATTGTCCTCTGGCTTTATGAAAGAATTGTTTTTAAGAATGCACAAGGGCAAATTGATAGGTCTGGGCCTTTTAGTTTTTATTTCTTTGATGTTTTTATTTGATAAAAGAATAAATATATTGGATTTTTACGCTGAAAGAAAAGCACTTTTGATACTTTCGGTTTTCTTTTGCCAAAGGCACTCCCGTTCGATATCTGCCAAATGAGTGATGAATTTGGAGTCTCTCAGAAAATAAAAAGAGGGGTTCAGCCGAGGCGTTCTCTCGGATGAGAGGGTGGGGCTTCCCCTTGGGGACCATATATATTTTTGGTTGAATGGCCTGGAAATTTGCTTTAAAATGCACAAAATTGGAGTCAAAAAAGTGATGTCTGAGAGTTATAAATGGATTTAAAATATAAAAAGAATAACCAAGCGTCATTTTTATTTCGTTCCGGATGAATCCAAATATTGACCTTGGGTCATTTCTCTTGGGAAATGGGACCAGCGATATATAGAGGTATGTTCCAATCATTCGGGAATGAAACCCGAAATGTGATCGAAACAAGTCAAATGCCCGGAACCTTATAGAACTCCGAAGTACTAAACGGATTCCATACTCAGTGTTTATTCTCGTTATAATACAGAAATGGCCATTAGCAGATATAAGCAACACACGTGGTTTATTTTTGTTCCAGAGATGCCTTTCGAGCAGCTTCGATCCATAACTGAAATTTGTTCTCATTTGTACAATTTGTCTTTTGTGCAAATACATAATGCATAACATGCGTTTTTAAACTCATTATGATTCAATGAAATTTGCTGTAAAGTATTATGTTGGGCGCATTGCAGTTTGTCTCAATTAGATCCCGAATTACATCCGTAAGAATAGGTAGGTTTAAATTTTGTAGTAAAGTTTGATTTAGATAAATTGACTTTTAGATATGATGACTTAAATTAGTTGTAGACAAACTGCATTCATTCCCCATATTGAATCTTAACCAAAAATATCTTATTAAATTTTTGCTACTTCTAACCACTCGAAAAATAATAATATTTTGGGTAATATTTTCTATGAATAATCACGAAGCGATTATTCATAGAAGAAATATTTACCTTCTTATTAAGTTAAGTAGAATTTAAGTATCAAATTCAAGTAGAAATTTACCTTCTTATCATCAGGAGTTAGATTCCGATATTGCTGCACTAGAAATATCGTAAATTCCTCTTCAGGGCCCTTGTATTGCTCCTTTATCAGTGTTTCATGCTTCTCCCGCCATAAATCGTATGCATTCATTTTTCGGCTAAAAGTAGCAATTTAATGATCGTTTTTCTATGAATCGTATTAATAGAGCGCAGATAACTGTAAACTAAAGACTCAAAATTTTTGTTAATTTAGACATGCAAGAAATTACCGTGTAGTTCTCTCGAAAACAACTTCATCTGTTTGTGCAGATCCACTGTCGGGTACATCGTTTTGAGTGTCCTCGGATGGAACAGATTGTAGCAATGGCGATTGCGTGAGTTGTGTGGCAAATGACAACTTAGCTTGCCGTTTTGGCATCTAAAATCTTACCAAACATTGGAAAATAAAAGAAGTCGGCTAGACTACTATGGTAATTTAGCAACAAGAATAACAAAAAACCAATTTGTTAGCAATTTAAACGATGTGAATTCATAATATATATTCTGTTTGTACAATTAAAGTAACATTGAACGGTTAATTTCGAGATTTTAGGTAGCAAAAATTAATTAGTTTTTGGCAAGTTGGCCACTGCCTATAAGACAAAAAATAAAAGTAACCTTCTTGTCTTTTGAATTTTGTAGCCCATCTGATCTTTTTCTACCTTTTGTAAATACTTCTGGCGTTCTAAATTGGGAAGAAAGTTGCGTGAAAAAGTCCGTATCGGCATCCTGTGACTCGCAGTTTACAAGCTTTCCCCTCTAAAATGAGAGTAAAGAAAATTCACTACAGCAAAATCAACTTTGAAAGGGTTTTGAGCTGAATTTGTGCCTCCCGATGGCGATTGTGTGACCAGAAAATCCATGCATTGAGAGTTATTCGAGACTAATGTAGTATCATTGAGTTTCGTTGTCATTTGGGTTTTCAATGATTGAGATAACGTTTGAGCACCACTATCATAGTCATCATTTTCTTTATTCACTGAAGCCGTGCTACAATCCTCTTCGATAAAAATATCATCAGAATCTGTCAATGCCCTGTAAATATATCGATTATCTGGATTTATCGTGTTATTATAAACAATAAAGATGATCCCTGTTTAAAGATCAGTCACGAAACAGATTCCCAAAATGGGGTGCTCACTTGTTTGCGGCTTGTAAGCCTGGGCCTTTGTACTATTTTTGTCTTCCAACCTGTACTCCCATCCAGGCTGGTATCCATGGAGAAATAATTAGGAAAAGTTTATAAGAAATGTATGCGAAAACGTTATTAATCTATATCCCACAAAAGAAGGGATCTTCAAAAATTTATTGATATTTCACGTTAACATTTGGTATTTGAATTGCAAGGATATCATTTGCCAATACAGATATCTCGGCCTGATCCATAAATATGATAAGTAATTAAACAAACCTATTATTTATTTGACGTATGTTTTTCTTTTTTGGTAACAATCGGCTGCTTGGTGCCAGACGGTTTTCCAATACCTGATTTACTGTTGAAAATTGCGTGCGCATTGAATTTGATTCTCCCCAGTGGGAAGTTCCTTCGACGTTCATAGAATTATCAATGCGACTGCGGCCGATCGACGCAACCTTAACATAAATTTTAAATCAAGGTTTTCAGAGACGTGACTAGCAAACATTTGTGTAAATTTTAGGGATCTATGATCATTTACTTATTTACCTCAGAACATTCGATATTTCCAGTGAAAAGTCACGTTCAAGTTCAACTTTTCACAACTTCCTGGGTTACGACTCTACATCTCTTGAATCAAAATTTATAATTTTTAATTATATGCTGAGACACTTTTCCAGTTACATATTTGCTATTAAAAGCAAACTGTACTAGGTAAAGGCTAGCTGGCAAATTTATGCTAAGATTTCAAAATTTTAACTACGTAAAGTTTTTAATAAGTGTTTATAAGAAAACTGAGTACGAAAGTCTGAAAATTCTTCAAAATGTTTATGTGACTTCTTACTGCTAGACTAGCTATTTTCAACTAACAAGTTTTATGAAAAATCTAAAAATTTTAAAAACTTACTAATATTCCTTATCAAAGTAAAAAATACCTTTTCGCTCAAATTTGGGCGCTGACTCTTGGCAGCATAAGTGCAAAGCACCTGAATTCCATTTGAGTTTGATGTCAGATGGGCAAATTCCGCTGCACGGCATTCTTTTCCAGCTTTGCACGAAAGTGCAAATAGTTTCACCAAACTATTGAGGTAATTTTTCTCTAGTTGGCCGATTTCAACATTGGCGTTGCTCACGCACTCATCAGTAGATCGCACGGCTGATTGAACGATCTCGTTAATTAATAACTGACATTCGAGCTTGCTTCGATCTGATTCCTAAAACATTGCTATATGATTTATGGATTAAACATTTCTATAAAATGTTACTTGATTAACCATGGGTATACACCAAGGGGCTGTTACAGGCACAATATTCTTGCTGGGCAACGGATACTTCAGCCTTTTACAATAAGCATATCGAAATTGGGCGGTTGGGGTCTCTATCACCGAAATTGGCCAAACTGAATCATCCGACTCCTCTTTAAGCACATCCATTCCCAAGAAAATAGGTATCCAGAAGCCTTCACTGGTAGAATAGAGACGCACTGTGAAATCACTGTCCATTGAAACAAGACGGCCAAGGTTCGAGAAAGAAATCCATTCTAGTTGGCTATGTGGGGATAGTGCGATAGGAAGAGACTGACGCAGATGGATGGAACAAGTCGAAGATAGCACCTTGACGCTGTAGATATCCGCATATGCCTAAAAATTGAATAAATGAAGAAAATATATTCTCACGAGATGCTGTCATGATATGTTCCATAAATGCAGTTCACATAAAATCTTTGGTGATTTACATATTGATAACTCTACCTGATGCTCATAGTCGTCTTTCGATGACACGAAAACACCGCCAGTTGGCCGAATCAAAGCAAGCAAAGTGTCAAAAGCGTTCATGGTGATAATCGGACCTTTAACAAAACTAGTTACGAAAGATAAACATCTTATGTAACTAAAAGCTATTTAATAAACCAATAGAACCTTCATTTTGGACAAACATCCATAGTAGAGTAACGAAACGCTTGATATTTTTCAAACATTGCACTCTTATCGTTAATGACAAATGTTTCAAGAAAAATTTTACTTCTCTCGTAAAAATGCTGCTACCATCTCGTTTTTTATCGACAGAAAGTCAATAGATACACATATGTTCAAAGCAATAATCTCATACAAGTTCTATTAAACAGAATTAATTGTTTTCGTATTCAAAATTGATAATTTGAATTAATGCATATCATAGAAATGTTATACCTGGCACACATGTAATCACTCTCTGGGTTCCTGCAGCACTGAAGATTCGTAAAAATCGCAGAGAGGTGAAAAGAACGACAAAATCGCCTCCTACTGTCAAGCAGTCAATAGTTTCCTTTTCTGTCATTTGCACACTCCAGTTTCGAGAATCCTAAATATCAATGTTATTTATTTAATTATATTTGACTGAAATATTACCGCATCCCATGCCGTAATGTGATAGACAGTAAGCTCACTAAATAAAATAAATTAAGTTAAATATTTTCTAAAAACGTTTTACCTTTCCCTTTGAGAGCTGCGCTTGGATGCTAGTGCGACTAATGTTGTATTTAAATCACCCATTGTATAGTTTGTTGTTGAATTATCAATATTTATTTCAGGGTGAACCGTAGCATCATGGAATATCACCTAAAATGTGTTATTTATGAAAGCACTTTTAAAGAAAAAAATTTCCGATACAATCTCCTGATAAAAGTCCCAGTCCCAAGCTAAAAATAAATAAAAAATTTATGTCTACCTCAATTGCGGAGTCGTCTTTGGAAGTGAAACTCCGAATATGCCCAAATGTATTCCACATCTAAACATAATTGGTAACATTTATTTTTTAATTACCAAATTAATGTATCAGTCTATTTATACTAGTAATAGGAACAAATTATGGTTATCGCAATTCGTATGTGCTTTTGTTCTCCAAATCAAAAACATAATCACCAAGATCCTTGATGCTTCCCAATGCGACTCTGTAATATAAATATGCTTACCAAATAGCGCTCACTTTCATGACCTGGTGTAGACCCGGACAAAAAGCAAGACCGTGTCTTCATACCTGACAATAAAAAGTGGTGATGAAGACATGCAAAAATTATGAAATATATACGTACCTCTCACGGTTATACATGGTTCCTTGTTAACCATCTGAATAGCGCGACTTTGGGTAGTATATATCGTATCATCTAGACCACCCAAACCGCCTGTATGAGATTGTAAAGTTGTGTTGCCGACAAAGCTTCCGTCTGGGTTAAAGCCACACTGGGCCTTGATCCTTCCCAAATCCGTCTCCATATCTAAGTTTTTAGAATTTTAGAAGCAAACACTTTATAATATCCAATAGCAAAATTACCCTCTGTATCGTCTAAGTTTGTGACGTCCATGTCGTCTCTTGCAGAGTGCTCAAGTATATTATCGCTCAGTGGTTGACTCATTGCACTGCTTACTCTCGATTGACCAACCACATTTGATTCATTGAAGCCAAAATATTGAGTGGATACAGGACGTGCGTCAGGATCGTTAATGACCCCTAAGCTGCCCTAAATAACACTCTGTATTAAAAAGTACGGATATTTATTATCAATTCAACCTCGTCATAAGCAACCACAATAGAGCCATACTTGAGTGGATTATAAACAATAGAAGTCACGAATCGGCTTTGCTAAAATAAAAACATTGAACATACTCACGGAGAATGTATAGACTATATAGTATAGTCTAAGAGATATGCTACATTATTGTACAGCAATAGTTATACCATAGTTAAAATATAAACAAATAATACTAAAATGCTATTAAATAAAAGAAAGAAAAGCTATATAAAATTCATTAGTATTCTTCCATTCTCTCTCTTGCTTGTAATATGAAAATTTTGAAGTTTCACTGAAAATTTACTTAGTAAAATTCATCTGTATACATCATCTCTTCTCTCCCTTTCCTCTCCCTCTTATCTTCAAAAAACTTGTTTTACAAAAATGTTATTTCGTACAACACTCTTTTATTATTTTATTTTCAGGAAATTTAACCAATTTTTCAGGAGATTCAACCGAAAAATTGCATTTCAGACATCTTCGCCATTATTTTGCATTAGTAATTTTCGCATCATCTCTGATGTTAATATGGCAGCCGGCTGAATACTAATGCTAGCGTGTTATCAATACGCATAAAAATAATCTACATTTCAAGTATTATTTCTATAAGAGGTCTTAAAATTTTGATATTTTCATTATTAAATCTCCATCTCGCAAATTAGATTTGTAGGTAGATGCTCAGTCTTTCTTGCTAATTTTATGTGCCATATAAAACATAGAACTTGCTTAATTAAAAAAAGATTGTTTTACCAAATTGTTAGCTAAATAAGTCTGAAGAATTTACCCGAGATAAGTCCAGGGTTTTATATATTTGCGCAGTCTTGATTGTCCATATAACCAATTGCCCACGCACTGTGCATGCTGCTAGAAATTCATCGTTTTCGGAAACGGCAGTCACGCTGAATGTATCCTAAAACATTAATGAGTTCAATTTGAAATCCTTCAAAACATACATGAGCATTATCCGGTGCAATCAGTTGCCTTTGTTGGACCCATGTTAAGCTGTTCACAATTAGCACTTTACCAATACTAGGTATTAAAATCGATTCGCCATTGGAGAGCCACGACGTCTGCATTCGTGGAAATTCACATCTAAACTCAAGCGATAACAAGTTAAGAATAAAAACAAATTACATAAAATTTAGTTAATTTCTGAGATCACCCTCACTATAGAGAAGTGAAAGTTAATTACATAAAAATTTATTACCGTATTTTTATCCAATATAAGCCCCGGGGCTTAAGTCTCTAGAGGAGGCTTATTTTTTAACCCTCGAAGATCGAAAAAGCGGTTTTTGGAAAAGCAAAAAACACGTTTTTTCGCACTTTTTGGGCAGAGTAGGATTATTTTGGAGAGGGACTTATTTTGGAAAAAATACGGTAGTGCTATTCTTCAATTCTCTCATGCTTTTCAATTTTTAGTAAAACTTTGTAATTCGAAAAATTATTTTATTTCTATTGATATTTTATTATTTTCAGTTGATTGAAAATATTTCACCTACGCCATTTCTTTTCTTTCGGTTTATTTTGTATCATCTCTGCTATTAATATGGCAGTTTTAGCCGGCTGATTACTAATGCTAGTTTTTTTACCGTATGTTCTTTCGTTATCGCCATAGTGACTAGTAATTCGTGTCGAAAATTCCACTGTGCTTATTGATTACTAGGAATTAAATGATAGAAACCTACGATATTTGATTAAACTTTGAACAACATTTGAAGGTAGCAATTGGTTTTCGAGCATTTGCATCCTTGAGAATGGTTCTAATATGAACGTTTCCATCGGCAGTGGACACAGCAAAAAAGAGCGATTTAGGATCAATGGATATATTCACAACTTGATCTTCGCATTCATAACGGTCAGATCCCTTCTCTCGCTGTTGCAAATTAACGCATTTTACGGTAAGGTCGCTAGAAAAATAGCAAAATTAGTCAATGTTTTGCATTTTAATATTCTTGAGATTCTAGGCAAAATGTCATAACTAATGAAATCAAACACTTCCAATGCCACATATTTCTTTCAACGAGACATAATGTCAAAAAAAATTTTCAGCAAAATATCACTTTTACAGCGATTATTATTAATTTTACTTCGTGCTTTTCATAGAAATTTACACAGACCTGGACCCGGCTACCAAATACTGTCCATCTGCACTAACAGCCAAAGCGGTTACTTCTAAATATTAAATACCTCATTGTCAAATTTCCATATTTAGGCAGAAAATACCTAATGAGAATATGAGAATTGGCGCAGATGCTGTTGGGTCATCGTACTTGTATTTCACAACAACTTGCTTTTCATTTCCCGTAATGCTATCTTGAGCCGTCTCCCCAACATAAAACATGTCTTTCTGAAGTATGAATGATTACATGAAACATTTAAATATTTCCTACGTGGATGATCCAGAATCTAATTCATAAATCGTACGTTTTTGAGCATAAAAGTTTGTAAATATGAAAAAGAAACGCTAGACTAAAACTAATGTTAAGGAAGTGAAAACGAAATAGTCTTAAATGAGTGACCAAATTCCATTTTGGTGCTTTCCCATTATCGGGGGGGGGGGGGAAATTTTTCATACATTTTTATATAGTAAAAAATCAATAGGGGGGACCCTATTGATTTTTTAACAAATTTTTAGCAGAAATATTTTTTTCAATACAGAGGGTCCCCCCTATGGATTTTTTGAAAAAAAAATTTTTTGGAAATTTTCTTCCTGGGGACCAATTTTTCACAAAAAATATCCCAATTAGGGGGGACCCCTATTGATTTTTTCACAAGATGTATTTTCAAAAAATTCATTTAAATCAATAGGGTCCCCCCTATGGATTTTTTGGGAAAAAATTTTCAAAAATTTTTAAATCCATAGGGGGTACCCTATTGTCTTAAATAAATTTTTGAAATACATTTGTTAAAAAATCAATAGGGTCCCCCTATTGATTTTTCACTATATAAAAATGTATGAAAAATTTCCCCCCCCCATAATGGGAAAGCACCTCCATTTTTAATCTACACCTAAATCTTCAGTATAAAACAAAATAGAAAATGTAACATAAGAACTCACGTGAACTCCAAGTACACTTCGACATTGATTCGAACAATTGTGTATTACGAAGGTTAAATCATCTTCGATTGCGTCCTCCTCGTACGTCCAAACGCCAATGCCAGGATCGCTAGCACATGAGTAGATCTAAATTGAGGGGTGGAAAAAGAAGAATCTGGTGTTGCTGACTAAAGTACGTTAGCCTATAATGTGCTAGTGGAATGACACAGAAAAAGTGAAAACTTACCGCTTTCTTCTCTGAATTCCTATCTTGATCAACGGCTAGCGTCACGATTCCTGGTGGATGTAACTTGAAAAGCTTTGAAATTTGGTACGTAGCAGACATATTAGACGGTATCTTAACACAAAAAATCTAAAATTTCGACGTAGAATCTGATTTTGACCATATTTTTTTTTGTAAAGTGCATTTTTCGGTTTTTTCCAATTCTTTAATTTATGAGTAATAAGCGAGAGCATGCTTAAACGAAGCTTAAGAATAAGAGAGATCAAGTCAAAACGAAATGGTTCACGTCATGTAATAGCGAAAGAACAATTAATTTTAAAATAGTCACGTGTCAACTAAGGAATGGAATAATTAAACTCAAACGTGTTCACGTCAAATATGATAAATATAATATCGTAAAATATAAAGGTACATGAATTTCGAAATTTTGTAGTCAGTATAATCATCACTAAAAATCTGAAAAATAAGCACACTTAAGAATCCTATTCTAGAACGATTTTTATTTCCCAGTTTTGGTGCGTAGTGGCTTTCCAGAACCCAACTCTCTCGTTTCACAAAGAAATGTAAAGAATTCAAATTTTATTTAAAATAAAATAATCTCCGAAGTAATGTTGCAGCAGAAAGCAATTAACTATTGTGTTTTCCGAATTTGATTCTTTCGATGCATCGATAATATCAAATTCGAAAAACACATTCAAATCAAATTCGTCAAAATCGATGAAAGTATCAAGCACCGAAAGTATCAAACTCGTCAAAATCTCAGCCCGATCAAGCTGAGATTTTGACACTTTTAAATGTATGAGGTGCTTTTTGAGTGAAAATATTTATCTATGAGGATCATTTTCGTACCCTGAACGAAGGCGAATAACCCTGAACACGAATTACTCTGAGAACAGGAAGACTCTGAAATAAGAATAGCCCTCAATTCCTGTCATGAATCCCAAATCATGAAATCCTATAACACATATTAATGGCTAAAAACTCGGTTAATCATAGCGAAATATTCTTCCAACTCCTTTTTCAATTAAAACGAGCATGAATATTGTTCACTTTGAAGCACAACGTTGGCGCCAGAATTTGTTTGAAATAAACATTGTCCCGAAACCAATGCTTTCATTACAGATTTTGATTAATAAAATGTGTTATTCTTTAGAATTTTTATCTACTAGTATTGAAAATTCTTTCGGAACATCTGATGGAAAATCACTATCATGCAACACTGTCCACTCTATACTTATATTTTAGAATTCTAAAAACTCTCATGGAAGTACGGCCGGTTTTGATCGTTACGTTACATTTTAACTAAACACATGGAATAAAGTTTTGTGACCCAAACATTTGACATTTCTTTCTAAGTCAAGTGGAAGGTGTAGATGAACGCAAAGAAAATGCGCTCCACAAATGTTTCATAGATCTCACACGGGGAAATTTTATTTTCATTATAAATTAAGTAAACTTTTTAATTTACTTCTTTCATCATAAAATTCAATTGTTTCTTCTATTTTTATCAGTTAAATTGTTAATGTATTCAAACGATCACTCAGATTTGTTGTTACACATGTTATAACGACTCAAAATTAAATTTCTATGCAAAAGTACAAGAATATTCCCACCGGCAAAATTAATGAAGAGCTGGATACATGATAGAAGTCTTGTCTAGGAGTATCATAGTCAAATAAATTCCTCACGAACACCCTTACCGTTATCAAATGCAGTATATAAGTAATCGTCGTACCATAAAGAGGTTGAAATTGTTTGAAGTGAACTAAAGTGAGATAACTAGCTTAGTAAAAGCAAAAGCGGGATACACTCAGTTAAGTGAATGACGTTTGCGAATTCTATCGTTATTATCAAAATTAGTTAAAATCTCATACATGGAAGCAGATGGGCCGGGAGTAAGCCAAATTGAACAGTGCAAACTGTTTTTATCAAACACAGTTGCTGGGTATTGTAAGGCTGACAACGATCTTGGGCGAAATTTCATTGTTTTTTGTGAATGTTTATAAAAATTTTCCATTTGGTAATTTTATTTATTGCATACAAATTTAAAACCTACTAAAAATTTTTAATTTTCGACTCCAAGAACTGTTTATGATAAAAATTTATATTGATCATTATTAATTATTATTATTGCCAATATTAATTACAAATCAGTGTTGCAAAAATATAAATATTATATAAAATAAAATATAATATTTTACGTCTGACATTGAACTTCATTGTTGCTGTTTTCGGCAATCCAATCACAGTAGTGAGAAACTCGGGCATAAACATCTAAACTTATTTGTTTCAGAGATATTATACTATTTTCTAAGTTTTCTCTATTGCAAAATATGTAACTTTTAGTTTACCAAGTAATTCTAAATCAACCCGTTTGCTAAATTTTTGCAACGTCACTGAAAATCAACGAGAATTTCCCGACAACAAAACATGAGTGGTCTCTTTATTTTAATGGTTTGATAATTATTTTGTTGTCATATTGTAATGGATCTGTATTCATATAAAACTATTGCCCTACATCTTTAAAAAGATCAGCGTAACATGTCAACGAAATCATTACTTTAGAAGCAATTCAAATCTTTTAAAATATTTGGCGTACGCTGTACAGTTTCTGGTTTTTATCAAATTCGGAAATACCCCAGCGTTCTGAATCCTTAGAACCATAACTGAGGATACCCAATTCGAACCAAGATTTGCTCTCTGATGATCGGAATAGCACTGGTCCGCCACTGTCACCCTAAAATAGATTATAATATTCCGAAAATACGTATTAGAGCTCATAAAAAACTTAAAGTATCCGCTTTAGTTGAATGGATCCCGAGGGTACAGACTTGCTGTGTTACGTTATACTGCTGATACTCACTAAAACAGATAACAATTATAAAGCAAATCAAATTATCTATTTCAAATAATGATTTTTACATAAATAACGAAATTTAATTCTATTTAGTTTTATCGGCTAATAATTAATCAACTATCGCCAAATTTGGTACTTATGCCGTTGGGGGTGTGCAGGCTTTTTTCGCTGTTTATGATCACATTTTATTCAAATTCGATGATGGAAGCAAGCAATGATGAAATAAACCAGTAAAGACCATAACGAGTGAACAATATTTGCTTCTAGAAGGTTCTAGAAGCCTTCAGAGCATTTGGCCTTATTTGACATGGGAAGCATGGAAACGACCCCAAATTTTGGCCCTCTATAGCAAATTGACCCCGCTGAGACCGAATCCGTGGTCAAAATTTTCCGTGGAACCTTCAGAATGTTCTAGAAGCCTCCATGACCTTCTTTTTAACGGTAACTGTTTCACGGATTCACGACTTTCCACGCCCCTCACTGTTTTGGGCGGTCTTGGTGTCAACCGATAGCTCTCGACCTCCAGGTACCAGAAAACCAGGTGCGGCCGACAAGATTTGAAAAAGATTGTTCCCTATTAGTTGTTTCAAAAGTGGTGGAGTGATCAGATACGCATTAATTAGACATTCATGAATGAAATTTTAGTGAGAAAAACCAAAACATTAAAATCGCAAAGGAGGAACAACAACAGTGGACTGATCACTTCTCCAGATTTGAAGCAGTAAAAGTGGCCATAAAGTTTCTAGAAAATGGAAGTTAGGACGAAGACAACATAGATCGAAGAGATAGCCGCGATGTGAAAACCTAATCTGCAGCAGCAGTAGAAGGAATAAACAGCGAAAAAAGCCTGCACACCCCCAACGGCATAAGTACCCCAAATTTGATCCAATAAAAGCACCGCTAAGAAAACACTTGGCCGTGGAGTTCAAATTTTAATAATACCGACCGTGCCAGAAAGCAAGCGGCTGGCGAAAATTTCTTTAATTTTTGTACATATCCAAACTTTTGGTGGAAAGTTATACCAATTTGCCGAATTTCTCCAGCTAGATCTCTCCGTTATAGCTCTTTTTTCAAATTTTTCACTTGGTGCGCTAGTTGGATGCCATTTCTCCTCCAAGAATTTTTTTAAGTAGTGCAATTTTTATATAAAATCGGCAAAAATTGAAAAAATTTTCCCGTGTTTTTCTTGATTTATTCCCTTATATTCTAGTTGGTTAAAATTTTTAGTACACATTTAATATAAATTTTTTAGTAGTAGAACACCAATAGTACAAATGAGGTATGTACAGATTGTACACAATACATAAATAGGAAGTACTAATACATTAATTCTACAAAAACAACAGTATATTGCGAGTTAAACCAACTTTCTGCACAGTGCTGGTTCCGCAATAATGGCGCTGCCTTGTTGCAAAATATTTGGCTCTTTGCCACGTTCGGTTACTGGAATCAGAATTAAGCCTTACGTGTACCTTATAAAAGTTTTGCAACTCACGTCCCCAGCCAATGCTTACTACCTGTGCACTCAGGTGATCTTCAGCAACTATCTTCCTGCTAAGGCACACTTCTCTGATTGAGTCGGTGTAATTGAGGGAGTCGGATAGCTAAAACATGTTAGGTTTCGTCGAAAAATTTTAGTTTGTCTAAATGCTGATGTATTTATTGGATCAGTAATCGTTTGTGGAATATGATCTCTATGAGCACTTTTTACAACGAATCGAGTTGCTATTAAGTATTAATTGCGGCTTTTCCAAAAAATCAAGCTGTCAACCATTAATTCTCACTAGAGTTGCGAAAGCAAAATTTGGATATTTCTCCAAAAAGGCAGATTCCCCATGAATGCATTGAACTATCAAGACTGCTCTAGCGTCCAGATTATTTATTGTAAAATAATGAAAAGTTATGTCATTATTCTGTTACAACTAAGATGAGACAAACAAAAACCTCAATCAATCCGATATCGTTCGAGATGGTTTGTAAATCCCACTGCTTATGAAATACAATTCGCTTAACTCCAACTGATTTTGCTTCACTTGACGTGATATCCACTGAACCAACAATCACTTTTTGCTTTTGTGTATCTTTTATCCTGCAAGCTTTCAATAAATAATAAAAATGGTAAATTTTCATAGCTACTTTTTTTCTAACGTTTATTTTTTATTTCGAAAATGGGAGATTTTATCAAATGACGCAACGGTGTATTTAATACTCCTATAAGTAAATTCTAATTCTTTTGGCAGACAAGTGAAAATTTAAAGTCAAAAAATGTAAAATAAAAATTTTGGTCATAAATAAAATGTCAAGTCATGCGACACTACTCTATACAGTGCATTATTACATTTGGCCCCTATAAGGAAATTTTTACTCATACCCTTGTAAACAATGAGCTGCTGTGAGAATGTAATGGGGAGAGACAATAGTACCGGTACAGCGCGATGTAACTGTTCTTCTTAATGTCGCTGGAAGCTTCAAATCTATGTAAGCCAGCCAGGGCCATTGGTAAGGTCTTGCTTCTGTCCCGTTGTGTATCTAAACAAGGTTATTAGACTACTAGCGAAGTGGGGCCGCTTCGCGGCCCTCACTTCGCTAGTAAGCGGTTAGCGTGCACAGCGGCGCTTCGCGCACCGCCATCAGCGGTCAGATTGGGTTGTTCGGGAGTAGAGCAGCATGAGACTATTTCGGGCCTTCGGCCCTCAAGCAGCTGTTGTTGCTCGCCACCTGCTCGCAAACTCAGACTCAGTCTAAGTTTGGCTCAGTCTAAGTTTGGCTCAGTCTAATTTTGGCTCAGTCTAAGTTTGGCTCAGTCTAAGTTCGGCTTAGTCTGAGTTTGGCTCAGTCTAAAACGAATAGGTCACTCACGGACAAAAATAAGTCACTCACGGACAAAAATAAGTCACTCACGGACAAAAATAAGTCACTCACGGACAAAAATAAGTCACTCACGGACAAAAATAAGTCACTCACGGACAAAAATAAGTCACTCACGGACAAAAATAAGTCACTCACGGACAAAAATAGGTCACTCACGGACAAAAATACAGAATGCCAAAAGGCGGGAATTCAAATTCGAATAAACGTGAAACGGAGGAAGAAAATCGTCACTAACTTATTATAAGGATGACAATGTACCAGGTGACGACATATGTTCGTGCACTCATATTTAAGCGTTTAAATTCGCTCCATTTCAGTTTAGCCCCCTTAGAAGGGGCTAGCTCAAGTCTGATATTGCAACCCCTTCTAAAATACGATTTTAAGATAGGATTAGCAATATCAGATTATTAGATTATGACAATGACCCACAGGACTGGCTCATCTGAAAATTGCACCCCTAAAAATACAGGTTGAAAACCTGGCACGCAATAGGTCACCGACGGAAAATAAATAAGTCTCAAAATAAGTGATCTTTGATCTCTTAAAAAGGGGGACAGACAGACAAAAATATGCTTGGGGCCCTCAAAAAGGGGGACAGACAGACAAAAATATGCTTGGGGCCCTCAAAAAGGGGGGACAGACAGACAAAAATATGCTTGGGGCCCTCAAAAAGGGGGACAGACAGACAAATATATGCTTGGGCCCTCAAAAAGGGGGGACAGACAGACAAATATATGCTTGGGGCCCTCAAAAAGGGGGAACAGACAGATAAATATATGCTTGGGGCCCTCAAAAAGGGGGGACAGACAGACAAAAATATGCTTGGGGCCCTCAAAAAGGGGGGACAGACAGACAAAAATATGCTTGGGGCCCTCAAAAAGGGGGGACAGACAGACAAAAATATGCTTGGGGCCCTCAAAAAGGGGGGACAGACAGACAAAAGTGATCTTTGATCCCTTAAAAAGGGGGGACAGACAGACAAAAATATGCTTGGGGCCCTCAAAAAGGGGGGACAGACAGACAACAGTGATCTTAAAAAGGGGGGACAGACAGACAAAAATATGCTTGGGGCCCTCAAAAAGGGGGGACAGACAGACAAAAGTGATCTTTGATCTCTTAAAAAGGTAGAAGTGACAGAAAAAAGGGGACAAAACCTGACGGACAAAAACTTTCTCCGTAATTCCGTCCGCGGAATTACGGAGAAAGTTTTGCGCTAGCTTACTGGTAGGATGACAATGTATATGCTTAGTAAAACAATTGTTAAACTTTTGCGGTGAGAAATATTCCACATTTCCGCCATTAAACTGTATGCCTGTATTAATAAGCTATAGCAAAAGGTTAATCAACACTCCAGAGAATTTATAATCATGAAAAATACCCGATGATGAAAATCCGTATTAGTCGAATTGTCCAGGATCGAGACTCCACATGGGATTGATGCAGAATTGGAAAATTTGAGAGAAGTCAGAACCAATGTCAGAAAAAATAAATATGAAGCAAACATTTTCATTTTAACCTCTGATGTAATAAGTTGCAATTTCGTTTTTATAAGTCAAGAAGTATCAAAAGATGTATTATTTATTTTTTCATTTGTCAGACCAGACGAGGCGTTTTCGTTCAAATATTTGCTTTTAAAGAAATATGTGACTCTCGCTTTACTGTGTATGGTAATACCAAAAAAATTCGTACATTTTGTACAATAGAATGTATAATCGGACAATGAGGCGAATAAAACATGACAAAAGGGAACCAAAGCATTTCAGGAAATATCGATTCTGCAATTTGTTCAAGAAAATTAAATTTCAATGAATTTTTTAAACAAATAACTGTTTGTGTACGGAAACGTAAATTCACTGTTAGATATGATGCAGTTTCGAGTCAAATTAAATCAAATGGAATTTTACGACTTGGGCCCAATTTTCACTCTTGGGCCAATTCAAAAAATTCTCTGGTCACCACGAAGATCTGTTCGCTTCAGGTCTAATGACCATATGGCGATAAACGCACATATGAAATCACATAAAGTTCTCTCTGGACAGATCGGGACTGACCGATTTCAAAAAAATTTCTTTTTTTTATCAAAAATTCAGTAAGACATACATTAGCGCCCTTATTTTTATTCATTCGTATATCGCGTATGTACACTTTGCGAAGTTAAAGCGTATTATGTGACATTATTACACTCTTACTTATCCATCCGTAATACTGTCAGGATGATTTTGAATTATGCGTGTGGAATAATTTTGGAGAACTTAGACCGTGTTTCTACTCATATAAACACGATACTGTGGCTTCCAGGAGCTGCGGGCACTCGACTCCGACAAACGACATAGTGACACAACGACTACGGATATAGTAAAGTTTGAGGGATTCTTTCTAGAGAACTAACTTCTCAGAATTTTCTAAAAGCCGGATTTTTCTTCCCCACAGGTCGAGAGCAATCTATAGACACCAAGATCTCCGAAAATGGAGTGGTGATAGGGGAGTTACGTTTTTTTTGACGAACATCCTTGTTTGTAACTACTAAAAAGGATATTGCTGAAATTAACAAAACATTCATGTTATGACATAATGAATGAATAATATTTTTCCTCCCAAATCGATTAGTTGGCAAATTCGTGCGGAAAATAAGCGCGATTTTCATCATTGTTTATATTTGCATTTAAAAACAGATAGAAAGGCTAGTCATTCAACCAATATGTCCAGCACGGTTATTTAAAGAAAACGCACTATAAATAAAATTGCAGTGATCATTGGATGAGAGAGAAATAGTATGGAACAAATTTAGCGATCCAAGTAAGTTTAGTGCAATTAATTTAGGGTTATGACAAGAATTTTACTATCTCCAAGACCCTCTGTAGGGATGAATATTTTATGGATATCAAGTCATGACAGAGATATGACATACAATTTGTTGTTAATTTTTGCGAATCAATAGTAGAACGGATTTGTGCCCAACTCATTTGTATTAAATCACTAGCTTTTTTTATACATATTGAAGCGTTGTATCCACGGCAGAACTCCTGACCTTTGAAATTAACAGACGCAGTGAACAATACGGTACGATCGTGTTCAGTAACGATGTCGTACTTTCAGAAATGTTCTGATAAATGCTATTGAGATTGTTTATGAGATTATTTCATTTTGCTTTTCTAGTAAATTTTTATACAAATCATATGAGTGGTGAAATTCTTTTCATTTGGACGGAATAAGAACGGATGTACGGTGCCTTTGCCTGTTGAAAAAGATTTCTTTTCCATTAGTCAGGAAGTCATTAATATTCCGGTTTTAAAAACACAATGGTTTGCGCATATAAAGTGTTCACTAATGCTAACACTGGCATTAGCAGTACTATTATTTCAAACAAGTTATAAGATGTTCAGTTTCTTAAGTTTTATCTTGTACAAATTGTGTGTAGGGATCAAATAAACGGGGCATCAGATAGCCTTATTTTCAGTCGCCATATCTCTTTTTACACAAATCCACAATTTAGTCTTCTCATTAGTGCAAAATCCTATTAAATTTTCTTGGATACAGGACATGTTGGACTAACCAATCGAACTTCCCGATTTAGATGGCTTGGCTTTGGATTATGCTTTAGTAAAAACAAGATAGACTAGATAGATGTAATTCGGGTTTATTCTTGTATTACAAATTTTAAAATTTATTGTATTGAAGATTTGTGGAATTTACCATTTTTATCGATGTTCACTAACAACTTTTAAGTTTAACTTCGATTATTTCAGCGAATCTGATCAATTCAAGCAAATTTCATCGTTGTTAATTTTCCGTTGTGTTGCCATATGCCAGCATGGGAAGAGGACGGCACAGACAGTAAAATATTTCTATTTGAATCGTTTATTCCATTCAAAGTTTCGTATTTTTAGCCATGGATGTGCTAACGCTTTTCTCGGTCTAGCCAAAACATATGTACAATCATCAGAAATAAGCGACCATTTAGGATGTGGTGTGCCACATGTGAAATGCTGTTTGCCAAGTGAGTTGTTTTATCCATCCTCCACTCACCTAAGCCGCTGCCGTGTCCGTGTGTAGCACAGTGTTTGGACCCCTTTTGCCTGCTCCCGGATCTCAGGCTCGCGGGTACCCCTAAATCGGCTACGCTGAGTCGATTGGCGCAAAAATATTTCACGTGTATTCACGTGAAACATGAGATACGTGGGTCACGTAAAAGGGCAACTTTCTACAACCCACTCGGATCAGGCCGGGTGATACACCAATCGACAGCTCTCAACGAGCCAAGCAAAATGAGCTATAACCCAGCCCGATCCGAGCCGGGCGTAGAAAGTTACAGGGTGCGCAAATCCTGAAAATTCGGGATTTTTGGCAATTTACGATTTCACCTCCGATTTCGCGGCGGATGCCACGGCGTCCCACTCTCGTATTGTATCAAGTCGGCAATTTTTCAGTTTCCATCACTTCAAAATCAAGAGTATCATGTTTGACTACATCTTTTCGTGCATGTATATAATGCGCAATGTAACATTCATACATAAAAAGATTTAGTCAAGATTTGCCCCCTACTCATGATTTTGAAATGGGGCGGAAACGGAAGAAGTGCCATCAAAACATATCAGTAAAACACATCGTATATTACGATGTAAATATGTTAAAACACATAGTTTAAAAATTAAGTTTTACGTTGTTTTTCCACGTTAGCACGTAACAAAATAGCAGGTTTCCGAATTGTTTTCATAGCAAAAGTCAGAATCCGCCCAAAACTTTTTTGTTAATTTGTATCGTATTTTTCAGACTCACCTCCACCAAACCAAGAAGGCGTTAAAATGGTGTGCGAAAATCAGAACTGTCCGTACGACATAGAATTGATTCACACTGAGTGTTTTAGCAAGCTAGAAGAGATACTAGTCGATAAGATGCGTATCACAGGTTTATTCAAAATTTTGCCTTTCAATCAGTGAATTAAAAATTTAAGGTTGCGGTCGTGGTTGGTGTCGTAAAAAATGTCAAACCAATCTGTGGAAGAAAAAAGGCATTCATTTGGTTGCAGATTGCCTGAAATGTCGCTGTGGAAAGGGAAGAATCGTTTACGAAGAGAATATTAAGGTATATAGTATGCTCATAAATTAGGTTGGAGTGAATGCATCTTTTCCTGTATAACGAGATTTACGTCACTAAGTGTAAGTACGTGATATTCGCCCACAGAAAGCACAATACAGAACAAAGTAAATATTATTATTGAAAATAATCGGAAAAATATTTTTATTCTATGCCAAAACCCGTGCATATTTGGTAAAAAATACGATTTTCGAAATTATAATGATTAAAAGACAGGAAGTATTTTTCCATACCATAATTTAGGATTTAGATTATTTAGATTATTTATATTATAACTAGATTATTTTTTCTTTTGAGTACCTGTATATTTTAATGTGTTTTCCATACATTCAGATAACTATCTGTCTATAAAAATTATTTCACATAAAATAGCATCATAAACGCTAACTAACTCTTAGCATTGGGCATCTTAGCTTCTTCAAGCTAATCCCATAGTATTACGACAGTAGTTAATGGGGCACCTAGTGCCGAAGCAAATAGCTGGCATTTTCAATGAAAAATATCAAAACTTGTCGGTGTCGTTAACGTCCTCAAAATTTGTACGCTTCTTTTAATGACAATTCACTGCTTTCTTTCGCTAATCTAAAAGATGTATTTCAGCCACAAATTGTGTCGCGCTCGTTTAACGCAAAATCAGAAGAGAAAATGCCTAAACGCGACTTTGCCCTCAAGCGACAGCCAAAGGGTATATTATTAAAGAGTTCTATTGTACTTATACTATAACAATCGTAAGATAAAAATCTGTCATTTTTATAAAGGTAAAAACGCCCGGCTCACTTTAAAAATTACAGGAGTATGCCATATTTTAATTTTCTATTTGATGACAAATACTTTATGGATTTTACTGTACGAAATATGAGTGTTATTGCACGAAGAAACATGCTTTTTACTCTAAAAGACAAATCAATTAATGAGCGTATCTGTCATATAATATACAGATCTGAATATATTGTATATTTTCAGAAAATACTCAACTCATAGTGTCGAGAGTTACGAAAGATCATAAGAGTTATTACCAATTCATTGTTCCGGATATAGAAGAGCAATCATCAGCTGGTAATGCTTTTAATTATAATGAATCTATGTAATTATGTATTACTATTATTATATTATTATTATTTTATTAAGGATATGACACTTCATCGGAGTATGACAGCGTGGATGATTACGGATACGCTGTTACAAATCCACAATCGACTGCGCTTTTCGGTATATTGTTTATCACGTTTCTCCATATATAAAAAATTGTTAAGCACATTGTACATAACAGTTAAAATCTTATATTAACTGTTCCATCTTTACATAGAATCTGGAATAGTAATTTAACTGCTAATTGGCTTAAAAGAGAAAATTCTGTTTTTGTAAACTTAATTTTATAAACTCTAATTTTTCAAACATTTCTAGTCTTAAATATTGTTATGAATTCTCAATCCTCACCCTCCCAAACACTACCCATCAAGTGATTTTATAACTGTTCACTAACTGCGTTATATTGAGTATGTGTGAAACTCCTTACACGTATTTGACATCTAATTATTTAGGATCAGAGACAAACAATTAGATAAATAAAGTTTGTGAAAAAATCACTCCATTTTCTCATATCTTTCTTTCATATTTCTCAAATATATTTTGAATTTATAATACTATAACTCATATAGCTGTGCAAATGATAGGAAAATTTTTAGGGCGAAATCAAAATTGTGCTACAAAAAATTATGCATTTTTGCCCCCAACTTTATTATGGAGGGAAACCAAACTAAGCATCAAACTTTGATGATGGGAGTATCATGTGCAGAAATGAGTTTGTGTGGACTTGTCCCGTGTTAAATCCTACGCTCATATAGAGTTTAAAAGTGCTATACACACTGTAGTGCAGATAACTTTGTTTGCTTTAGATTTCAGTAATTTGGCAATTTCTCCGAAAGACACGTATTCGAGTCAGCAAAACGTGATCCGTTGGTTTGCTGCACACAAATCTAACATCCAGGAAAACTTACGCGCAAATGAACCTTCGCAGAAACGGTAAATATTTATAATCTGAAAAAATGTCGAAATTAAATTATTTACAATATAGAAACCAGCAGGGTTGCTATTTTCTAGGTTTACCGGGCTTGAATTCTGATTTTGGGATTCAAACGTGGTCCAAACTTTCGAAATTCCCCTTCACTATTTCGATTATCCCACTATAAATTTTAGAAATCTGCAGGATTAACATTGCCGAAGGTACAAATTTAGTTCCCCCCCCATTCGATGGGGGGGAACTAAATATTTTCCTTAGCTTTTAAGGCGATTTTATTTAGCTCCCCCCATCCTACACATTCAGTTGAAAATTACAAGGAAGATTTTTAACAAAGAAGTTCTTTATTTAAAAGTTTTAAATAAACAACTTCTTTGTTTGATGTAGACAGAGAAATTTGAAGTGAATGTGTAGGATGGGGGGAACTAAATAAAATCGCCTTAAAAGCTAAGGAAAATATTTAGTCCCCCCCCCCATCGAATGGGGGGGAACTAAATTTGCACCTTGCCGAAATCGAAAACCTCAGTTTTAACATAATAAAAAACGTTTTCGAATTCGATCACGGAAACTTTACTAACTTGAAATCCTGAATATTGACTTTTTAACGAGTTAATTATTATTTTAAGTAAGAAGATGTAACCAAGCAAAAATACACATATTACTGTAAATAGGTAAAGAGGAACAAAAGATAGCTGAAGGACACTGATTCGTTAAACATAGGGTATTGGTCTTAAACCATAATTTACAACAAATCTCAATGAAAAATAACAAGAGAATGTTTTGGAGAAACTGCAAAAGCAAAATTTTAATTTATTTAATACTAATTTGGGATTACTAAATATGTCATTATAGAATCTACCACTATTTGTTCTCGATCGGATCTAATGGCTATGTTTCCGCTGAACAAGGAGACGTTGGCCCACTCACTGCAAATGGAAATAAGATTAATGAGACGACGAGTTTCTTGCTTATCCGCAACGCAGATGGAACAGTTTCACTGAAATCCAAAGCCAATGAGAAATTTGTGTCGATCGATGACTTTCAAGGTGGCAAACTTATTCCTGAAAGCGACAATGTTTCGCTGCGTAGCAAATTCAAGCTAGAGTTGCAGAAGGAGGATTATTGCCCCTTTGTGGCAATCAAATCTGTTGCTAATGGTAAATATGTCACTAGCCAGAGCATCGGTAAGACCTTAATGGCGAATAAAAGCACCATTGGAAAGTGGGAAACCTTCAAATTTGGCGTGATCGAAACAAGACACTAGGCGTGATTTCTCCAATTTGTTTTAATACAGCTTTATACATTTGTCAACATTTCCATATGTACATATTTTAAATTTTTATTGAGAACTGTATTGTAAGTTTCCATTTGTTTTATGAATGGAATGTTTCGTTTTTCATTTATGTTTCATTTGTTTTCTCAATAAATACAATGCGCTCCATTGTTATATCTAGTACAACATTCTAATTGCAAGGGTGTCAGATAGGGTGAAGTTGCATTTTAACTAGCTGAGGAGGTTTTCGCTAGGCCTAGCGTAAGATGTAAGTTTGCCTAAACCTAAGCGTAACGTGTGCACTTGTAAGGGTTGTTTGCCTAAAGTTTAGGATCCGGGATTTGAGAGATAATTCAAGTTGTGCAATATTAACCAGTTAGAAACACTTTTAATTAGTTAGCAGCACTATTAACTGAAAAGAATTATTAACTGACTAACCAACAAGCATTTTCTATTTGGTTAAATTATTACTCAGATTAAATTACAAAATTGTACTTTCGTCTAAAAGTACATTTGCTTTCCTTATCAACAGTCCTTTGCTGGTGTCATCGAATCGCCTATCTGTGCTTAATGATGCTTTTCACAAAACTGGCCTGGCAGGAAGATGTCCTGTCAGCAGCTCATCCCCCCTCGGCTTCCTCCTTTCATGTATCAGTGAAAAAGGAGGAAAGTAGTGAGTCTCCCAGCACAAATCTTATTAGCAATTGGCCGCTGAAGTTTGATAAATTGTTTAAAACACTTATTAATTTTTGTGTTGCATATTTCTTTAAAGTAAAATAACTTTGCTTCTACTTAATGTCGGTATTTCTGTTATTTTTTGTGCTGTTACTTTACGCCATTGTCAAAAAAGTTTTGATTATTTCTGTAGTAGAGAAAATCCAATGGTTGTGGTTTGTGCTTTTTGCATATCATCAATATACTTTTGCAATTGAAAATGGCCAAAGAATTCCCTTCCTTGTCCTTCTTTCTCTTCATATTAACTTTCTCCTTTAACAAACTTTGACAAAAATCCTAGGATAGTTAACTCCAGAAATTTATGTTACTATGTAAACCCTAAATAAGTAAGTGGAAAATAACTTAGAGAAGTAGTTCTTAATACTTGATCAATGACTATGAGAAGTATGAGTTTAATTATAAAGTAACAGTTTAATCATCAACAATTTAGTTACCGATTGCTGCAATTCTTTCGGTTTAAATGATCAAAACTCATATATTTGTTGACTAAATATTGACTCCCAATCAATAACAATACTGTTGAACTCTTTCATGTTTGTCACTTTTGTCAAAGGAATTTGTAATGGCGATTAGATTCTGGTGGTAAATCATATGTAACGAGCATAGAGTTAAACATAATAAGACTAAATCGGCTCAATTCAAATGACACATGCAAGTTGCGCAGCACTAACTTTTATTAATTAACTTTATTTTTGTTTCCATCAAATTGCATAATACGTTGCAGATTATTTTTACCCAGCAGAGTTGTTTATGATTACTATGTAATAACTGTTTAATTTATTATTCGCCCTATCATGAACAATTTGGTGCTGCTGGTAATTGTGATTGCGCTATTCATCTTCTATCATTTTTATTATAAAAGGAGAGGCTGGCCTCCAGGTAAACTTACACAAAAGAAGATATGTCTGGATAAAGGGAATGCAGCAAACAATTGCCTCCGGCGACATGTTGTGTGTAGGGAGAGAAATGTCGCCATTTGGGTGCAACTTGTTCTCAGTTTCATAAACAAATAACAATAACCCGGCGTGAAAATTTTATTAAAAACACTAAATTTAGATCCACCAACGGTCTGAGTAACCGTTGTTTTATGGATTCCTGCTTTTCATGTGTTTTCTTATATGACCCAACAACATTTCAGCTACCAGTTTAACCGTTTTACATTTTGTACAAAATCTATGTCAATTGTGACAAAATTGTTTACAGGACCAACACCGCTACCTTTCATCGGTAATCTGTTGACGATAACACAAGAATTAGAGGGAGCCTTTATCAAATGGAGAAGGGAATATGGCCCTGTTTACAGTAAGTCGGATAAAATCGATGAGTTAAATTTACTTTTCTCGAGGGAAAATGCTGTGATTTATATAAAATATAAAACAAGTGTTTGATTATTTTTAAACAAAATGCGAGATTTATGGGATACTTGCATGGGAAACATTATAATTACATTTTGAAAACATTTTATTTTTCTTAAAATCTTTACCTTATGACTTTTAAGGACATACAGAAAACGTAAAAAAATTATTTTCGGAAGAATAATCCACTAATTTAAGAAGTTTGATCCAAATATGCTAAATTGTTAAATCTACTCTAAGCTTATGAATTCTAGCATTCTGGCTTGGATCTCAGCCGCTGGTTGTAATTGCAGACTACCACACAATGGTAGAAACGCTACAAAAGGACGCGGATTCTTACTCCGACAGATTTTATATGGAATTGTTCACGTTAGTGAGAGGCGGTGATTATGGTGTAATCACCACAGCTGGAGACTTATGGCGGGATCAGAGACGTTTCGCTATTCACACGTTCAGAGACTTTGGTTTCGGTAAGAACATCATGGAGCAGAAAGTGAGTGAAAATTTAGGCGTCTGGCCCAAATGCCGTAAAAATCTCATTAAAGTTGGTTAGAATTGGAGGAAGAAAAGTATGCATGATTCACTTTGTAAGATGGTTCGGATAGATATGCAATACATTTTTGCGTCATCTAAATTGTCAATAAGAAAATTGCTTAAAACTCTCTTATTTAAAACTATTAAAAATTAGTCAAAAGAGATCGATATAGAAACATTTATACACATTTGGCACTTTTAACAGTTCAAAATTAATTAACTACTAAATATAAAGCTGTTAATTAAATCGAAGAAATAGTTCGCAGCGAAATATTACACAAAATGTTACAACTATATTTGGTGAGACTCTTTTGTGAAAAATTTACTTTAACTACTGAAGAACTGCAACCATTACAACAGAGGACAATATTCTCAAAAATGTTTCAGTTATGAATAATTTAGGTGCTAGATGAGGTTGATTGCCTGATAGGCCGAGTGAATAAAGAAATCGACCAGGGGCCACATAATGGCGAAATCGACCTTGCGGCTTATATCGATGTTGGAGTTGGATCAATCATTAACGCTCTTATGTTTGGATATAGATTTGATGGGGTAAATTTTAGGCGTTAATACAAATTTGAAACATTATGTTTAATATTTTCAGGACAGGTATCACGAATTTCACCAGCTAAAAAGGCTTGTCAGTCGCCAAATGAAAGGTCATTGGCCGATTATTCTCATGATGAACAAACCGCATTTGTTCAAAAATTTGCCTTATTTCAACACAGAACTCGAGAAATATATGGCTGGATTTAATGCAATATTAGCGTTTTTTGATGAGAGGATCCGGGAGCATCAGAAAGAAATGGACAAAGTTGGGTGGGAGCAGCGCGAAGTGACCGATTATGTGTTCGCTTTCTTAAAAGAAAAGGCCCAAAAAGACGCCAATGACGAGGTACATCACGGGTTCAGGTAAATTTACTTAAGTTATTTTGTTTGGTAATTTGCAATTTTAATGTTGCATTTTCAGCATGCCGCAACTGCAAAACATGTGTCTTGACTTATGGCTAGCGGGGCAGGAGACCACGAGCACCACTCTCGCATGGGGCATTGCTCATTTATTATATAACCCAGAAATATGCGACAAACTGTATGCAGAATTGGACAAAGTAATTGGAAGTGACAGACTTATCACAATGGCTGATAGAGCAGATTTGCCGTACACCTGCGCGGTTGTTAATGTGAGTGAAGGATTTTCATCTAAAGGAAGTTCATCTAAAAATAACAACACGTACAAGATTTCCAAAATCTCTGGGTAAAAAATCCACTTATTCAATAACCTTTACTAGCACCGCTATTATTTGTTCCAATATTTTTAATATGGCATTTTAATAATTTTTGCTTTGTCTAAATTTGCAAAAACCAAATGAGAAATTGAAAGTTAAGAACTATAAATATTCTATGTATTTTAGGAAACATTACGAATTGCCAACATTTTGGTAAATGCCATTGTATCAAACAAAACCACACGCGATGTTACTGTTAATGGAGTACTGATAAGGAAGGGGTCGCCTGTACTCCCGCAAATAGCGGCACTACTCTATGATGAGAAGGTGGGTATCCTTGTTTTGACGAAAATTACTACTTCTCTAAAAAATGTATTGGGAGATTTGTGAACTTTTTTAACTATGATAAAATGAATAATTGTGTACGCTTTATAACGATAACTACTTATAATAAGTAAATAATTTCAGACCTTTGAAAATCCCAAGGCATTCAATCCAGCGCGCTTTTTGGATGAAAACGGCTTATTGAAAAAGATCGATGGATTTGCGCCATTCTCGGTTGGGAAAAGGTGTGTACACTCACTTATCAAGCAACCTTCGGTTTATTATTGTTTAGGCAATGCTTGGGCGAGGCATTGGCTCGAATGGAACTTTTCCTCTTTCTCGCAAACATCTTCAATAATTTCAAGGTATCGGGAAAATAAGCTAATGACCTAGAAAGTATAATGTTTCAGATCTCAATGGGAGACAAGAAGCCATCTTTGAGGCGAAGGATGGGTGTTACAGTGCAATGTCCAGGATACCGATGCGGAGTCCAAAAGAGACGATAAAAATGTTGTATAGAAGCAAATGAGTTTTGGAATATGAATTTGTAGAGTATGTACTTACATAAAATTATTACTCATTAATCAATAGAACATTACAAAAAGCAAAATGTGTGAAAAATGGAGATCATAAGTGGTTCAGAGCAATGGCACAGGTGTACTATTTCGGCTACAATTTCTGCTGCTGCCTCTAGCCATATGACTTAGAGAGCGGTTTGGTCTTGCTTCCATCTATAATTATTCACCCATTAGTTGAGTAAGAAAATTCTACCAAACCTGTTTAAAAGTTTTAATACAGCGCCTTGAAAGAAACGTCTCGAAAGGACGTTTGATCTCAATGGTTCTATGAGAAGTGAGGATTTGATGGTAACCCAGAATTGCGATTGCTAGATTCTCACCCAGGAGTTTATCTGAATGTTTTGTCATAAAATATGAATTGAAATTGTTGGAAATAACATGTGTCTTCCAGGTATGGTGTAGATTTGGCATCTGGATCATCCTTCGGTCTATAAGAGAAAAATGACACTTCCAGTGTGTAACATAGACAGTTGTTGTCCAATATTTCGCCCATTGCTCTAAATAAGACTGAATGATAATTACAAATTAGTGAAAAATGTAGCAACGAAATAAATTTTAGACCTACCGTCTATTTGTACCTGCCTTTTCCACATCCGTATTGAACTGAGTATACTGCAAAGAATAATCCTCAGTTGATTGTGCTAGTAGATGTGGAATGTATAATTGTCTCTCTAGCAACTTAGGTAGAGTGTGCGGAAGGTTTCCGTATAGAAAAGAGTTGGTCTGTTGTGAATGTGCATGGACGTCGATACAAAGATATAATTCTGTTTTCTGAAAAGAACTTTTTCATAAAATATTACCTTACCGCTATATAACAAAATACGTTGCTAAAGCGCAAAACACGTATGAATAGGAATAAATACGAATAGGCATAAACATGAAATCAGCTTACCGGATTGCTATGATATTGTAACAAGAGATTCTTGGCAGCTGCTATACTTGGATGAGCCCAAACTGAAGGGTTCTGCCATTGGCGATTCAAGTCAAATCCCATTAATGAACATCTAAACCGAATCTATCAGATTCCATTCAACCGAGAAAGTAAGTCGGAATGCAATTAGGTTTCTGCAAAAAATGGAACAAAATGAATGAAATCTTTGAGAAAATTGAAACAATCTTCGACCATTTGTTTATAATACTACATTATTTTCCTGTTTCATCCCCCCAGTAAGCTAGCCCTGTGATTTCTCCGTGCTTCCCACGAGAAATGGCTTATATTAGCCAATTTTCCGAAAGTAATTTTTGTTTTTAGAATGTACCTAATTAGGGTAACTTTTAGCGGAGAATCCGAATATGAGGTCAAAATTTAGCTAAATATAGACAAAATATAGACAAATTTAGACTAAAATTTAATTATTTATAATAGTATATTTTGAAGATTCTGTCTTTTTTCACCCAAAATGTGATTCTTAGGGGTGCTTATTTTGAGACTTCTACCTTTTTAAGGGATCAAAGATCACTTATTTTGAGACTTCTACCTTTTTTCACCCAAAATGTGATTCTTTAGGGTAAGCTTATTTTGAGACTTCTACCTTTTTAAGGGATCAAGATCACTTTTTTGAGACTTCTACCTTTTTAGGAAAAGATCACTTTTTTGAGACTTCTACCTTTTTAAAAATTTTTGATTCTTAGGGGTGCTTATTTTGAGACTTCTACCTTTTTAAGGGATCAAAGATTAATTTTTTTTGAGACTTCTACCTTTTTTCACCCAAAATGTGATTCTTAGGGGTGCTTATTTTGAGACTTTTGTCACATTATCTGTCACAAACCAAGTAAAAGCGCACCTTTCATACATTTGTTGGACCCAATGTTTTGGGAAGTTTACGGTGGCGATTACATTATGAGCGCCTACCAAATGGTCAAAGACGAGAGAGAAAGAAAAGAGGAAAATCATGTTGAGAATTTTAGTAAGGATAAAAAACTATCATGTCAGTTTTACCGAGATTTGAGTGCAGATCAATGGAAGTATTCAGAGGAATATGACAAAATAGTAAAGTTTCTAAGAGAAACTGTTTCTGTAGCCCCATTTCAAGAAAGTATAAATATGCGAACACGAAAGGAGTTACATGTCTCACCTTCCTGCGACACTTGCATAAGTCACTTTTTAAAAGAAAAGTTATCCATAACAGATCCGAACGCTTTAGAAACAGAATGCAAGGCTTATAAAAATACAAGAAACGAATATTTAAGCATTCGGTTCAATGAGGTTAGGCAAGAATTTTCTGTCTTAAGTGAGTCCTCATTTGTGAATAATGAAGCTGTTATGGACAAAGATGATGATGATTGCAGTGATTTGTCTAAAAATTCCTCAGAATATTTGTCCGAAAACTCTTGGTCGTCCAAATATAACTCAGATTTTATATCAGTCAAATCGGATTCCGATTAAAGCTCTCTGTAAAGCAAAAAGCTACAAAGAAAAATATTAAAAAGGTTAGCGGTTGAAATCCCCTGGGTAATCCAAAAACCCTAAAACGCCTGTCTATTGAGGAACGTTCACGTCGTGACAGGTGTTACCACCAATACCTCAAAAAAATTTATAACTTATGCTTAACGAATATATACTTACAATTAATTTACGCTTAGGAACAACCCAATCTGACCGCTGATGGCGGTGGCCATACTGATGGCGGTGCGCGAAGCGATGACGAACCCAATCTCCCGCTGTGCACGCTAACCGCTTCCTAGCGAAGTGAGGGCCGCGAAGCGGCCCCACTTCGCTAGTTTATATTATATTATCACGCATTTTACAGCGGCAATATTAAAATGAGAATTACCTGTAATTACCAAGGTAAACACCGTCCTAAATATAGTGATGATATTTGGAGGTACAAAATTTCCCTTACCGGATTGAGCATGGGAATAATCCGGAAAATGTATAACGACCTTAATTGCTGTGCTTGTGCGTTATCACTCGCGAGAAACTGGATGAAACCTAAAATGTCGTACAATTTAATACAGTCAACTCAGGTAAATTGTAAATGTCGAGTAACATGAAAATGTTACCTTGTAATACGATGCTCGAGGGAGTCTCTCCCGGATGTACCCGTCCCATAATAAATATTATTTTTGTTTTTGCAGCACTCATTAGCTCCGGAGAAGCAATTGTTAACAAATCCACCCGTCGCTTCTGCTGAAATTGGATAGTAATGTTTAAAACACATGGCTTTGAAGAAGTCTATATTGAATTTCTGGAGGAGAATTTTGAAAAAATGAGCCTTGTTAAACCCAAAATTGGATAAAACTGGATCTCTGCATTAAATGTGTCACATACCACAGAAAGTGTGAGCGTTTCTCTCTTAAAATGAGGCATATCTTTAGCTTCCAACTCGCCAAGAAAGCTTTGAAGATGGGAGTAAGTGTATGGAATGCAATAGGAAAATTCACAGCGCTCATTTCGTGATTGAAAAATGTGTACAAAAGAGAGAATGAAACGGTCCCCGTGGGGCTGCGACTTGTAGTAATAAATGTGTTTTGCAGGCACTCGATTCCTAATAAATAATCGTGCAAATATATCTGTAGCTAAAATAATGTATTTGAATATATACCATTCTGTCTCTGTATCCGTTTTGTATACAGGAGCGGCGGAACCAGAATCAAATAGTGTTCGCATTTTAGAGAAATTGACCACATTGAAAACAACTCTCTGTAATAATGATAATTATTCTTTTGTGTGATATTTATGATAAATTCTATAAACTTGACATTGAAACCTTTTTTGAGATTATGATTTATTTCGAAAATTATTAGTTTGTCTTTCGATTTGTATAACTAAACAAACAGGAAAATATTTTTCATAATAATGAATGAAACCTTTTCTGATGTTTTTCGAATTTCGAATAATCATTTTATGACCAGGAAAAAACGGTGACATTTTAGCAATAAAATACAGAATTTTTAGAAGTTTGACTCGGTAGTTCCCAAATGGTATCCGAAAGTTTACCTGATTCGCCTTTGCATTGTACACTGCGAAATAAAACCACACTCGATGTTTTGGATTACATGTGTCAGGTCTGATGAACAAATCATATTCATTAGGGCCGAGCGCATCCACCCTTCCGAGGTTTCCTAAAAATGAAAGGTGAAATACAATGTATTTTAAAAGACATAATATTTATGTAAAGATAGTTATATAATCTTTGCCGAGTAACTTTGGAGCAAAATTTACCACTTTCAAAATTAGCGTCAAAAATCAAGGTGCCGCTCATAGGCCGCTCTTCATCGTTTGATGGCTTCTTGACATTGCCAATCAGAAGAAGATCCGTACTTCCGCTAGAAGGCGAAGAATTTGGATAATTGTCCGCCATAAAGAAGTATTAGCAACTTTTTGCTAATCTAGCCACCTTTTATTTAATTGCAGCCAAATGTGAAAAATGACTCAAGAAAGATCTAACGGAAAAATTTCATAACTGTTGCCTTTGGTCAAGCCAAGCGTAGAAAATTAGGAAATGCCATTATTGAGGCAAATATGGATTAAGCTCATAAAAAGGACTGGTCTTGAGACGGGGCACTTTTTTCTGAGAGTGGCATTTCCCGGAACGTTTAACTTGATCTTTGGGACGCCTACGATGGCTAACCGATACGGTGAAAACACACTATTTCAGAGATTGCAAAATCCTGATGACGTAAAAGGACCGCGAAAATGCATAGATCAAAGCGGAAGAATTTTGAGAAAAATTTGTCATAATCCCTTGAAAACTCCAACATAAATTTCGTAAAAGTTTACTTCTCTGTGGAAAAAACTTTTAATAAATTTCAACAAACCGGTAACAAAAAGTAGTGACTGTTTACTTCCGTAGCTATTATGCCGAATAAACAGTATATTTTCCATTTTAAACATTGAAAAATGCATAAAACTGCTATCTAACAGACTTGTGGCACAGCTGACCTGAATGAAAGATTTACTTAAAATCGCGCAATGTTTTAATAACAAAAACGAAAGATTCTTTGATCTCGAACCGTAATTTCGTATGACATAATTTTTGTGTGGAGATACTCTTCGCAAGATATAAACTCATGTGTTTTACACAAATATTTAACTCAAAACATTGTTGCTTTTTCGAATTTAAAATGACAAACTAAAATGCTGCATAAAATATATGACTGAATTATATAGCTGGGAACTTTTGAAACTGTATAATAAAATCATTTATACGCTTTCTATTGTCAGAACAAATTTTGGAAGACCCGACACCAAAATGTATAATATTATTGATTTTAATCAAGTTTAAATACTAATCTGTTACCAAATGCCGGTTTTATTAGCAAAACTATGTGTGAGTTATGGAAAATTTTAATTCAGTGAGAGAACCCGTGCTATGCTTCACCATAGCATTTCTAAAAATTTTGCTTACTGAAATCTTTATTCAGCCAAGATTCATAATTATATATTGGTTATCTTCTTCCTTTTTGATTGGTGCATTTTTATACATGTGTGGAATGAGTAGGATAGACAGAGCAAGATTACCGGCATATCGCCAGCGAGTGAGTGTAATTGCCAAAATTCGAAACTACGATTCGTTCAACGAAGCAACATTTCTCAACTATGGATTATTCCTCTTCTATGGAGTTCAAACCAATAGTAATATTTAGTTACAGAAATTTGATGTAAACGTTTGTAATTGTAATGGAAATCATTTCAAATGGACATATGATCACTAATATCTTACTACTAACTAGCTCTATTTTTATTGGATATTTAGGCCTGCTATAGGCAATGACAGATAACAATGTTGCTTGCAGATAATATTTCAGACTCATCATTACTCATATTAGGGAGCTTAAGCATAGAATCCGTGAATACTTTCAGAAATTATTACAAGTATAATTTCAACTTGATTAATAATTACGGCTTTCTAATGTGTTCAGATATCTTCTGTTAATTTTCTATCTGTTTGTCCCCGATTTTATTCTTTTCCCAATTGTCCTTTCCCTTTCTTTTTCACGTCCTTTTATTGAAAGTGCAATCCACGCGGCTGAATTAAACACGAAAGAATTACGTTAATTATTGTACTTTTATCGCTATTCTATTTTGTCCATAAATTTTATTATTTCCTGGTGGGTATAAATTCACTTTGGTTGCGTATTTCCTGCACAAAAGTTCTAATAATTATTTGTTTAACATTTTAAGCTGCATGATAAATCAAAACACTTTTTAAATGGATGTTTCATTTTGCATAAAATTATTTTTATAGAAATTTTTAAAAATAGACAAGGATTTTTTTCTGTAAGTTTTCTTTTCAATTTTCACGTTTTATTCAGAAATCTCAGGACTTTCGTTTTAACAGTAAATTTTCAAAAGCCGAAGATAGAACTTTAGAGTATTATTTTCCATCAAAGCAACAAACTATTGTCTTTGTTTTTACATTCGGATGAGTATTACAAGCGTTTAGCATTTCCCTGTGTTCGCAGATTTTTATTTGAAAGATGCTCTGAATTCCCTAAAGCAAACATATATGTAGTGTCCATGTAGGGATGCTTGCTGCGCCTTTGTATACACAAACATGTGTACAAAGCAATATAGTATTGGAAGCATGCAAGTGTTTTGTTATGTGTTATATGCCTTTTTAAGCACCACTTCGCGTTTATCCTTTATTTGACTTTCTTAAATACGACGCGTTTATACTAAATTTTTAACTTGCGATTTGCGCCATTAAAATTTATAAAAGCTGTTTTTCCTTCAAATGGGTGTTTTGGAAATATTCTATGAACTTTTTTGCGCTCCCTCCGGATGCGAGAACCAGTTGTTTATCTGATATCCCGAATAGTATTTGTACAGACACGCTATTTATAATCCACGGATCAAAAATAGTAATTCAGGAACATCTCTTGAAATTTAATATTCAAATGGTTGTTCAACTAGAAATATGGGCAGAACACTTAGTTTAGCATGAAGAATATTTTAAAGAGAAATTTTACCGCTTTTTTGTCAGTAAAACATACTTTCATTACTTATTTTCTTAGAAATAATATTCACTCATTAGAATAAGGAGCCTCTAGATAAACATCCATATTACTGGCCCATTGAATAAATAAATTTTATTATTAAAATAAGTTTAAAATTACATCATGGCTCTACTTCAGCTTAGTAGAGAGCTAACAGATTAGCATGGCTCAGATATGACGCTCATTTTCATGCAACAGGCATTCCCGCTTGCATCATATACTTTTTGCCACTCTTGCCACACCAGGCTTTATCCCTACTCTATTTGTTTAGACTGTCCCATTACCAAAGACTAGAAAATATAAACATTTTTCGCCCAAAAAATATCTCCTAGTTTCTGTTCAAGTACAATTATACCCGGAATAGCTTGAGGAAAATGACTACGGCTGATTCCAAATGTAAGCATTCCGTGGGAATTGTATTCAGCGACGGAAATAAGGAATAATAGGTATATTTTCGGACCGATTTGAAGCTAATTGATGCAAAATTGCATCATTCACCGCAGCGACCGCCATCATAGAGTGGACACCACAGCTCAGCTTCCTTCCCTTCTCGTTATGTATAATATATCAAAGCATTTCCCCACTTCAACGTGGCTTGTGTGCTTTTTATGGGGTCTATCAGCTGGTAGACTTCCACAGCCCCAACAGGTGTTCGCCATTTTATGTTTAAATTTCTCTGGATTTTATTTGAGTCACACTTACTGACATTCTTATAATAAAGATAATATTAGGTGAGAATGAGATTTCGTTATCATGCTAAATAGTTATCATATAATGAAATGGTGGTTTAATTACGGCATTTTCTCTTATTATAATTGAATTTTTTGCCTCTCTCGATTTTGTCTGATCATAATAGTTAATGTTTTCCTTGACAGAGCATTTGATATGTTTCTCTTATTTGCTTTGTTCGAAAGTTTTATATAAATTTTAATTCGATTAAGAATAAGCTATCTTTGCAAATCCGTATAATTCAGCAGTTGCTATGCCTATTATGTGACATTTCTTTTGATTTTGCTCGCCTACAATTCGGGTTAGGAATAAATCACACAGAGGAAGCGTGATCTCCAAGGTTTCATTGGGAAGTTCTGGATTTGCAATAGGAATTGTGGGCTACTCCAACCTTTGAATAGCCCAAAAGAGTAATTGCGTTCGTGAAGATGATAATAGGGCCGGGCCTTTACTTGGGGGACAAATTGTGTATTGGGAAGGAAGTGTTATCATTGTTTTCCTCGGATGCATTCAGGTCTTTGAAAATAAATTTTTGCACTAACTGTTGTAATTGGTTAATGAAAGCGTTTGAACTTCTATCAATTTCGAGCAATTTTTAAGCATACAGCGTGCAATTCATAAATTTTGGAAAATATTTCTCGTGCCATACACAGTCTCCTTTTCCAATTTTATCTTTTCATTTAAAATGTTTTTACTTTTTTCATCTCTTTTGATTAAAGATTGAAGTCAATTTAGAAGCGAATATAAAATTTTTATTTAGAGATATTATTTGTTAGATACAAAAACGTGAAAAATTTTGAACTCTGTGATACTTTTCACGGTATTTTCTAATTTTTATAATATGTAATACTTACTCAATGCGTTGGACATACAGTGACTCATTTCGATGTCCGATTTTCCACAAATTTATGAACATCTCGTTTTCTGGATCATCTCCTTTTCCTTTCCAATTTTTACGCGGACTCCTCGTTCCTTCAAAAGTGCATACATTTGATTCGAAGAAGAGCAGCCGATTTTTATTAGTAATTTCACCCAGTCTCTTTCTCGTCTTACATTTTGCTCTTTCCTGTATAATATGTTTCTTTCACTGAAATTGATTTCTCTGTGTTTCCATTGTGCAAACCAAGTGCACTTTTTGTTCCCATAAAATTGCATCAGCCTTACTTTTTATTAAATTTTACTCAAGTGCATTTTCACTTTTATCTCCAGACAGATCGGGCCATAACGGGTGATCATAAATCTTACCTTAGAAACAAGATCTTGTTTATTTTATGTGATTACTTTGAACCATTTGCTCCCGTTTAAAAAATAAATTGTCTACAAGGCACCTAGACAAGATTTTAAATATTCACTATTTATTTATCGTTTGGAATATATTTTATATTCAGCGTTTCCAGCGTTGACATCTAAAGACATTTATTATCATCAGCATTTTCTCAGGTTTTGTGCTTAAGCTTCGTAGGCAATTATAAATGAGGCCATGTGTTTTCTAGTCACAAGCTGACTATGTCTGTGCCGGCACACATTGTGTATTCTTTGTGGCCGACATTTATATTTTGTGGTTTCTAGTTTGGATTAACGGCTGCTATATAATCTGTTTAAATCCTTCATTGTTTAATTTTGTACGGACTGTGGATTACCAGCGCCTCAAGCATTCTTCTATTTATTCATATATCGAGGTTTACTGTTTTTATGTCAATGTCCTTTTGTGCAGTCATATATTATTAAAAATCTTCCGGTTATTTGTGCAATAATCGCAAGTATTGTTTAAATTTTGTCTCAATGTCTTTGCACTTTCACAATATCCATCTCTAACTCCCACTCCATACCTCGATGAAGTAAATATTAATATAAAATTTTTGACCAACAAAATAAACTCTTATTTAAATATAAACCACAAAGCCGCATTTCTCCCTTTATAAACACCGTTCGTCACACCGCTTCATAAATAATAATGCTTTGTTTGTGCAATCGGTGTGATCGATTTCAGAGGGATTGTTTCTTTGTGGTCTTATTGAAAGATAAAAACGTTTCCTTCCTTATTAAAATTGTATTGAAAATTTTGATTTTGCCCTTATCTCACATGTAGCATTCATATTGCTTACAAAAATTAATGTATAATTTCAGGCGGCACTTACTACGCAATAATATCGGAAACAACGCCTTGAAGTCACCATCTGAAATTCTATTGTTTCTAATATGCATATTAGTATTTAACCGTTATAATCAATCCGAGCTTTAACATACCCTTACATTTTTGAACCGGTGACCTGCTATTCACTGTATTTAATTTCCAATTTTGCTATAGTTTCACATTAAAAATGCATCAATCTTACGCATTGACCGTTACCTTTATTTTGCTTTTTGCTGGACAAATTGTGACCATTTATGCAGAGAATACCCTTGTCGTTGACCCTCTTGAACTGAGTGTAGTCCGAGGAGGAAAGACCACCATCCAATTTAAATACAGGTAGTAAATTTATGTTTAAAATAAGACAGTTACTGATTTAAGTCTAATATTTTAATTACGAGATAAATATAAGTAGAGTAGAAGGTTTAAAATTTCAAATCACTGATAAATCATTAAGCACACAGAGTAGATGGGTGAACTTGATTTTTTATTTACTTCAATAGACTAATTATATATTGATACCTTTTAGTGGAGAACCACTGAACGACGACCTGTATATCGAGCTGGAAACAACAGCAGCAAATATTCGTTTAAACCCATCCACCTTAGTGCTTGGACCAAATACCACCACAGCGAATGTTGAAGTTAACGGATTGGACGTGACCAGCCTCACATTCATCGACGTCAAAAGTTGCACGTGGGGTTCTGGGAATCACACCGGCGATGAGTGTCCATTCAAGTAAGAAATTCTTACTAAAACATTAAACTATATTGGAAAACCGTTTTCATATTTTTACTATCTTGTCCACTTTTAGCAAAACGAGTGTCTTTGTGCGAGTTAAAGTGGTCCATAGCCACACAATCTCTGTACTTGTCATAGTCACTGGCTGGATCTACTTCTTTGCTTGGAGCATTTCTTTCTACCCACAAATCATACTCAACTATAAGAGAAAGAGGTTGTTACTTTCATTTGTATGTACATGATAATGTTTATTTTAGCGTCGTCGGCCTGAATTTTGATTTTTTGGTCCTGAACGTAATCGGATTCTTCTGTTACACAATCTACAATGTTATGCTTTATTTTGATGTCGAAGTTCAGGTTCAAATTTGTATAATTTTTAGAGTACAACTTTTGATGATATCTTTATTTAGAACATTTACATCGAAACACACGCTCGTAGTCTGATTCCAGTTTTGCTAAACGATGTCGTTTTTGCTAGCCATGCTTTACTTGCCTGCATTATTACAGTTTTCCAGTGCTTCATTTATGAGGTCAGTGTTGAATTTTTTTTGTATGTCAAGCCTTTTGAATCAAATTCCAAACAACCAGATTATATAGTAAATCCTGCTTTAACACTAATTTTTAGCGTGCTGCGCAACGTGTTTCATATATTTGCTGTGGTTGGAGCTCACTTCTTATTGCATTCTCCGGAATTTCGCTTCTGATGACTCTTGTGAATGTACTAAATTGGCTGCAATTTATCAACTATCTGGCTTACGTGAAAATGGCAGTGACTTTAAGCAAGTAAGTGAATTCCATAATTGAAATTAGTAACCAAGATGCAAGGTGAAATTAATTGATTATTCCAAATGCTGATAGCAGGCGCTATTATGATTATTTATAAAACCCATAACAATAACATGCAACGGGTTCTCTGCAAAGATAAAATCCTGAAAAGTAGCAATATTATAGTTCGTTGAAATACTGTCCAGTTATTGCTGAATGAATAACAACATTTCATAATTATCTGTACCTGCAAAATATTGACATAGGCTAAGCAATTTAATTTAGATACTTTCCACAAGCGATCCTCAATTTCCGACGTAAGAGCACTGTGGGCTGGTCTATTGGAAACGTACTCCTCGACTTTTCTGGCGGTTTCATGGACATATGCCAAATGGTGTTGCAAGGCTCTAATACAGGTTAGTTCGCTACTTATACAAGTATACTCATTATTTTTAATTACTATTACCGAAATCTTTCTTTGGAATTGTGAATAAATACTATCAAATTTCTGGTATTTTTAGGAAATTGATAAGACGTAATTTATGATAATAGAGTTTTGGACTAATATAACGATGAGTAATGCATATTTATTACTTCTTACACTTACAGAGGACTGGAGTGCATTCTACGGAAATCCAGTAAAATTCGGCCTGGGCATGATCTCGATGGTTTTCGACGTTGTATTCATTGTACAGCACTATGGTCTCTACAGACATGCAGATGTAAGTTTAAGTTATATTTTTCAATTCCATACACACCATACACCAATTCCACCAATATTTTCATGTGGACAGTATTACGCGTATCTTACAAAAATAAATTTTTGTTAAAAAACTTAAAAAAGTAGAAATAATACTTTTGTATCAAATATGTATGATTTCTTTGTTTAATTAGTTGAGAGAAGACATGAAACAATAAATGTAGAGTAAATTTTTATATTCTACACTCCGCATTAATTTCACTCTTTTCGAAACAAACTAGTTACATTTCAGCCGGAAGCTGACTACAACCAGGTTGATACAAACGATGGCAGCACCTCGATCACCAGTGAAAACCGCGAGAGAACACCTATCGTAAATTCCATTCCCGAGATTCGAACATGAAATATCTGTTATAAATGTATACTATTTTGTTCGGATTCATTGTCTATATATTATGTGTAAATTAAACATTTCGTAAAGATAAACATTTTATGCATCGACATTTGAAGATATGTAAGAAATTACTTTGGCCTTTTATAGATAAGTGATTTGTATACCATGCTAAATTATTGCATCAGAAATCATAAAACAAATCTTATTTCTAATATGTCTATTAAAATTGTCCCTTTACATTAACGGATTTTACTTGTAATATCCATCGCAAAAATTAATATTTTCATGGTGATCTGTTTGCTATTACCTATAACCATATATAACCTTGCGTAATTTTCAAACATTTATTTTTAAAACAATACATAGCTGTTTAATATAACAGTCTAAAATAAATTAGCATATCACAAGCAATTTTGATAATGACCATGATTTATGTTCTTAAGGAGCCAACTCTGTCACGGGGGATCAGGCGTAGTTCACTTCCATATTTCTGTAACAAATCAGTTTAATATTTATATGCAGTAGATATCCATATGGGCGGTTGGAAAATTTGGAAATATCGACTTTGAGGTTTTGTAGTTAGTTTCTTTTTATATAGTGAGGTCGATATTGAGATACAAGCCAACATTTTCCTACTTACGATACAGAATGGAACTAATTTGATATTGATAACACAAAATTTGAAAAGTGCATTTTATTACTTAAAGTCATTTCGAATAATACCGATTAACGTCAAATACGTTCAATTTTGAACAAGATTGAACAAGAAAGAATGAACATTTTGGAATAAATTATTGAAATTTTGTTCAATAACCTTAAATAATGAAATTTTGGTTTTCCAAAACTGAGCTTTCATTTTTCGCTATCTCGAGCTTTCATAATTACAAATATCTCATAACGTCTTGCTACATACATATGATGAGAAAAACGTACCATAAAAATATTCGCTGCAGACTGTGCAGGGTTCACTGAAATGAAGCAATCAGCCATTTAATTACATTTCAAATACAAATTACCTCCGATGCCGTCGTTGGTAATGATGGCTGAAGTCGAGGGATCGACTTTAAACTCCTCTGCAGCGAATTTCAGCACGGCTGTGAAAGGTGCGGATTCGGGAACACTAAGTCTAAAATTAATGTTATTAAACTAAGGGTCGGCCTTTCGAAAACAAAAATTTATATGCCAAGTTCTTGAAATATTTGCCTATATCACATGATTCGTGTCAGAAATTGGCAAATGTTTCTACTAGAATGGTTTTTATCAAGATTACAATTTGCTTCAGTGAAAATATTTTTCAAAATTTTATGTGAAAATTACACTAAATAACTACAGGAATAACAATTGAAATGCATTAGATTTTATTAGGCAGAAATATATTCCATCACAATTTCTAAAACGCAGTTATATTTAAAAAAGTTTCACTTACACTTTGAACGGGAGCTTTGGATCGCTGGTTAAAGTGATCTTGAAAGTGACTTTGGCACTGCTCGTTTCCGCTGATTTTTTAGCAGAGGATGATTCACTTGAAGAGGACTGTATCTTCTCTGCCGTTTCAGAACTGGACATTGCTGACTTGATCAAATGAAAGTGTTGATATGGAAAGAACACCTGAGAGGTTTGTCCACTTACTTGATAATTCCAGTTGTCGATTTGGCTGAATTGACCCCATAAATGATATTCTCGGTGGGACAAATTCTTATATGAAGGCATTATTTTGGCAACACTGTGGTTATGCCCACCACCGGATTGAGCCAAAACGGTGCTATTAGGAGGTGTTGGGAATCGTGGGAAGCTAACAATTCCGGACTCCACTATTTACCCGAGTCTGGCGCTATCCCGAATGAACACCACTGTCTGGCATATGGGGGAATTCGCACACTGGGAGAGTCTGTGTAGTGGGGAGTCTTGGTAGTCCTTAAATATAAGCAAGTCTAAGCTTGATATTTAGCTAAAAATTCGTTCAGATTCGTGCTCAGTGACCTCTAGAACCCTTAATTCCACTCTTTTCCTCTGTTATAGTCCAAATTCGGAACTTAACCTTGCTCTTAAAAATGTTCTGAATAACAAACTTCGGACCCGTTTCCACAAAAAGGCCATTTTTGATCTTCCTGTGATCAAAAGCCCTGAGGGCACCACTTTCGATTCGGTGGTGTAATATTACACACATCGGCGCCAAGTGTCTCAAAAAGCGTCCCAGCCGTTTTCAGCCAAAAATCAAATCTACTCTTATGAAAGATTTTTTTTTGCCAGGAAGCAAGTTGAAGTGTTGCTCTATCATACCTGGTGGGTGAAATATTCGTCCGTATTGTTATTATTGAGATTTTGGGCTTCAAAGTTGGTACACTTTACGTTTTTCAGTGTTAAATGAGTCAACTTTAAGACCCGATTTAGAAATAATAACAATAGAGACGAATATTTCACTTGTACGGAATGGTCGAGCAACATTTCAAATTTAACTATTTCATAAAAAATCTTGGACAAGAGTAAATTTGCGCCCATTACCACATTTTTTAGATTTTTTTGCCAAAAAAAGGCCATTTTCGCGTATTTTGGAGAAAATGCGAATTAGTACGTCGGAAATCGACTGGGATTTTTGGTAGATACCCTATTTCGGGTACGGAGAATCCGAATTTGACCTCAGATCGGGGGTGGTCCCGCCACGAAAGTTGGGAAAATTGCGTTTTTTAGCGTTTTTGGGCGAAAATTATCACAAAATGGTGCCAGAAAATTAGTATTGATGGTATTTCATTTTGCAGTTGCAAATTTTTAATCAATTGTGGTCCGGTAAACACGAATTTGTGGTTATTTTTAAGAAAATTCGGTATTTTCGCGAGAAAAAAATTGATTGACGGACGTGGGGTTCGAACTTGAGACGAAAAACGCTCAACAGATCGTCCGAAAATGGCCATTTTTGACGTGATATGAAAAAAATAATTGCAGATTCGGCATCAGCGCATCGAATTACCCCTAAAAACACTCATTGCAGAAAATTTTTCCACATTTTCAAAAAATCGATTTTTTCAAAATCCATGTGGTACCCCCTATGGTCAAAAATGGCCAAAAAATGAAATTTTTTTGGAATGTCAGCAAAATGTGTTTTTAGGGGTATTTTGATGCGCTGAGTCCGAATCTGCAGTTATTTTTAACGTAACGCATCAAAAATGGTCATTTTTGGGCCATTTTTTAACAAAAACGCAATTTTCCCAACTTTCGTGGCGGGACCACCCACGATCTGAGGTCAGATTCGGACTCCCCGTACCCGAATTAGGGTATGTACCAAAAATCTCGACATTTTAACGACAAAAACATGGCTGTGACGCATTTTGAGACGGCTCCCGTACATTTGGCGCCGATGTGTACAGTATAGCAAGAATTTTGCTTACTTAAAAGATCCCATCATCAATGAATTGTGAACTTTGGTGATATCGTATGACTTATGGTAAGAAAACGTAAGGCAGATTTTATTCCAAACTTTAAAATAAAACGCTTAATTTGTGTTTCACTCTACTAAATACTTAAACAGAAATCGTAGAAGTAGCTTTTATAGCAAACCAATGTGCAGAAAATAAGTCAAATTTAAAATGATGGTGCCCTTTTTCACAAAATTGCCTTTGAACAAATTTAAATTTACTACGAAGCAATGAAACATGGTTGTGTAAATAACATTTACTTATTATCGGGTAATATTTTTGGATTGATGCCGAGACGTATTCCATACTTTTTTGAGTAGATTTTGTATTGAGCGTACAATCCCTCCCCACAATTCTTTTTAGGGCAAACTCGATTTCAAATTAGCGCCAAAACATAATTGCATGGCAATGGGGTTAAAAGGGGCCGCCGAAAATTTTTAATGAGGGGGATTATTCGGCAGGGGTCTCCTCTAGATTGGTAAAAAATTTGAGTGGGGCCTTTTTAGAGTAAAAATTTTCACAGTCAACACTTTTCCCTATTAGAGGAGGCTCTTTTCCTGATGCTGAACAGAGCCACCTCTACTAGGGAAAAGTGTTGACTGTGAAAATTTTTACTCTAATAAGGCCCCACTCAATTTTTTTATCAATCTCTAGAGGAGACCCCTGCCGAGTAATCCCCCTCATTAAAAATTTTCAGCGGCCCCCTTTTAACCCCTTTGGCATGCAATTATGTTTTGGCGCTAATTTGAAATCGAGTTTGCCCTAAAAAAGAATTGTGGAGAGGAATTGTATATAGTTCTGATTCTGTTTAATTGAACCAACAAGAGATGCTGTTCCACCAAACTAACACGCCGAGATATGCCTTCGGGAAAAGTCGAGAATCTCCATTTTTGGTGACCTACCACCAGTGAAAAAATTATGCTCTGGGCCCGATTTTGGTATCATTCGTCTTGTCTTGAGCTTGGTAGCATTTTGAGCTATCACTCGCCTTGATCCGTGAGAAAAAAATTCAGTGACGGCAGATAAGAAAATTAGTTAGAGGGAATTTTATTAATAAAGTTGTTTCGAAATATTTTTAGATCCTCTACAAAAATTCAAATATCCACTCTTACCTAAACCGCTGTCTCTGCGTTGCGTTCCCCTGTCCCAGAAATCACAAATCCTCCGTCGCCGCTCGGATTTGGGCGTGTGATATATGAATCGCTTCCTCTCGACGAGGCAAGTCGATTGGTACCGGTTTCAAGCCCGAATTCGACGACCACCGGAAGATATGGCTTCCGGAAATGCCGAAAATCCTGGATTTGGAGCGTAGTCCGCGGCGATAGCCGCGGGTTCTCCCTCCTTTTTAAACTAAATCTGAGGTGTTATTTTGAGTCTGGCTTTCTTTGCCCTCACTTTATTATATTAAGATATGATCTCTCATAGTTACATAATAAATAAATTTGTTGAAGCCACAGTCTACGAGGCATGGCTGAGTTCCGGCTGAAATTATTGAAACAATTGCAGTCTTTGAAAAATAAGTTTTCTCAGGTTATTTTGCTGTACCATTAATGTAGCGCAACTGTAACAATTAACGGTTAACCACAAAAACAACTGTAACATTACCGTTATTTTTCTGTACCGGACAATTGAACCGGAACTGAGTCCTGTTGCGAATGAAGTTTTTAGTTATGCTGTTAAATATCAGAAAATTCACAAATAGTTAAAGTTAAATTTTAATCAATTGCAGTATTCGAGTAAACGGCATATTTCGTCAGAGCTTCCTTGTCCACGGCTGATAATATCATTGAGTTGCTGAGAGAAACGTTTTAGTTCTTTCACACAGGCCGCTATTCTATCGGGATCCGTAAATTGGCACAGTTCCTAAATACAAATCATATAAACGCTTTAGTCAAACATATTTCGAGTTAAGAATGAGACTCGTACTTCATTGGAGTTATTTACTTTAACAGTTAATAACGTTTTTGATGGCACTTTTGAATGAACATAAAAACGTTGTGATATAAGAGTGCGAGTCAAAGGTTTCTAGAGTTGTCAAACATGGGAAAACGCTTATCATCTTTATAGTATATACTCTTTGTAAATATGATCTTTTATTCGCTGTGGTCACTTTAAATGGTATTATGCTTTGAATAGCCTGCAGTTACTTACCTTGGTGTCGAACTTGATGCACGGAGGTTTCTCTGGTCGTTCACAAGCAAGATCGGCGTATGTCTTACATCTATAGCAGCGACGACTTTCAGACTGAACAGTATGCGCGATAAAGAGTAACACACAGATCCAGAGAATCATCATATTCGTCATTTTGTATTTTGGCACAAAGACTTCTGTCGCGAGAATTAAAGAAAGCACAAAGTGTAGACCGGTTTTATATGTATCAGTTTTGTGTGGTCATAAATGGTAAGAGTTTGAATCATATTATCTGATTTTATGCATTAAAAATGTGAATTTTTATAAAATTCTTTTGAGCGGCAAAACCAAATCCTTTGAGTTATTATAAAGTTTGCGGTACCTTTGATGGAAGCCTTTGAAGAGCTGAACTATTAATAATGATGTATATATTGAAATGACGAATAATAAATATATAAAATAGTTAACTGTTAATATTTGTTCTTTTTAAAGCCGACATCTCCAACCACTCCTTCAGATCTTTTAGTAACGATAGATTTTTAGTGACCTTTCTAGGGCTTTGGATTTTTATTTGTTAAATTCCTAAATTCTTATTTTTTGTGTTTAATCAACTATTTTATTTTCGCATTACAGTTTCTTTTGACTTGAGCTTTGTCAATACAAAACAGATGTGCAACAGTGGTTTACAGAATATATAAAATTTAGAGGCTAATTTAATCATTAATTTGTTTAGGATAATGCTTCCGCGTATTTTTATAATTTATACAGTTGTTATTCTTCCCGCATGTGTACTAGGTAATGTACCGGAAAAAGAATTTGTGAGCAATGGACAGGGAACTGTGGACAAGAAACTGACTGAAAAGCATTCGCCCCTTATTGCGTTTAGCCCGTCGATACGATTCTACAGAAATCATTATGATTATGTTTTTGTGAATTATGAAGGCGCCATCTCGTTCGGAAGTAACGTCTCATATGACAACCAGTTCTGCTATACACACTCCGAATTTCCGCTAATTGCCCCCTTCTGGTAAGTCTGCCTTTGTAGCCTATTTGATTTATGAGTTTCTTAACAAAAATGAATTTGTGAGTATAAATATGATCATCTCCTGTAATTAAAGCTTAGGGGATTCAATTTTTCAATCAAGCTCTAGGGGGCTTTAAATAGAGGGGAGATCTTTAATTAAAGAGGGGCCTTAATTGTACGATGTCGCGCCGAAGGCGCGATGAAAAATGTTTGCGCCCCGCCGAAGGCGGGGACGCGAAAATTGTCGGGACTTTTTGGTAAATTCTTCGGATTTTGGCCATTTTTCTCAAAATTTGTGAAAATTTTAACCAATTTTGAATTGGCACCAAAAAGTTTTAGGAAAAATTTGAAGTTTTTGAGTTTTTGACAAAATTTTTGGTGAATTTTTCAATATTTTTCTAAAATTTTGCAAAATTTGGTAAAAAACAGCAAAATTTGTAATAAAAATTCAAATTCGCGCCAAAAAATGTGAAACTCGGAAAATTTTGGGACAAAACGCATTTTTGAGGGGGCTTTAATTAAAGACGGGGTTTCAATTGCAGGGAATACGGTAATGTTTGTTTAACCCGCTGGGACCCATTGTTTTTTTATTCCTTTGGGCGCATTTTTTCGAAACTTTAACACAATCACCTCCATATGCTGTTCAGATAGCATCACCACTCATAGAAGAAAGACAACGGCAGTTAAAAAATCGGGGGTCACAGCGGGTTAAACTTTATGTACGCTTCCACCAATTACAATTCACTGACTATTTATAAAAGTTACAATAGGTAACGTTGGTGGCCATATAAGGCTACAAAATTATTTAATCTTTTGTCTTTGCATGTTTTTAGTCTTTGAGTTCCATAAATAAACGATAGTTAAGTGTTATTAACGATACAAGTTTAGGATGAATGCATCAGTGAAGAGTGGTCAGGTTTATTACCGTCAAATTCCACTTGGATATGAAGAGTTGGAAGAACCGCTGAGCAAGCCTCTGAATGCGATCAAATATGCCTTTCCGGCATTCGTAACTTCCAAATGGCAACAGGCCTTGGTTGTGACATGGCACAATGTAAGTCGACCTAGAAGCCTTGACCAGAATTCCATGCTCATCGCCCAGGCCATCATAGTTACTGGAATATATGACAGTCGTGATTACACATTTGTTGTGTTCTTCTATGATAGTGTTCCTCACAATGCCAGTGGTGAGTTTAACTATGTCAAGCATTGCAGAATTGATAAGTCCTACAGGATATATATATGAAAAAATTACTTTAGCCACAGCTTTCCTTGGTTTCGACTCCAGTAATGAAGGACGCTTTGCGTTGCAGCGTTCATGTGTGGGCGATAGAATAAAAGTCGAAGTGGAAACCAATCTTAATGGACCTTATCAATCTGGACTGTGGGTATATCGAGTGGATACTGAAATCGATGAGCCTGGCTCATTGTGCCCCGCGTTGACTGTTCCCTCTTACGGCTACTGCAGAACCAATGATTATCGTGTGGGGTACGCCTGCTTTAACATTATTGCGCCATGTGATACACTTTAGCTAAAAATCAATAATCTTAGATAACAAAGATTCAATAATCCTAACATCTCTTATGATCATCACAGACTTTTCCGTTTGAAATTTGAATTAGCTCTGATATTTATAGCACGCTACCAATTGTAGTTAACTCGTATAAAGGATTCTAGGTATTATTTCAGTGATACGGCTCGTTGCGGGTGCAATGTTGGTTCCGAAGAGGTCATTATGAGATGCGTAAAAACATCGGGTGGCGATCATATTTGGGCTGGAAAACTTCCGGAGTGCCCTGTGTATAGAACGACTGAAGCTCCCGACCCTGAAACTACAACGGATGGCGGGTCCCACTCTTCATCTGTCTCTTTCTTACAAACAATTCCTATGCTTTTATTAACTTTCTTAGTTGCATTCTATCTCTGCTAAGTGCTTAATCGTATAAATTTGTGAAAATTTATGTTTTCTATCTTTCTAAATTTCTAATATTTCATATGGAAATCCGTAATTTATTTTTATTGTTTAAATAAACACTCCATATATACATGAAAATAAAACAAAAGGTACATTTACGAAAAGTAGTAAATTAATAATTTATCGCAATTATTCCAACCCTTGATTTCAAAACTCAAACGTTTTTGTGTTGCAATTGAAGTTCAAATATAACACTCTAAAAAAACCGCTTACGTAACGATGCAAGATCAAAAACCCAAAAACTTCATACCGTAATCCGTATCATGCCTTAGTGTAGTGCCGGGGAGAAATATTGCTTCGGATTCGTTATCAGCGGCCCGAAAAAACCGAGAATGCCAAAAATTGTCATAAACCCCAAAAAGCTGAGCTATCATACCCCGTATCAGGCATTTTTTTATGTGACGGGGTAAAAAATAAAGTCCTCTACCCCACTAAATTGCCCTAAGTACATACTATGGTAACGTTATTTCAGCGTTTCCGGGCTAAAAAGGCTAAACAGAGCGGACAAACAGATACATAGACAGACCGGAACACTTGTGAATTAGAGTGATTGGAAAAAATAACAATTATAAAATAGCAAAAGTTAAGTAAATGTTATACCGGAAGGGTTTTGCCAAATTTTATTGTCTGCTGTGTCCGCATTACATATCATTAGTTGTCGCAATTTGCGAGTAATTGCAACTCTGTACGGCCTTATTACGCACAATAATATAATATTACTGGACAAGGGACATAAACTAACTAGTCTAAGCATAATCAAACACATAATCGCACCATATGGTGAATCCAATGCAAAAGCCAAAATGCAGGCAAATGAGGGGAAAACTACGATTAAGATCACAATGAGCATTTCAATGACGAGAGAATGCATCAGTGTGAGGTAGAGAGAAAGCGTGTATCGGCCAAATTTGTCTTTGTTTACGTAAAGAAATCTGTAGCAACCAAAAATGGATAAACTGATTATTGCGGAGAAAGTTACTACAGCGAGCAAGAATATAACGGCGGCAAACATTAGAGACATCTCAGAGGCTTCACGCTAAAATTTTGTTTGTAGTTAATGTTGCATAAGATAAGTGCCTAAGGATATGGAATAGAGTAAGATTCAATTTTTGAATCGAGCATCATAATTGGCAAATTTAAATTAATTTCATTATTCAGTATAAAATTATAACATTAAAAAGCGAGAAAATATACCGTAAACTCTCTAATTTAACCCCCTCTTGTTTTACCCCCTCTAATTTTGCCCCCTAGAGGTCGATTGAATAATTATACCCCCCTCTAATTTTGCCCCCCACCCAAAATGCAAATTTTTCCAAAAATGCCAAAAATTCAAATTTTTGGCGCAAAATTTGAATAAAAGTTGGTAACATATTCTGAAGAGTATCCAGCTTCTTTTTAGGCAGAGAGTGCGTATTCCCAAAATTTTTTCTCATCATACAACTCACCAAAACTCCGACAACGCTTCTATTTTTAATCTTTTCATAAACTGCTAAATCAACCATTTTCATAGAGTGAATGAGATCATTTCGGCTGGCAATGTTCCAATGAAGCGGTGTAATAATTAGCACGCACAGCACGACAAATGGGATAAGGGTGCTTATGACGCTTGACGAAATATCGCAAAACACTCTTCTGTATAAATAATTGTTAATTGTTTGACAGTATCGGTACACAAACAACAAAGTGTTTGAGTAGCAAGTAAGAATTATGATGATAAAGAATATGTCGAGGTAAACAGCGAGAAAAAAGTCGCTTAAAATGACATTTCGGAAGATGCCTCCGATTAAAAGCATCGGATATGGTATTAAGGGCTCTGTCATCGTCAGTCCATATAAAAGTTCGACGAATAGGGATGTCGTTGCGTTCATCACGAGCCACCTATTGGAAAATATTATAAATATTTAATGTAATAACTTTCGGTATCATAAATCCTAGTTTAAAAACCAAGCAATCTTCAACCAAAACACAGTTTTTCAGAGCCTTTTGTCCTGCACGAAACTAGTTATACCAATTTTGTGGTAGATTTCGAGGTGAATTATTTAAAAAAATGTAAACCAGAAACGATACGAAAACCTTTAAACCAATGTTATATAAAATTGTTACCATTTATAACCACTCATAGCTGGCGGTGATTTAGTCAAGCAGGTCCACATCAATAGAAAATAGGTGCTAACTGCCAATGACATATTTATGCTCGAAATTATTTCAGTCGCGCGTACAAAATCGTTAGAGGGAAGTTCCAAACGATGAAATGCGGTATTACTGGACATTAAAAACTACATAAAATAGCCACTACATATTAGTTGATCAAAAATGATGTGAATACGTTTTCGCACTTTTGGGAATAATAGCATTAATAATTTCTCGAGTGAGACCAAGCCACCGTTTAGCTAGGTAGTGCTGTTTGGTCATATGATTAGTTAAACAATGCTGCTTATTTCACCTGTTGTTCGTGATAAAAATGGTTCAATTCGGAGAATTTTCATAATTTTCACTATAATTGAACAACGTAATTTGTATTTATGAATTAGACTTAGTAATCCAGATAGTAGGTATACTAGGAGTATACTAGTTTACTACTAGAAGTCGGAACGCGTGACAGCGGTGTTTTAAAGACAACTATTGGCTAAACGTAAAGCATCTGAGAGAAAGAAACGTAAAGATCCTTTTAGAATCGATATATATGTTGCACTTAATACTGCCGCGGCTTACGTTCGGGACCGGGCAGGAAGCCAGGTCCGGACCAGGCTCGGATGGGGTTTTACCGTACCGATGTTACGATTGAATATATTAAGACCAACATTGCAACAAATATTGGTTAAATTATTAAAAGTTCTTTGCCTAGGTCCACAATGGTTATTAGGCAAAGAATTACCAGCAGATTTATGTAGTCCAAAGCACTCATTTTAGGTGTCGATTTGGATGTCATTTTATTGACATTTAAACAGAACGATGCGAGACTCTATCGTTAGCATCCGGATGTATATTCGATAAATTTGTAATGGACTGTCATATTAGTACGTACTTAATTTAACACCTTATGTAGTATTTCAAATAACTTTCATTCGGGTCACAAAGCTTGATACCGCTATTTGTCATCCGCGCTGCCTGTCATCTAAAATTTTACTCATAGTAGCTAAACTCATCGTCAAATATGTAGCACATCTTTCTTGGCTTAAAAGATAATTTTATTATATTTCCATAACAAATGTTTCTATTTCAAATTTCTGCTTTATTTTTAAATAAATCATGAATGAATTATGTTGAAAAATATAAGAACAATATTTCTGGTTATTAAAGTGGGGCTAAAAGTTATCAGCACCGCAGCGATTCAATCCAATGTGAACATGATCGGTGTGTGGATTGACACCGTTATAAACTCGTTCTCCCCTACCGTTTGTCCAAATGCGACGATTATAAATTACTTCTTGGATTCCTCGGTTACAGGCAATGGCGACCGCGTGATCGAATGCCTGAAATAAAAAACGTATTGAGCTTTGGGCAGTGTATAAAGTTTTAATTACTGATCTGCCATTTGTGCCAGCATAAAGGTCAACAGCTCGTCCTTCAGCATGAAGTGATAATGTTTTACCACCGCGCACATTTCGATTGTTATATATTTCTGTTCGACCACCAAATTTATTTGAGAAATAGGTTGCTAATCTGAAGGTTTTGAAATTATTTTTAATGTCGTTTACCTTTCAAATGCCAATATAGTCAATGCAAAATTTAGCAACATTTGTATTACTGAACTACATTAAGGTGAAGTAAAACTAAACTACATTAAAGGATTTCACTAAGTTTACAAATAGATTAAATTATCAAAACATTGTAATCAATCGCTTTAATCTCGAAACATATTTTAGCATAGGGTTATGTTTAATTATTTAGACCTTCATAGGAATAAATCCTTTTATTCTGTATTATTTAACATTTATATGACAGAATTAAAAATACAATGTAGAAGGTAACCATTTAAAAACATTACCTTCGGGCACCAGGAGCAGGGCCACTAGTGGGACGAGTAGCATAGTCATAGTCACAGCCACATTTTCCGCCTGAACCCAAACCGCTATTCATGCAGCAGCTAAAAATACAAAATTAGGGCAAATTTTTTAAGAAGCAAAATGTTCGATTTCGATGAAAATTTACATACGTCAAAGAGATCATTTTTAATTAAAACGAAGAAAATTTAACGCCTCTTATAATCTTTTTACCTTATCATTATTATAGAAATTTTTAACGTATCAGTTTGATGAATGCCATAATTTCGCCAACAACTAATTGATGGCGTTACTTTTGCTAACTTCTATAAAAAGGGCTTTTTTGCGGAAATTAGAAGTTCTGCCCGAAAACGACCTGTACGAAAAAGTTTTTAGACAAAAGTGGACCCACAGAACATCCTTTGGTTGTGTCGGGCATAGTCCTTTTATTGTACTGGCGCGACACTGGCTTTGTTGCATGCAGGTACCACCGCGATTTAAACACGGTTTTTCATTATAGGCACCGAAGATGGCGAAAGGAACAGAGAAAAATGTAAAGAAATAAAATAATTTGTGAATAATCATGTTGAAATGCAATGGTTTATTGTTCTCTTAATGACTGGATATATAAAGGAACAGTTAATCCGATTATGAATAATCTACACCTGATATTTTAACAAAATATTTACGCCATGTGTTTCAAAATAATCAGACCAAAAAGCGTTTTTTACCCAACTGTGAACAGAAATCCATGGTATTTGGATACAAATTTGATTCATCTATTAAGAAACTGCATAAAAGCGTTAGCACTTCCGCTGTCTTCTCACAAACCCAAGAGTTTACACGTAAAACATTTTCGTGTCACAAATGTGGCTCTTTTTTTCACAAATTTTCGGATGTCACAAATTTGGGGTCTGTTGTCACAAATATGGCTCTTTTTTTTGTCACAAATCAATTTTCATCATCATAATTGCAATTTTGGCATAATTATCAAAAACATGTCATTTCTTTACCCCAAATGACATTTTCTATGAAAATCGAGACTTTCTTGTGCAAAATATAATTTTTATTCAGTAAGCACTAACTAAGAAACTTTTTCTGCAATTTCAATCTCAATTGGCCAGCGCTCAAGCCAAGTTCAAAAGTTGGGACACTGTTGTGAAGACGACTGTTGTGGTAGCCACTTGTACAGCTGAATGTCGGATTTTATAGCCTGTCTGACATCACCGGAAATTCGGAGCTCGTTTTAGTGTAGCATCTAATGTGATCTAGCATTGTCAATTCCAATTGTCGATTTTAGGTCCAAAAATATTAGCTTGCGTATTCTAAAATAATGTGATTAATATTGATGAGAATCTTATAAAACGATGAGAGACGCCAGACGTTTGCCAAGTCTCGAATTCGAGTCTCGCCCATCCCTGGTACATAACATGCAAGTAATCATCTAATAGCCATTTTGGCCAAAATAGTGGTAGTTATTAAATAAAAGGAACAAAAATAGCAAAAATAGAATCTGTGACAAAAAAGAGCCACATTTGTGACAAAAGACCCCGAATTTGTGATATCGAAAAGCCTCACGTGAGTTAACAGCCAATTTATTCGTTGACCGAAAAGTTAATTTGTTTATATAATAAATGTCAATTGCAGTGTTTATTTTACAAAGTCATAATCAATGTTAAACCGTAAGGCCTATCGTTAAAGTTGAGCGATTAACTAAACAATAGGAAAATAAAAACCAATTCGCTCTTAATTAATATTTATGTTTGTGTTGCCATATCTCCTATTTATCCAAAATTTGTTCTAATAATATATCCACAACATTTTTAAATATGGGAAAAATAGATTCGATTTAATGGCGAAGTTTTAGTGCAAATTTCCAATGGACATGTTCGATTTTACTTACCATATTTCATATAGTGCTTGTTTCATTTTTAAATATTTTTATAACAACTTGACAATTAATCCAAAGAACAACAAATAAATATACAATAAAAATGAACAACGAAATAAAGTGAAAAGTAATAACTTTGCCAAAAGTAACGACTAGGACCTCCATACGATCGGCTAAACTTTAATGAAATTATCTGTTTTTGTTTAGAAAAATTTTGAAAGCCTATTCACAAGGTATAACAAAATAAGATATATACATAATCATGCGCTTTATTGCATTATACTTATTATGCCACCTCCAAAATGACTTTTCCTTATGTCCTTGATGTCCTCGACCAGCTGTTTACGCGTAACTACAACAATAAATAAATAGTCTCAGAGAGCGGGCAACCAATTTAAAGTTACCTCTGGATCTAGACAAAAGCTCACAATCACATCGATGACAATCCGCAACAAAACACAGACCCTGGAGAGTCCTCTAAGTTTTTGCATGGTTTCCCAATGAAAACTAAAATAGCAAGCCGGCGCTAAACTCAGAAACAAAGCCCACGCGCTGTGTGGGAAATGGAATACTGCTAAACTCGCGACACCGACAGTAAGTCGAATCAAAGCGAATTGAGTTGGTTGACGTCGAGAACCAATAATCGCGACTTTGGCAGACGATGTCTGACGTCGAGAGATGCTAACGGCCATCGTTTCAGGCCGCCTGATACTGTGGCCATTTAACTGCTCGACTTGTTGCATTTCGGTGCTGGAAGCAGAGTCCTTATCAGCATTGTTACAGAATTTTGATTCTCTTTTGACCATGGTTTGGTTACGACCACTTAATTGAGTGCGCTTGCGCTTTGCTCTTCGAATAAGAATGACTAAAACAAGTTGCTTTTTAATAAAAGTAGAACTATCACGAAACCGTGATATTATAAATTCGAAATATCAAAAATACTGTAGTATCATTTCCGGGGACTATTCCTCCGTCTATCTCTCTCATTTTACAGACTCTTTCTGAAGGAGGCTATTTTAGAGTAAGAAGTTATTATATAACGACTTATTTTCCTAGTTATACGGCTTTCCCAAATTCTATTTGGAGAAAACGTTGAACAAAGTTTGTGTCCGATTATATATTTTTTGGTACTTTTGGATACACCGATATCGAAAGAGTCTGATTTGTATATGCTTATCGAGTACTACAAATTTAAAATATCTGACCTGTTATAATGAAACAAACAATTGTAGATACATAGAACACAGCTGTTATTCCACGTCTGAAGCGATATATGGGCATAAGACACTTTTCGAGATCACACCCAGACCACTCAGCCAACAAGTCAATTTTGACGAGTGCTGTGATAAATAGAGTAAACATTGTGAGCGAACCAAAAGCCGCCCAGCTGTAAAATCAAAACTAAAGACGGTTACTGTAGAATCACTTCCGGGGATTATTCCTCCGTCTATCTCTCTCATTTTACAGACTCTTTCTGAAGGAGGCTATTTTAGAGTAAGAAGTTATTTTATACAGTCGACTCTCGATATACCGCACACACGATAAGCCGCACTTTCGATTTACCGCACAAATCTGGCTGGAACGGATTTTTTTCATACAAAATTCTCTCGATATACCGCATTTTGTGCGGTTAAACTCGATATACCGCACAGGTTTTTGAGAAACCAAAGTGAAATTTTCTATGTAAAATTTTTCGTTTATCCGCACAAAGAAAAATGCTTCTGTTTTTGGCGCAAATTTGAATTTTTATACAAAATTTTCCTGTTTTTATCAAATTTTTCAAAATTTTTGCCATATTAGGTAAAAATTTTGCAAAAATCGGCCAAAATTTTTGATGTCCGTTAGTGATGTCCGTGCCCTCCGTCGCACGTTTTTTGGGGTGCATTCTTAGGGGTGCTTTTTTCAAAATGTACCTATTTTAGAGTATTTTTAGCGGGGAATCCGAATTTGAGGTCAAAATTTAGCTAAAATGTAGACAAATTTAGATAAAATGTACCTAAATTTCCGGTTTCCAGTGCTTATTTTTGTCTGTCTGTGAGGTTTTTTCGGAAATTTTTGTCTGTCTGTGAGGTTTTTTCGGGAGGGTCATTCTATCCAGTGCTTATTTTTGTAAGGTCTGGGTCCCCCTATTTTTTCTGTCTGTAAGGTCTGTGTCCCTCTTGCAGACTGAGTCTCAGACTGAGGCAAACTCAGACTGAGTCTGAGTTTGCGAGCCACCGCAGGTGGCGAGCCAGTCCTGTGGTCGGGCGCGGAGCGCCCGACCTTCCCCCTTGGAATGTGAGTGAAGTTAGAACAGAAAAGGCATACTGATATAGACTCCCCGCGCACTAGTTTGGATGAATGCCAAGAAAACCCAAATTTTGACACAAACACCAGGACCTTCTATCTTTTTTTCACCACAAATCAGTCAGAGACACTAATCAGTCAGAGACACAAATTAGTCAAAGACAACAGATTAGTCAGAAGGAGCGGCCGAAGGCGGCGACTGTCGACCTCACCCTAACCATATACGCGAGGCGCTGCAGGCGGCGAGCCAGTCCTGGGGTCGGGCGCGGAGCGCCCGACCTTCTCCCTTGAAATGTGAGGGAACTTAGAACATATACTCCCGAACAACAGCTGTTTGAGGGCCGAAGGCCCGAAATAGTCTCATGCTGCTCTACTCCCGAACAACCCAATGCTGACCGCTGATGGCGGTGCGCGAAGCGCCGCTGATGCACGCTAACCTCTTCCTAGTGGGGGTGGGGCCGCGAAGCGGCTTCTCCCCCGCTATTTTCAACTATTTTCCGTTGGACTCAGTGCTACAATAAAACCGCATTTTGACACAAACACCAGGATTGACTACAAATTTGGAAACACCACATCCAAAAACCCAGGGTGGAAAATTCTACTTACCTAATACTAGCGCGCGTTAGCGCGCTAGTATTAGGTAAGTTAAAGTATACCTGAACGCAATAATGCGAATGCATGTCCGCATCGTCACCTTATTCCTATAGTGCAGCGGTTGAGCCACTCCGTATAATTTGAGAATACCCAAGCAAACGTAAGTAATTAATGCACTCCAAAATGAGGTGGCGTAAAGTGTGTGAAACACCTCGATTACATTCGGACTAAAATCGAAAAGATATGTTATCTTTAATAAGGCGTTGCACAAAAATGTTGTAACATTTTAATCAAACGGTCAATTTTATTTTTCCGGCCCGCTTCCTTAATTAAAACAAATCTAATATACAAATAAAACAATAACGGCAAATACTTTCTTTCGAATTCTAATATAGGCTTAATATACATTTTGACGATAGTAAAATTTTAGAAAAAAAATGAATCATTGACAAGTAAATTAAGATAGTCCACGTCTATAAATTCTCACATACTTTACATGCGGCGATGACATCACTACATAAGCGAATATCACCAATGCAACCACGCAAGTGAGTAAGTCGCCGAAGGCCCTGTTCAATAAAAGTGCGTAGAATCTGCGCCTGACACGATGCTCTCGAATTGCCCTATAACTTACAAATATTACTTCTGATTCCAAATGTGTAAAACTAATTTTTACCTCGACGCAGCTGAGATGAATAGAATGCATCCTATCAATCCAGGGATAGCAATGGGCAATCCAATCCAACCAATATAAAGCCGGAGGATATGATCACGGAAAATCAGTTCCTCCTAGAGGTGATAATCATGTACTTTAGGGATTATGCAATTTTTTACTTAAATATTACTTCTACAAGTCGACAGCAGAAAATGCAAAACAAGATGATAATCATTTTTTATTGCTTAGCGAAAATACGAGGAAAAACGTTACAATTCCATAGAATGTCCAAAAACTATATTTGGATTTTAGACACATGCAAGCTTTGAAAAAACCAAAAGATTAAGGATAGAATATAATCTCATTCATAGTAATGAAAAAGCTAACCTCATCACTTCTACCTGCTAGGATTTGTTGACGCCTTGCCTCAGATGTATTGAGACAATTATTCCCGGTAATTATGTTTATCATTATCGTATATACAATACTAATAGTACAAAATCAAGCATCGTTTTTTCAAAATCGAATTTCGTCTTAGGGATCACTGAAAATTAAACTTAAATAAAAATAACGGTCATATAGTGTAGGACATTTATTTAGGTTTAATTAGTTTAATTATTTTAAATAGTGTAAAATTGCAAGTCTTCCCTACATAGAGTGATATGTTTCAGGTAAAGTCTGGCGAACGTAGTAAATGAATCAGTGACGACTAAAATATACAAAATAATGTTTAATAGTTGAAAAGAAATCAATGATGACAACCCAGAGAAGCCCTACAAATTCATGTGGTGGTTAAAGAACGAGAAGAATCAAAGGGAATAATTGCCTTCCATGCTCGGGTTTACAAATCTATCACCACCTATAATGATGCGCGCAAAGGGACAAAAATCCATCTAATCCCCAACAGTTCCTCTCCTATTTTATATAAACAGCATAAATGGCTTCTTAAGGTTTCATTTTTTCGCAGTCTTAGTGCTCAACACCACCTTTGGCAGAGTAAATCCCTACTAAAATTCTTTGTGAAGTACAAGATGTACGATCAAATTATGCGCCCAAAATTTCGGAGCAAAGTGCCATTTTCCTTTACTAGACTCACATATGCGATTAGACAAATATTGTTCGCTTTAAATCATTTAAGACACATCTGCAATAATTCAAGACACAATCTGCATCATAAGCTCAGCTCGTGAGAAGAAATGTAATTTCATACCTCAGTTTCAGAACAAGGAACCAAACATTTCAGCTTTCCATAAGTGGTTTCCACAAATTTGACCCTAAAAGCCGGAACAAGATTCTTTGGTTTTTCATTTCTTTTCCAGTCAATTATACAGGATTAGTTCTTTGGCCAAAGATTGGGAAATGTTTCAACCATTGTTTTTCATTACCAAAACTCATTAGTAATAAAATGGCGTAGAAAAGAGTTCCGACAGGGCAAATGGCGATTTGAATTTGCGCCAAAACATAATTGCATGCCAAAGGGGTTAAAAGGGGTCGCTGAAAATTTTTAATGAGGGGGATTACTCGGCAGGGGTCTCCTCTAGAGATTGGTAAAAAAATTGAGTGGGGCCTTATTAGAGTAAAAATTTTCACAGTCAACACTTTTCCCTATTAGAGGAGGCTCTGTTAAGCATCAGGAAAAGAGTCTCCGGTCCTATATGAGTATATGCGTGTCCCGAAGAAAAAATCAATAGGGGGACCCTATTGATTTTTTTTGGCAAAAAGTAATCCCCCTCATTAAAAATTTTCAGCGGCCCCTTTTAACCCCTTTGGCATGCAATTATGTTTTGGCGCAAATTCAAATCGCTATTTGCCCTGTCGGAACTCTTTTCTATGCCATTTTATTGTCCAAAAATTTATAATGGTAAAAGTGTTGAAACGTTCGTTATTTTTTTGTCCCAAAACACCGAAAATAGGTCCCAATTTCACTGCACAAAAACAGTGATAAACTTTGTGTCTCGTGTCGCTACGTATGTGTGCTAGATATCCAAGTAGGGTCGAAATTTGGTTAATCTCTAATAGCCAGCGACGAATTGGATGGATATCTCTTATAGATTAACCCTAGTGATGTTTGGAGCTTAGTGTCTATTGGGTGTAAAGCAGAGGGTTAGAGAATTCAATAATATAATTCGCGGCGTTTGCAAATATGTGCACACACTACTTGTTCTTATGACATAAACAAACACATTTTTGGAAATTGATTCAACCTTTTGCGTACTGAAACTCACAGTTGCAAGTTTCATTGATTTATTTCCATGCGCCTTAAATTACGTAGAACTTTATCCAGAAACATTACGACTTCTTTGTTTTGTCTCCTTTACTCAACTCCTTCATAAAACATAGGAAATGCGTAGTCACAATTAATTTGTCTACGCCATTCTTTGACCAACGTTAAGTATTTAATTGCTTTGTCTTGCAGGAATGTATTACATTCTAAAAATTACGAGAAACCCAAAGAAAAAATGGTTACGATCTCTGCCCAGTATTAAAACATAATTTTAATGGAAATAATAAAATAACAGTCATTATTATTTAAAATTTCTGAGCAATGCAGACATTATCGAAAAGTATCACTTCAAACCTTAATACTAAACGTCGCAGATCGCATGTGACTAGCTGCTACATAAATATTTATTCGAAATAACTAATAAATTCCCTAATAAAGTATGTTTCATTGGAATAATATTTCCCAGCCTAAAATCAGTCCATCATTTATGTATACAATCATATATCGTCGAATAAATTGTTTAAAATGGCGTGGTCTTTGATGACTTCTGGTAAAGTGATTTTGAGTCCAGGAACTGCTTCCATGGTCCGCCGAATTGTATCGAATGCATTTTGATTTCCTGCCCAGCTCCGTCTAGCAACGCCATTTGCAACATCCCAATTCAACATCATACGAATCCGGCCATCTACTTCCTGAAGAGAATACTTTAGGATCACAGAAGCCTTTAGTTTATTTACTCGTCTGGAATAACATTTTTTCAAAAAGAATACCAAAGTTCTGGATGTTTTATGCCTATTTATAATTATACTGCTTCAAATGCCGTACACCCCTGACAGAGGTCCCACTGTGCATCACATTTAAGTCATTACCACAGAACCATCTAACAGCATGCCAAATCCGCCGTTGATAACGTCACCCCAGCCCACGCCGCCGCCGTTGTGCAATGATACCCAGGTTGCTCCGCGGAAAGAATCGCCAATGGCATTTTGCACAGCCATGTCGGCAGTGAATGCAGAACCTAGATTTCAAGTTTAACTTTAGGTCAAGTGTGTCAATAATGGGACTAACCATCCTGGATATTGGCAGTTTCTCTGAAAGGACTGTCCGTTCCACTGACGTCGTGGTGATCTCGGCTTATGACGACTGGGCCTTTCAAATTTCGTTCTCTCACGGCTCTATTAAATTCAAGTGCTATAGCTACTCTACCGAGTTGATCCGAGTATAGGATTCTGGCTTTTGATCCAACAACCAATTTGTGGTCGTCGGCTTTCTGAATCCAAATTTGGTTGTCACGATATTGTTGGCGAGTGGCGTCGCTTATTGGTGGTAATTTAGCAGAACTAAGTTCAGGAATTGGCTCGTTATTGAGCAGTTTGTCAATAACATGGCTAGCTAATTTGTCAGTGAGTTGTAAGTCAGAGTCCAGTCCGGACGTGCAAACCCATCGAAAAGGTCCGAAGCCAAGAGAGAAAATGTTTCTGAAACGATAAAATATACTCTAACTTGTAATAATTTTCTCTATAAATACTTTACCCCATGATATCCTGCATATAACTCGGGATGACAAAACTTTTGTCATCAGTTGCATTTGGTGCCAAAAGCCACTGAGCACCGGCTCTGTAGCATTCCACCAAAAATGCGTTGCCATAGTCCCAAAAGTGCATTCCTCGTTCTTTCAATTGTCGAATGGCTTCTATATGACGTAAAAGACTGAAATTGATCAATGCTAGAGAAACTTCTTAAGGTTAATTACGAACGAAATGTATCATTTAATATGGAGAGGTGGGAACATTCAAGTTCTTTAGCATATATGAAAAGTGGGTTATTAAGTGTTTACTGTTATATTTCCTAACATTCGGCTCAATTTATATGGATTGATGTGCCTACCTCTTCTTGACCGCTTCTGTGAACGCTGTATTATCTTCAGCCATGAGTCTATTCGATTCATCAAAACTGAGTCCCACGGGATAGTAACCTCCATTGAATGGATTATGCAGACTAGTTTGATCTGACCCCAGCTCCACAAGCAACTCTTTTTCAGCAACGAGTCTTTCCCTAAATTCAGTTAAATCAGAATTTGTGTTATTCTTGTTCCAAAATCATACCATAAGTCCACAATATTTCCCAAGTATCCGATGCTGATAGCCATTTTCTGTTGTCGATGTTCTTTTATCAAATCAATAATACGGTCCAACTTATCGCTATACACATCCAGCCAGCCTTGCTTGTGTCTTTTAAGGAGTGCTCTTTCGTTTATCTAAAATATAAAAACATTACTAAAATAAATTAGATTTACAGTCATGATGAGTGGAATATTTTAACATATTTTATTATTCTACCTCCGCAATCACCCCAATGCAGCCACAGATCACAGCAGCTTTTGCTTGTGCTCCACTCATTCCACCTAATCCAGAACTGACAAAAACCTTCCCAGCAAGGCTATTTACTCCCAAATACTTTCGACCTGCGTTCATAACGGTAATCTAAAATCTGCTTTTAAATATCGCTAATTTTAAACAGCACCGAAACATACAGTAGTGCCATGTACTATGCCCTGAGGCCCGATGTAACAATAACTGCCCGCAGTCATTTGGCCGTACATAGTTACTCCAAGTGCAAAATATTTGTCATATAAAGAGCGACTCGAGTAATTCGGGATCATCTACAAAATCTGAAATTTTATGACATCTAAAAACTTTAATCAACACTAACCATTCCGTTTGTTATAACGACCCTTGGCGCGTTTCTATGTGATGGAAACAATCCGAGAGGATGTCCTGAGTATAGTACCAACGTCTGTTCTTCAGATATTTCTGCCAAATAGCGGAGTACGAGTCGAAATTGTAACCAATTCGAAAATACTTGACCGTTACCACCATAGGTCACTAACTCGGCTAAAAGTTTCGTTCATGTTATATTAGTATTGCATAACAAACTTCAAAAAATTTGAAGAAATGGAAAGTTCAACGCTATAAACTCAATAACCTGGAAATTGTGCTACTGCTGGGTCCAGATTGTTAAGAATCATTAATATTATGGCACTGGCTTGACGGCTTTTCGCTGGTATCTTATCCAATGAAGGAGCTTGTAATCGAAAGTTGGGCATAAATCGAAATGCATAAATATGCCCATAAGTTTTGAGCTCGTTCGCAAATTCTGGAGCCAGTTGAGAGTGAAAACGCTGAGGCACGTAGCGAAGAATGTTGGAAACCGCAAGCTAAGAATACGTTAACTTTTTTAGTTGGTAAGGTGAGAAATAAATGAAACAATTTACATACTCGTTTTTCGGCCGCATTCAGAGGAACAGCCCTTTTTGGTGCTCTTGCAGACTCTGTCGCTAACGTTTTGATCCATTCTTTCGGATAGTCAGGCAGAGATGAGCCTCCCAACAAATCCTCAAATAATAATGCTATTTCAGTAGAATTCATGGTTGTGGGAAATTTTTAATGAAATTGGCAATATGAGGAGCAAACTATAGAAAATATGTTTCCACTACATAAACAAAACCATAAACTAATGGATCAATTCTTTTGGGGAAGGACATCCCACGTGGTTATTCTCAAGACCGGTTGCGTAAGGTCGGGAGAAGGCGATATATTATTTCGTTCTTATGGAGGAGCAAAAATATTCTTTCAACGAATTGAGCAATTGCAAAGTGAGTAACTGCAAATAATGATCGTGGCAGAAAGCAGTGAGTTTTAATATTCTAGAGTTAATTGCATTAAATATTCGACTGTCGAACCTAATAGTATAACTTCCATGATTTAAACATGATCTCGTTGTGGTTAATATGATCCATGCTCCCAGATTATTTTTGAAGTCCGTCGAACTTTTATGTCAGATAATAGGCAACAATAAGTTTGCACTTTAAGAAGCTTCAATCTACCTTGTACAATTTGATCAAACTACATAAGACACGAATTATTACCTTCCTACTGTATGTCATAGCTTTTTTAATACGAAAAAACAACCTCTATATTTACCTTCCATTCTTTGCTTCATGTGATTTGAAATCGACTTTATCGAAGAATAAACAAGTAAGAGTAAAAACAAATAGGTTTGGCATAAGCTAAAATATAAGTGTTAATAACACATAGATTAGAGTAAATTATTTTGACCTTGTTAAAAATGTCTTGGGACCGTCGCATGGCACCGGATATGATTGCTGTATTGGGAGACAATTGAGCACATTTGGAAAATTTCGAGGAAAGGGTATTTTCTCTTTGAACAATCTCTGTTATCTTTCATAATTCGCCGATAGTAGCCATAGCGAAATTGTCCATGAGATTCTTCCCATTCATAGGTGCAAACGAAATTTTGTTCATCATCTTCGCAGCAAAAAGTAATCTGAAAATTTCAACTTCGGTATATAACATGAAAACCCAGATTTTAGATTAATCTTTAATTTATCATTCGGGCGTTAAATTATCAGATATTGGTCATTTTCAGACCTTTAGGCTTTTCAACCCGAGATCGACTATTTTTCCAATTTAAATGAGCACTTCCAATTTAACGTATTTTTGCCAAAACAAATATTCTTCAGGAAAAAAAATGAAAGTTCTTTTGAATAATTTTGACCTTTTATATAAGGGATTCATTACATAGAAAGCCAAATTGCAGACGTAGAAATACATTTTCCTGCTATTGCCAAAATGTATGCCTTTTTGGGCAGCTATGTAAAAATTTGTGCTAAACATAAGTTTGCAATCTTATTAGTTGCAGTTTCTATGTAAACTTTATTCCACATTTTGCTAAATGTATAAACAACGTTGTTTCAATATACCATTTATGCAATAAAAATGTCTTCAATAAGTTGTCGAAACCGTTGTGTAAGCGGGCCTTCACTCTCGTTTGCTGGAATTTCATCATGTGTTGGATTGGTCACTAGTGTCATTGCCATTTGCAGAACAGCGCATTTTAGCGATATTTTGTACGACGCGTTGACGTTGGATTTGTTCAGACGAATATTTTTCGCTTGCGAGCATAATTGGCTTAGGTCGGACATACGTTGGATATAAAAATCCAGCAATTCGTTTTCGTGTTCTTGCCGAAGGCATCCACTGCTATTAACGCCAATGATTGCTGCCAGGTCAGAAGTGAAAGATCCTGCAATGTTGATATATACATTGAATATATAAATTGATATATAATGTTCAAACTGGAGTCCAAATTTAATATGATAACTATTCTGCTTGGTGCAAAAAGTAGAGGACAAAAATTGGTATTTATAACTTCTTAAGATAACGGAGGCATCCACGATCGATTACACTATAATTAACACGAAAGGTTTTTGGACTTTTTTCGCTAATCCCAGAGGGTGACACCTTATCATAGCCAACTACCGTAGAATATCTGCATTGAAGCTTTGTGCAAAAAAAATTATCTAACCAAATGCTACAGAATTTCTAAAATGGAAATAAGACCAGTACAGAAAAATCGTTCTTATATAAGCCTAAATTGAGTTACCTGCATGACAATTTTGCCAATCTACAATTGCAAGCATTCGATCATCGCTTTCAGTACTTTCAGTTTGATTCTCGCTATTTCCTATTTCCCATAATATATTTCCTGGCCAAAGATCCTGGTGAACCAACACCGGAGGCATTTCTACAATAAAAATGATACATTTTTATTGTGGAAATATTGACTTACCGAACTCTTTCTTTGCCGATATTATCCAACTGAATTGATCGGCTGATGTCCATGAAAGCACTTCTTTTGCCCGTCCAGCATCAAACCATTCATACTTCTTGGAAGCTATAATCTCCACACATGATCTGGAATATTCCGCAACAGCGCCGATAAGTACATTTATTTGACAAAAGTTCTTTTCCAAGTCAGCTATTCCGAGACTTTGGATTTGTAGAACGCACATCTGTTCGATAAGGGACTTTGCCTGAATTTGATAAGGTTACGCAATTAAAATGAAACAGCTCAAAACCTGTTCGAGAGTTAGTCCCCTGGCAACGTTGAAATCGCTTTTCGCACGAGTAGACAAGTCTTCCATTAGTAAGAATCCCTAAAATTACGGATATATCAACGAGTATTTCAGCTAATATTTTTTGTACAACTGATCGATTCAGCATTAAAATATAAAATAAATCAATCAAAGAGATTCAAAAACGAACCATCTCCGAAATTTGTCAGACAATAATAATAATAGTAAAGTTAATTATATTTACCGTGTGTTCAATTATTGTATCTTGTTAGAGTATGATGCTAAAGCTACAATAAACAGACCTGATTTCCGCATTCCACCTTTTGTCCGGAGATGAATTTCGGGATTTTCATATGCACAAATGCAGACGATATTGTGTAAAAGTCAAGTTCCCGATTGTGAGCCAAAGCTAACATATTGGAGTGTTCCACTTTTTTATCCTGGTTATTATAATCGCTGTTACTGCCGTCTTGTCCGAGCTGTATAGATGTGCTGAGTATCTAAAAATTGTGGAAATAAGCTCTTCTGGCAAGTCAAAAATTTAAATTGAATGATTGAGGAACATGAAATGAACTTCTAATTATGTTCTACATAAATTATGGCTTTCCAACTTTTGACAAAGAGAAGCGGTCATTTCCAGCCCTAGCCATTTTACCCCCATAGTCGTTTATAGCCACAATTTTTGTCTGGGACAATCTAGAAGAGTGGGCAACGGTTTAAACCAAATCTAAGATCCAGGTATTTCCAATGAAGCCATATGTGCAAGATCTCGGTGCACAATAAGCATTCGGGATCAGACTTTTATCACAATTTTGAGTTTATACGAAATTATACGAAAAAGTTTATGTGAACTCTCTAATGATTAGACTCTTTAACAAAGGTAATAATTTAGTTCAGGCGCACATTTGGCAGAATATTTCCAGAACCTTGACTTTTATTTAAACAACCAACCTTTATAACTATAGAATGCGTTTTGGGGCCCACAGAGATCTGAACTGAGTAGATTTTGGATGCGTAGCCCTTCCCTTCGGATATCCATGTTGCCTTAGGAAGCTCTGTTACCTGAAAATAAAACACGATTACATGAATACAGTTTCTATCATTTTGGCGGTTACCACGCTATAATCATCTCCATAAGTCCACGATGGATCATTATCGCTCAGTGTTTTGACTAAGAACGGAAGAGATATTGTCTCCAATTTCCACTCATGAATTGGGCACATTTCTTATACCACTATCTATTAAAAAGTAGTTCCAATAATGTAATATATCAAGGTAAATAACAAGCTGAAATTTTAATCTTAAAAGTTCACCCAAAAATGATGTTATTTCAAAATATAATTTTTGAATATATTTCAGTTCACATCTTTATACCTTCTCTACGACATTTTTACTCCTTACTTTCTTATCACATTTTTTCTTTCTCTAGTTTTTCTTATCTATCATGAGATGATGTCATTTCTACATGACGCGAAATTTCAATTGTGTCATTTCTGAATAGTACCTATAGTTAGAGAATATCTAAGGATTCACAATTTCCGAATTTATACCGAAGCAGAGGAAAACATTTTTACTGCTAGCAAGTGTTTGAGACAGTTTATTCTATCGAATCACTGATATCAAATTGTAATGATGAAATAAAAGTGATGAAGTCGTAAAAATTAAATTTAAATTAACTCGTTTAAACGTTCCGCCATTCATTCCTTTTATTGTAAGGATGGCGTTTTGTTGTTAAACTAATTGTCATTTACAAACATCGAAAATTTCTGTGTTAACAAATTGCTGACCAAAACCAAGTTAAACGTTTAACGAGGAATATAATATAGGAAGTTAAGTGAATAAACGCAGATATATGAGCTTGTGAAATCAATTTGCATGCACCGGTTTCGTGCATCGCATTCAACTACAATAGTTTTGGGAAATTACATTAAGTTTGTCCTATGCTGACAGGTAACTGAGACAAGTCTGTTTAATTTTTATACTTATGATTTATTTTTGAACCTATAATTACAAAAATGCACAGTCCTCATGAAACAGTTGAAAAAGTTTGCGAATATGTAAATGTTCAGAAATGTAAATCACGAATAATAACTGTGTCTGTTCAAGTAATAAGCGGGATAAGTTATAGTAGTTGAGGAGACGGAGAAGGGCCCCTGGTACCTAAATAATAGATTGCTTGCCGGTAGCAAGCACTAAAAATAACATAACACTAATTATTTACTATAGTAAGTAGCAAATAGCTAGGGCGCTTAAAAATTTTAAATCTTTATCGAGCAAAACTACTTGATTGGTTGAGGATCCGTTAGGGTTTTGAAAGACAAATTAAGAGAACTATAATATTCAGAAATTTTATTACAAACGGACAATATAGAAATTCAGTGGAGAAACAGAAATGTTTAGCGCCAATATTTCCAGTAACTTGCCCAATAGGCTGCCTCTTCTTTTTCGGCGCTATTGACCAGTTCCACTGCAGCTATGTCGCTGTTCAAGTAATAATCGGGATAAGTGATATATGACTTGTCTTCATCACATACGGTAACTTTTACTTCATAGACTGTCGGAAAGCAGTCCGAATGAACTGACAGCACCTCGATTTGGATTTCCGTCTGGTATTTCACGAAATTATTGAATTTCTTTGAGAGCATTTCTTTCTAAAAGCAAAGAAAAATAATCAATATATTTAAGTTGTATAAAATGAACTTTTTTAATTTTCCTAGAACTACGAAGATTAAATATTTACATTTTGTGAGGTTTGATGGAGTTTACAAAAATATGGTAAGCGTGCAGCTAAAACATCAAACACTTGAATTGATGATTCCTCAAAAATCTCTAAAACATCTCTAGAATTTTTGAATTGAATCTCGTACAATCAATTACGAAAATTACCATCTGTGGATCATTTAAACGAGAAGTCGCTCCAAAGGTGCAGAAAATAGCGAAGGGCGCATATCGAGTGAAAGGTGGTGGGATGGTAAAGAAAACGTTATCGGCGGAGCCAGGCATTATATACTCTTTTGTGGTATCGATACATGTCATTTTCAGTATTGATTCTTTGTCTGTGTGAAACAATAATGGACCGTTATTGTTTCGGAAATATTTCTTTATGATTCGACAGCGACGAAGTTCAGACGGAGTCACTCGAGCTAGCACATAATCACCCTTCTCCAGAGAGATTGGGCCGTCCTCGTTGTCATAATGGAGGATCTCATCGTATTGACTGAAAATATACAGTAACAATCTGGAAGTAAAGGGAATCTGCAAGTGCAATGGTGAAATTTTAGGCGTAGTTAGCCTATAATTGTTAGAATAATAGTTTAGATGATTAAACTTTTGAAACATTTTTATAGTTAAAACCCACGATTTGCGCTGTAATTTATTTTAGCAACAAGAAAGAAGTAAACCATAAAATAATATACCGCAATAATTTATGAACGTTCTCGTAATTGGAGGATCTTGATTTCAGATGAACGGCAAATTCAAAAGGCTCCTTGTGTTCGTCAAACGCAATAATATTGCAGTTGTACTTCTCGCCAACAACAAGGTGATCGTTCGGCAAATATCTGGGATTTATTTCCTGCAATAGAAGACTGACACATACATCAAAAAGTAAAAATTTTGTGTTACCTCTTCAAAAGCTTCGTCGGCATATGTTTCACGTCGGGGAATTACGGAGCAATGAGACTAAAATAAACCGAGTTTGAAATGTACAAGTCAACTTTCTTATTTTAGTAATCGTTTTGCTATTTCTAAAAAGGCTGGTACAGTATGTTTGATGTCAGAAAAATGATAAGTGTCTAGGATATTATGCAAAAAATCAATTCAGCGTCATTGGCAGTGTTTAAAAAATCGAAAAACTTCTAGTTGATAAAAAATTGCTGCACCCTGTATTTTGTAACATGGCACATATGTAGGTACAGTCAAACCTCGTTATAAACCCCGGATATAACCCCTCGGTTAAAGCCCCCTTTGGGCCCGGAACGGGCCCCAAATGAAAAAATATAAAGGATTTCCCCCGCTTATAACCCCCGCTGGGGAGGGTCGGGAGAAAAAAGCATAGGGGGTACCACATGAAATTTTTTTCCGGCACCGCCATTGGCGGCGCCGGAGCAAATTTTGAGCAATTTTTGTGAATTTTTAAATTTTTCCTTCAATTTTTCTTCAAATTAAAGGCAAAAATTAAGGTAAAATAGTGTAATTTGAATGAAAAAATGTATAAAAAGGGTAAAAATAGCATAAAAATACAAAAACACAATTTTGGGCCGTTTTTGGACCATTTTTGCCTTTGGAAAATTTTCCCCGTATATAGCCCTCCTCTGGGCCCGGTTCCGGAGGGGTAGCTATAACGAGGTTTGACTGTAGTTTTATTTTCTAAATGTGTTTTCCGCTTGGGCTCTCAAAGTACTAATAGGTAGGTCGAATGAATGTAGAAAGCCGAACATTTATTATTATAATCCTTATAGTAAGCGGAAGCAAAACTTCCTCCGTGTGTCACGTGAAGCATAGGGAAACATTTTCGGCAGGAGTTTATGTAAATAAAACTGACCGACGTCTGTTGAATTATCTCTTTTTCGTTGTTATTTGCCTTGCACAGAATTCTCATCTTTGAGTAATTAAGGTGGATATTTTAGGCTCTAAAATATTAAATATATTGATTACATATTAGTGGTGGTTATTGGGATTTTTACTCCTGACTAATGTAAACCAAAGTTACTTTGTTCAGTTACTTCAGAACTGAACTGAACCACTTTTATTAATTCTGTATTAATTCTGTTATTAATTATGTATCTTTTAAGAGTACAGTATGTTAAAAATATTGCATAGTAAAATATGATTAAAATAAAGTTTTTTTCCCAATATTCATTTCAAACATTACGCGCTATAACCGATCGAACAGAAGAGGAATTTTTTATATAGAAAGCATAATTTCACCATAATTGCAAAATTTTGCAGAACTTATGAGAAAAATTTCTCTTTTCTGCAGAAGAAATAAAATATAACCAAACAATTCAGTTGTCAGTAAAACTCATATAAAAAGTGATATAGTTTCACAGAACTGCATTTATTGTATGACTCACCTACGATGTTTTAGTACTTATGCTGAGTCAGACATAAAATAATAATAAACGTTATAGAATAAAATTCGCAAACAGAAGTAAAGTCGTTTTTGTGAACAATAATTCTATTAATAACTATAAATAATAGCAACCAAAAATATATAACATCTGACGGAAAATATTATCAATTTAAATTAGATCATAAACGGAAGCCAGGAAATTTTTTAATCAGAAAAGTTCGAAATTTTTGGCTTCATTTTGTACACATGCTCAATGACGTGCAAATTTAATGTAAAAAATGTGGCTAACTTATTTTCCAAACCATATTCGTATTTTGAGGTTATTTTTACCGAAAAATATCCCATGAATCCGAAAAGTCAGCGATTATATTACAAATTCGTATAAATTAACATTAAACATACAACATTATGTTCAATTTGAAACTGTCACTTTTTAGAAAGAGTAGAACCGATATTGTAACTTTCAGAATTGTGATAGTTTTGAAATTCTTCTGTGTCAGACAATAGTGATAATTATGGCCAAAATTTTGCGTTGTTCAATGGTCACAATCTTACCAATAATAAATACAATGATTTTATTCTAACATAGAAATGGAACATAAAATATTTATAAATGCGACACTGAAATAATATATCCAATATACGATATAAAAATAAGATTTTTCGAAAATGATATTCGGATTTCACTTTTTGCGCCAAGAAGGTAACCAAAGGTAGATCACATGCATCTGATTGTGCGCTTTCATTTGACTGATCTTTGCAGAAGCGAAGGTGCATTGCAAGCACTTGTAAGGCTTCTCATTAGTGTGAGTATGTAAGTGCGCCATCAAATTGATCCGTAGAGCAGTAGCGTAAGAGCATTTTGTGCATTTATAAGGTTTGTCTCCAGTGTGAGTTCGTGTGTGCACATCCAGAAGTCGGGGAGTTACGCTGGTGTATGAGCACTGATCGCATTTGAAAGGCTTCTCGTCGGTATGAGTGCGCGAGTGGTTTGTGAGTGCAACTTGAGTTGTGCTAGCATATGAACACAAAGCACACTTATAACACTTCTTGGACATTAGTTCGGATATATTCTGTCGCAAATGAGCTCTAAATACATCTTTTTATAGTTGTTGTGAACATTGTGAATCCGCCTTAAAAAAGGTGAATAATTCAGGTGAATACTGTGGGTACTCGCCTGTATTGTATGCACGGAGGGTGGCTAAAATGGGTAACCAGAAGAGGATTCCAGTAAGAGACATCCAGTTAGTGGATTCACAAAAGTGGATATCAGTCAGTGTAATCCAGGAATCCTCTGGTTACTCTCTCACGGCTACCCAGGCCATGACTGGGCATTTAATTCGGGGCTTCGGCCAGTCGCAGTTTATACCGTATATAAAAAACGCCGAATCTGGACGGCTTAACCTGTTACATCAAGCCTGACAGTGCCTTGATGTAGTACGGAATCAAGGGGAAGTACTAAGGGGCCCTGTATTGAGTTAAATTTTGTGCCAAAGCTAATATTGTCTTGAAAATTGTGCATCGTCTTTAGATGAAAATGGTGAATAACTCAAGTGAATACTACAAGAGAATGATTAGATGACAGTGCTGCTTAGCAGGTCACGTTTAATAGATATAAATCGTGAACATACTCGCTTAGGGAATATTGTCACAAAAAATTGAACCAGGATCAATTGGCACAATATCTGTAAACCAAATCGATTTTTCTAAAGCGCACAAAAATGATTAAAAGCAGGTTTTCATGCAAAAATAAATTCTAAAAACAAAATGATTCATTAAAAATTCAAAATGAAGCATGTTTAAGGCGCAAATGAAAATATATTAAAAGACATATAAATTTAAATTAGAAGAAAGGAATAACAATTTTAGATAATACTCTTGTAAGACAACCGCAACAATGTATCATCAATTATAGGGAGAGAAGACAAAAATATTTTATATTAATATCTGTAAAAGAAGTCGATCGAATTTTTACATTTAGCCGGTTTATAAATCACATATGGCATCTCAAACATAAAATCTCAAACCTAAACCAAATATGCCCTTTTAAGGGTTTTACAAAACACCACATGCATAATTTGTGACAGAAAAGAGCCACGTTCGTGACACGAATAAGCTTTTCGTCGCGCAGGTGGCCTTCGGCCGCGCGAGATTTAACATCCACTCAAAGTATGCACTGGTATGGGTTGTTCGTTAGATTAAGCCTAAACTTGGGCCCTTATAAAAAAATGTACCCTTATAAGAAAATGTGCCCTTATAAGGGTTGTTTAGCCAAAACATGTGTCTACTACGTTATTTTCCCTAATTCTCTGCCTGTTTAGTATATCGGGGTAAAATACGGCCCGGGTAAAATAAGACCTTGGGTGCCAAATAATGTGCGATGAGCCGCTAATATACCTTGACCAAGAGCAATAACCGCGAAAAATGGGGGTGGGGTTAAACGTAAACCTTCTTTGTGTAACTGATTCGCCTTTTTTTGTAACTGATTTTGGGATGCAACTGATTTACTTTTTGTTGTTACTGATTTCAATGTAACTGATTCCGCCTTTTTTTGTAACTGATCAAATTGTAACTGATTCCACTTTTTTGTAACTGATTTCCTTTTTTGCCATTTTCGGTGTGCATAGTTCAAATACACAATTGGAACAGTGGTGTTCTCACTATCTCTAACCATTTTTCTCTAATGGTAAAATTTATCCCTCGCTTTTGCTGTTTCAGTGATCCAATTGTCAGAATTTTAGGCTCATATGCCATTACATTTTTCGCGCACCTTATAAGGCGCCAAACAAGGATTTAGGCTTGCGGCTTGAACAACCTGGGGCCAAAGCAAGACTTAGTCTTAGGCTTAAGCTCCCGAGCAACCCTTATAAGGGCTGCGCGACTTTTGGTTCAGTCCAGTTGACAGTCAGTGAGAACCTGCGCGAGATGCCCACATATGGGACTCCCATATGTGGGCATCTATCTCCCATAGTGGGAGATAGATGAGTGATATAGCTTGACCGAGAGCGATAACCGTGAAAATTTGGCGAAATATCCAGAAAAATCATAATAACGTCCGTGTCCTGGTTTTTCTAATCGGAATTTTCCAATTTAACCCACCTGCAGCAAATTTGAATAATTTTAACCCACATAAAATTCGCGCAGAAAACGTTTCTTTATTTTCCAATGTGATGCATTTTTGTTAGAACACAGATGTACTACTTCTCTGATGATACTACTGATGCTGACGGCAGTATTCGGCATTTCTACGTTGAATGAACTAACATATTTTCTTGGGACGCAACATATGGAATATTTACAAAAATGGTTGCTTTTATTTCCGGCGCCGCGTAAGATTTTTCAACTTTTAGTCAACATTTAGTTTAAAATAGCTAGTTGATTGGTGAATTTCCATCCTTCCCCCACCAATAGAATCTCACGCCTAGCCGCTCGGATTTGGGCGTGTGATACGTCAATCGCTTCCTCTCGGCCAGCCAAGACGATTGGTACCAGTCTCGCCGACAACTTTTGCACCCACCGGAAGATATGGCTTCCGGAAATCCGGAAAATCCTGGATTTGGGCCGGGGCTAACTTTCGCCTAGCCGCTCGGATTTGGGCGTGTGATATGTCAATCGCTTCGTCTCGGTGAGAGGAGTCGATTGGTACCGGTCTCGCCGACAACTTTCCCAACCACCGGAAGATATGGCTTCAGGAAATCCGGAAAGTCCTGGATGATAATGGACGCCGCCATGCGGCGAAGCCGCTGGGGCTCCTATGGTATCCACTCTAACCTAAAGCGCAGGAAAGACTGATCATGAGCAAAATCTGACCCACGAATATAATCTCCCAGTTTTAGACACTCCCGGATCTCAGATAGCGAGTACCCCCTAAATCGGTCACGCTGAGTCGATTTTTTTCGCAAAATTTTTCGCGCGATCACATGTAAAAAGTGAGTTACGTGAGACACGTGGGTCACGTAAAAGAGCATCTTTAGCGTCGGCGTTCGGATTTGGGCGTGTGATATACGAATCGCTTCCTCTGCGATTGGTACCGTTCCGGAAATCGGCATATTATTGTTACTCGGCGTTATTACATTGACGACTGATAATTTTCTGAGTTTTGAACTTGAAAACTCTGCCAATTTAGCTTCCAATTCATCGAATGTAACTGTGCATGCCGAAGATGAGGTAAACAACGGAATTACCAACTTATGAAACAAACTTATGTAACCTATTTTAGGGTACTTTTTCGCTGGGAATCCGAATTTGAGGTCAAAATTTAGCTAAAATTTTATACAAATTTAGACAAAAATTTTGTCCTGTTTACCTTTTTTCAGCCAAACCTGCATTCTTAGGGGTGCATATTTTGAGACTTTCACCTTTTTTCAGCCAAACCTGCATTCTTAGGGGTGCATATTTTGAGACTTTCACCTTTTTTCAGCCAAACCTGCATTCTTAGGGGTGCATATTTTGTCACTTTTACCTTTTTTCACCAAAACCTGCATTCTTAGGGGTGCATATTTTGTCACTTTTACCTTTTTTCACCAAAACCTGCATTCTTAGGGTGCATATTTTGTCACTTTTACCTTTTTTCACCCAAACCTGCATTCTTAGGGGTGCATATTTTGTCACTTCCACCTTTTTTCACCCAAACCTGCATTCTTAGGGGTGCATATTTTGTCACTTCCACCTTTTTTCACCCAAACCTGCATTCTTAGGGGTGCATATTTTGAGACTTCCACCTTTTTTCAGCCAAAATGTCATTCTTAGGGGTGCATATTTTGAGTCTTTCACCTTTTTTCAGCCAAATGGCATTCTTAGGGGTGCATATTTTGAGACTTTCACCTTTTTTCAGCCAAACCTGCATTCTTAGGGGTGCATATTTTGAGACTTTCACCTTTTTTCAGCCAAACCTGCATTCTTAGGGGTGCATATTTTGAGACTTTCACCTTTTTTCAGCCAAACCTGCATTCTTAGGGGTGCATATTTTGAGACTTTCACCTTTTTTCAGTGGAAAAGACTACACCATCAGGTCAGAGTACCAGAGAATTTTGAGTCTTTCAGCTTTTTTCACCCTGACCTGCGTTCTTAGGGGTGCATATTTTGAGACTTCCACCAAACTTAGACTCAGCCAGACCGAGTCTGAGTTTGCGAGCCACCGCAGGTGGCGAGCCAGTCCTGTGGTCGGGCGCTCCGCGCCCGACCTTCCCCCTTGGAATGTGCGTGAAGTTAGAACAGAAAAGGCATACTGATATAGACCAGGGCTGGGAACTTTGATCGCGGGTCCGATCCGATCCGATCCTCGGTGACCCCCAATCCGATCCGATCCGGAGCCCAAAAAACCCGATATTTCCGATCCGATCCGATCCAAAATTTTTTCCCAAAAATAGCTATTTTTCAAAATTTTTCCCAAATCATCTAAATTTGCTGTTTATGACCAAAAATGGGTAAAATTTGCAAGTTTTTGATAAAATATTGCAAAATTAATGTTTTTTCATGAAATTGTACAATTTTTCTATTTTTTACTCAATTTTGCTAAATTAAGAAGAAATTTGGAAAGAACATTTTTAGCAGACAAAATTCCTCGCGGTAGCGAAAAATTTTGCAATTTTCGGCGTTTTTAGCTCAAAAACAGTAGTTTTGGTTACTAAAAACGACAATTGCCGTTCAATAACAACGGGTAAATAAAGAAAAATCAGCGCCGCAGGCGAAAATTATTCTATTTTTGGCGATTTTCATATAAAAATTTGCACTATTTTTATAAATACTTGGAGGAGAATTGGTATCCAAATAGCGCCGCAGGCGAAAATTTTCTCATTTTGGAATGGTGGTTCATTAAAAAATTCTAAAATTTTTCCCGGCCGTGCCCTATCGGGCACGGCCGGCGGGAATATAAAATTTGAATCCGCCGAGTGCATTCTTAGGGGTGCTTGGATCGGATCGGAAATGGCCAAAAAAACCGATCCGATCCGAACCCCAAAAAACCCGATATTTCCGATCCGATCTCCCAGCCCTGATATAGACTCCCCGCGCGCTAGTTTGGAAGAATGCCAAGAAAACCCAAATTTTGACACAAACACCAGGACCTTCTATCTTTTTTTCACCACAAATCAGTCAGAGACACAAGTCAGTCAGAGACAACAGATTAGTCAGAAGGAGCGGCCGAAGGCCGCGACTGTCGACCTCACCCTAACCATATACGCGAGGCGCTGCAGGCGGCGAGCCAGTCCTGGGGTCGGGCGCGGAGCGCCCGACCTTCTCCCTTGAAATGTGAGGGAACTTAGAACATATACTCCCGAACAACAGCTGCTTGAGGGCCGAAGGCCCGAAATAGTCTCATGCTGCTCTACTCCCGAACAACCCTTACTCCCGAACAACCCAACCCTGACCGCTGATGGCGGTGCGCGAAGCGCCGCTGATGCACGCTAACCGCTTCCTAGCGGGCGTGGAGCCGCGAAGTGGCTTCTCCCCCGCTATTTTCAACTATTTTCCGTTGGACTCAGTGCTACAATAAAACCGCATGTCATATTTGGAAGTAAAAATGGCCATTTGGAAGAATGCCAAGAAAACCCAAGTTTTGACATAAACACCAGGATTGACTACAAATTTGGAAACACCACATCCAAAAACCCAGGGTGGAAAATTCCCAGGCGTGTGGTAATACTGACATTTTAATATTTTTATGATATTCTTGACAATCCATGTTTAACGCTAACGTCTTACTTTTTAAATAAAGATGAGGACATGTTCGACTTCAAAAATATTTTCGAATGATGTAATTATATCGTCTATAACATTGCACGACGACGCTTCTTATACATTTATTGTGTTGTGCTTGTGCACAAGCACAAAAATTAGCACAGGTTAAGGCAAACTATCAAAACGTTCGCCCTAATAATAGCAACAATGCTGAGTTATCTGATTGGGAGAATGTGAGAAACAAACAAATCGATGCATAGAATTGGCACAGCTGAACGACATTTGAACTAACGAGCAGGAAATATGATGGAACTTATCTTACATAATAACTATTCCATAGCAAAAAACTGTTCCTAGGAGGAGTATGTTCCCCTGTGTTCTCTCTTACTTCTCCGATGGCTTTTTTTGCTTCCCGGCATAGTGACGTTACATATCATACTTCTTCACATAATAATTTTGGTAACTTCTTCCATATCAAAGTACCTTATATCCTGAATGTCAACGCGACCAGGGTATATGATAACGTGAAACCTAGCCCGGAAGGCAGGGATCCGTTATTTGGAAATGATATTTCAATTTTCTAAAACAAAAACAGCATGCAGGCCATGATTTTAATTGTAAATAACTATGACCCGGGGGTCAAAGAGGACACCCCGTCCAAGTCTAAGCCAACTGCACGGGTATCAACGGCTTGCAAAATCTCAAAATCAAACTAAACAAACATCAAACCTTTGGCAATCAGATTTTAAAAAAGTCATGAATGACAAATTAACAGTACACAAACACGGGAATATTTATATCTGTAAGTATAATAATTGTAAAAAAACATTACAGGAAACTCATTTTAACAAATGCAAAAGTAAAAAATGCAATGTATGTAAATTGTATGATAGGAACTTTATACATGGATATGGAAAATATGTCTACGAGACAGTAAATCAAAATAACTCAATACAAATAAATTGCCATAGCGCAAACGTAGTCTACCAAATATTTTGCGACAAATGTAAAATAAGTTATATCGGTGAAACCGAACAACTTTTAAGAGAACGTTTTAGACAACATTTATACTTGATCGGAAAAAATCAATTAGACACGCTATTGGTCAACCATTTTAATGATGTGCATTCAATTGAAGACGTACGTATAAGAGTTATACACAAGCTACACGATACTTGTCCAAAAAGTACAAGATTGCAAGCCGAGAATTTTTGGATTCACCAAACAGTTAGCATGTACCCTTTTGGCCTTAATTCAAGGCTTTGAAGGAAGCTTTGCAAGTAACGTAGCTACAAATATACAACCAAACTTCAGACATTAGTTTTCCAATCCTCTACCTAAACATGATAGAAAACATATTAGAAACAAAAGTTCACAGAAATGTGAACCGTTAACTACATATTCTAAACCAATTTCATTACTTAAACTTCCAGTATTATTTAACGCATGTAAAAAATCAAATGCGGAAAAAATGAAAACCAACTTAATTATGTCTTGTAAGGACACTAGCTCAAAAGTAGCTATTAATATCCTCTCTAGAATCAAACAACGTCAAAAAACTACATCTGACAACGTCAAAACTCCAATATACATCAATATTGATTACAATAATACGATTATCGATAAACTAGGAGTACGTAATATGGTGCACGACAGCGAAATTGAACGTCTCCTCAGTATCAACAAAAATAATATAAAAATAATGACCACCTACAACCTTCCAAAAACAAGTTTTGTGAGATTTACGAACTACAACACGGTACTCAGAGAACTACATACCAATACTCTCAATAGCATTTTCACACAAGATTGTAAATGTGATAACTCAAATTTTAAAGACAAAAATTACGACCATATAATCACAGGCGATACGAACATTATAGAGTGCGGTACTATCCAAAACACCCTTAATAAAGGTACCAAATATCGAGACAACCATAATCTTTCAATACACAAATTTAGAGCATCTCTTTTTAAATATGGTTCAGATTTGGTAGACAAAATAATTAGAAAAACTAAGAACCGTAGTTTACTTCTCGTTAAAAGTAACGTAATCTCTCGACTCATCACAATTGGTGAACAGAGATGGCACAGAACTGTCAAGGACAAAATACACAAAGGTAGCGAAAGCTGTCATTACAAAATTTCAGACGAAAATCTCATTATAACCAACATTGACAAAGCCGGAAACAACTTTGCTTTTATATGTAAAAAATTATACATACTCACAATATGCAAAGAAGTAGGCATACAAATAATAGATAACAATATAAAATTCAATGGAAACAAAACATATGCCCCTTCGAATAAAAGCAGAGAAGTTATATTCAATGAATACAAAGATTTGTATAAAGCCATGCATATTGAAGCTGATATTGAAAACCTAAACGTACCACTTTTATATGCCATACCTAAATTTCACAAAAACCCTATAAAATTTAGGTTTATCGCAGGTGCAAAAAAGACTGTCTCGAGACCATTAAACATAATTATAGTAAGGATACTAGAAACAGTTAAAAACCACATCCAAAATTACTGTAACACAACTAAAAATAGAAGTGGCATACAAATGAACTGGTCCGTCAACTGTAGCGGACAAGTTACAAATGCACTTAACAAGTACAACAAAAAGGTTAATTGTATTGCGGAGACTTCAGCAATCTATTCACTGCACTTCCACACCAAGACATTATCAACAATATAATGGAGATGGTTAAAAATACTTTTGATGGAAACAGCAGAATGAACATACAATGTAACATGTACAATAGTTTTTTCAGCAGAACAAATTACAATAACTATGAGGAATATAGCTTAACAGATGTGTACTTGATGGTTTCGTTCCTCATTAAAAATTGTTACGTTCAATTTGCAGGAAACAATTTCCTACAAATTTGCGGTATCCCACAAGGAGGTAATGCAAGTCCTATTATAGCTGATATTACACTTACAGCTATGGAACTTCGCTATATGAGAACTTGTTCTGACATGGATCTGAAAAAAGAAATGTCACTAACGTTCAGATACATTGATGACATTCTTTGTCTAAGTAAAACTTTTCAAAATGAGGCCACTAAAATCTATGGCAATGTTCTTGAACTCAATAAAACTAGTGATGTCACACAAACAGCATTTCTTGACCTCTCTATAAAAATTAAAGACAAACGAATTCAATATGAAACATATGACAAAACACGTGATTACGCATTCACTGTTAACAAATATCCAAAATTTGATAGTTGTATACCAAAAAATATGATAAGTAACATAATTATTACAGAAATTATTAGATACAGTAAAACAAATAATACGGAAGAAGGTATTAGAAAAAATCTTACATTATTATTTAAAACATTCATTGAAAATGGCTGCCCTGAAGAATTTATACAAAAGAATATCAATCGTATCATTGGCAATAAAAAAGATTTCCTCAATCATATTAACAAGGATACAATAACAATCTTAAATAGTTTCAGGGCAAAAATTTTCTAATAAATAGTTCAAATATAACTTTATAAAATTTTGTATTCAAATACGTTTTTAGTATACACCTGTTTTCATAACGACCTCTTATAAATAAAAGAAACACATCATTAAATACAATTTCAAAACAAAATCGTCACACCACGAAATTGAGATTAGATTATTGAATGCATAAAAAACGACGACTTTTAGCTTTTCCAATTCCAAATCGTAAATCACAAAGATATAAATGAACTGATGAGCTCAAATAAACATAATTCTGTGTATTTATAATGCTTTACTCTGTCATGTAACTATATGTACAAACGCCTATTATATTCCATTAACATCTTAATATATCAAAAATTATAGGCCGCTATCTCCTGACAATAATCATGTGCGATGGACGGAAAGCAAACTACGGACAAAGCTCAGAATTCTGCTACAACAATCTCGATGGAGCCGCATATGGATAAAACTGATGGAATCAAGGATAACAACAGAAAAACAGGTAAAATAAATTTAAACCGGCACTCCCTTGGGAAACCAAAAAGGTTTGGAGTGCCATATTTCGGAATCCCCAACCCCTTAAGAATGATCTAAAACTTCATCTGCGTTGGGATCTACTGATGATGACCCGACCAACGTAGTATCAAAATTAGTACTAACCGTATAGACTAAGGGTCGAAACGGTCAGTTAGGTTATAAATCAAAAATATACTTCAATATAACTCTTAAACATATCATCATTCTTTGTAGTCATTCTTTCGTAAAAGACCCAAAATAATATTATTAGGTTAATAATTTATTATTAGGTAAATAAACAAAAAATACTATTACTTGCTCTTTATTGCTTGTGAAGTGTTCATATTGATTTTTACTTCCGAATTTTACTAGCACTAGTGCGAGTGCTAGTAAAATCGCCATCATGGTATTGTCACAAGTGTTTAAGTATAGTATTAGCACGAAATTGCGTTAATAATAACTGTTAAAATTATGTCAGCTGTAGTTTTGAAATGTGATGTGAAATTTAAGCACAACTTTCTCTCTTTGTCTTGATATTAACTTATCTCTTTTTAATTCTTCTCTACATTTTAAGCTAGTCTTTTAAGTCGATTTATTAAAAGATAACGATTTATGATTACGCATTTTATAAGATAATACCAACATGTGGATCATATCTCTATCTGATCACTGCTCACTCGTCCCCAGGCAGATAAACGAGGGTGTTTCATGCAAGCGTTAACATATTGATCTTTACCGAACTGTGTTTCTCCAACCTTTAATTTCTACAATTTTTTTGCAAAACTTACAAAAGTATTCCTGATATTAAGACAGGCTTTTTCTAATTGTGACAAATAAAATCTTGGTTTGTAGTTGAAATTTTTGCCCGGAATGATATTTTGTCACCATTATAGGTTTTGCAGTAGATTTAGTAGAGTACATTGTTCTTGAGATACAAAAACGCATGATACGGTTTCTGACCTAACCCAAAACTGATTTTTTGTGTACTAGGATTTTTTGTGCTGTTCTCGAATCCGACGTTTTTTTATCCCGGCACTACATTAAGAAATGAATAGGGATATGGTATGAAGGCTTTTGGGTTCCAGATATTTATACATTCTGCACATCTATACATAGGTGCTGTATGCTAAATTCAACCTTGCCCATAACGTCCATATACCTTTTTATATAGCTATGAGAGGGGTAATCAGAATTAATTCCCCTGAGCTCAGCACAAGGGAAAACATCGCTTTAAAGTCATTGTTCCGAAATAATCCTACTATATCGTAAGTGGACGATGTCCATATACGTATATATTAGGGATCCGGCTGATTTCGGATCCGGATTCGGATTCGGTAAAGTTCTATTTATGGTCGACGAATCCGGATCCAGATCCGGATTCGTCCTCGAGTACCGAATCCGGATCTTTTCAAATTTAGCGCCAAATTTTTTCCGCCAAATTTGAACAATTATTATATATATCGCAATTAATTGTCAATTATTTATGTATTTTTGGCTTTTTATGCAAACTTATGGTCAAAAAATGATACATTTTTTGCCAAAAAGTGGCATTTTTTGCAAAAAATTGGCTCAAATTGAGCGAAAAGAAACCAAAATTGAACTACTGCCCACATTGGATTATATCGTCAGACAAAACTGCACATTTGTTAGCATTTGTTAAGATTAGCAAATATCGTTCAGCCTTTAGGAGGTTAAGTTAAATTCAAAGCTAAATGTTAAATGAAGTCATAAGGCAATCGCATTACTTTAGCAATTTTAAGTTTGAATTTTACAGATCCCACTATGGGACAGTGCAAAAAAGAGACACTTTTTTTTTGGCAAAAGTGACATTTCTTGCAAAAATCGACCAAAATTTTTCTCCGGCCGCCGCCAGTGGCGGCGGCCGAAGAAAAATTTTAAAATCAATAGAGGGGACCCTTTTGTTTTTTGACGGAGAAAAAGACCGAATCCGTCAGATCCGGATTCGACCTCATTTTTACCGAATCCGGATCCTGCCATCCGAATCGAATCCGGATCCCGCCATCCGTAACGAATCCGAATCCGGATCCAAAATGGATCCGGATTCGGAAAGATTCGGATCCGGATTCGCCGATCCCTAGTACACTGCGTTAAGAAATGATAGGTTCACTCGAAAAAATGGCATAACTTTTTAATTTTGAAATGAGATTTCATATTTTCTTTTTTAAATCATACCTGTGGATATCACCAACGATATCAGATAGAATCAGACCTGCATTTTATGAAATCGCGAGAAAAATTTCCGATTTTGAAAAGTGACGATTTTCCACTGTTAAGAAATGATAGGTTCACTTTTCATCCATCGAGAATCACAAAAATTACAGGTAATCGCATGTTACTTGAGATGCATTTTGAAGCAAATTTGGCCATTCGAGCGACATATAACTTGCCCTGGCATCAAATCAGAATCAAGAAATTAGCCAAGTGAAAGCATACCCAAGGCCATTTTTTGACACAAGTCCCGCACAAAGGAGAAAATGGACTTCCGACAAAAATTACCTTTTCTCCCCCCGTTTGCCGTCGATTTGGGTAAGAAAAGTGCACTCAAAGATATCGCCAAAAAACATGATTTTGAGGGAATTTATGAATCGAACCCTTACCAAAAAACGGATCTCGAGTTCAAAATTCCGCCAAAATTGGCACTTTCTTGGCGTTCTGTCAAAAATCGTGAATGGTCCAGAAATAAGACTTTTCCGCACCAGATGCAAAAAACCGCACTGAAAATCGCAAATAAAACTGAATTTGCCAGAAGGTTAAAGTTCGAGTTCCCAAAAAAGTCCGTTTTTCCATACAAAATTGCGTAAAAAACGTGATTTTGAGGGAACTCGAACTTTAACCGATGAAAAAGTGCATAAAATTTTTTTTCGAAAAATTTTTTTGCCCAGGCGAACTGTCCATAAGCATGACCCAGGGAACATAACTCTAAGCATGTCCAGGCGAACTGTCCATAAGCATGACCCAGGGACCATAACACTAAACATGAATCATGGATCGTAATCCTAAGTATGAAACAGTGTATGCTTAATACATGACTAGCTGAGTTGGCGCCGGAGGCGCCACCTCAGCTAGTAATTCTGTATTTTAGTGCAAATTTTCCGACAATGAAGCGCAAACTGGATATGTTGGCAAATTGTGGCTCAATTAAGAGAAAACGCGCTTCATTCATTTCACCAACAACAACGAATTCGAGCCCGGTATATTCTGAGTCACCCATTTCCGCTTCGGAAACCAATAATGCTAATGATGCACTTATTCCTCTCACAACAATTGAACGCCAACTGTTTCAAATGACGCCTCATATTCCGATTTCGCAAAGCCGTCCTTCATGCAACCAAAACTTAACAAAATTCATGGATCCGAGCACAATTCTCCCAGAACTGTGGACTTTCTCCGAATGGCGCTACCCCAATGATGATCGATGGTGTAAAATGAGTGTAGAAAAACAGCAGAAAACCAGGCCGAAATACACTCGAAGAAAGCGAGAAATCAAGAAACTAAAGCACTTTAATGGGTTTACCAAAGATGCAGATCCAATACCGCGGTGGGTTCGGGGTAGGTTTTTATTATATAAACGAGAGTGAAGCGCCGCGGTTACAGTTAAATATGGGTTTATGGCTGATTTTGGTGCCAATCGTTTTCCCTTGAGCTTAGCTGTCGATTGATACCAAAACTAAGGAAGTTAGCTTTTTGGCCCCCTGAGGAGAGGGGGGGGTAAAAGTGGCCGTTTACCCCTTTTGGCGTGCAAGGGGGTTTGGAAAAAATTTCACAAACTAAACCTACCCTAAAACGGAGGTACCCCAGATTTCAGCCCCATCTGAGACAAAAAAAATAGCAGTGAACATGCGACTTAGTTAGAGTAGATAAAAGGATTTTGACATTTAAAATAGAGCCCTGGACGCACAAAATTTTGTGCCGGGGTTTTTATACTGTAAATTTCACTGAATTTTTAATTTATAACGCATTTCATCAAGGAGTATGAATTTTATTCACTACGCTTTGTAATTCTAAAATGCGTTAAACAATGTCTGTTTCATAAATTTGAAAGCAAAACATACGTTCATTCTAGCCATTCATTTAAGTGTAATGGTGATTGACAAATGTATAACCAGAAATTTTAGAGTTAGTTTTCACGAATGAGTGCACGGCAAATACAAAGGCACCCAAAGAGCGCCAGCATACATGCGTCATATTTTAGTGAAATCCTTTGTTCAGGCAGTCAGGCACTCTCGAGGCAGGCAATAATAGATAAGGATCTCAGTTCAGATGCTTACCATAAACCTACTTTCAAAATTTTGACCTTGGCCCCCAAAGGCCGTGCACTAATTCATGGAAACTAACTCTATAATACATATTTCCCTCGTTTATGTCTTTTTACTACGATATATTTAAGATTAAATTTCAGTTGTCTACATGCTATCGCGTCAAGGCATATCTCAAAATTTCGAGGATAAGCGCAATTGGAAAAGGTATATACTGAGGGTCAACCGGTCAGAATACGCCGAACGAATGCAAGAAGGTTGGGAAGAGTTACTGCACTCGCTCATTTTGATCTCTTCAGTCGACTCCTCAGATGCAAAGGCTCACATCAATGCCCTCACGTTAAACATCGGGCACTATTCATACGAATTATTCATTTGGATCAGCAAAGTCGATGCAACAACTGAAATAGCAATTAAGAAATGGTGCAGACAAAGGCTAGGATTTGGAAAATTCAAAGACGATATTGGTGGTAAGTAGTCAAGATAAGCAGTATTAATTCGATGAACAGGCAATAGTCTTATTTAATAATTTGCAATTTTATAATGCTTCATATTTTCATACATAAAAATATGAAATTATAAAAAAGTACTGAAAATTGCGCTATACAATTACAAATTTTTGAATAAGGCTACTGTTGATGGAGAGAAGCATTATTAATCATCATGAAATTATTAGTTATTAAAAAGCATTCGCATACTCGAACAGCATGTTTCCTATAAAAGACTAACCGAAGTAAATCCGTGTAAATTTCGTTTTTATGTGTTTTGTTTACAAAAGTAGATGCTTAAGATATTTTTCAAAACTTAGTGACAAAATCGCAATGGCAAAATTTTTTCTAAGTGTAATATCTGTCATATTAAGATAAGTGAACCAAGTTCAAACAATTTAGAGTTTACCGATCCCAACAACAATCAACGAATATGACAATTCGAGATCATTCATCACAACACTAACAATTGCCGAAAGTTATTTGAGCCAAAATACCATTGCTTGTATATCTTGTGAACGTGATTTCTTTGCTCGTTTTTTGAATGTTTAATGCTTTGAATATGACAATAAATACCGTTATAATATAACTCATGCAAATAAAAATCTTAAATAACAAAAATATGGCTATGCCTATTTCAGCGGGTTTTAATACTTAATAATTTTTGTAATGTGCCGCCGGTAGATCATTTTGTTATATTAATAAAGTGTGAAAGAAATTGCTGTAATGTTCGTTGGACAGAATAGTTATGTGTGGCCCATGAAAAATTTATTCAGAAATCGTCTTTCAAAGCTGTTTAAACCAGGTGAGCTTGAAGATAAAAAATTACCAAATCTTTAGGTATAATGCAGTTCGATTTTCACATAAAACTTTGCCCGAAGATTGTAAATGTATCGACTGCAGTATAAACATTTTCACGAGATAGCAATTCAAGGACCTTGACGGTATACAAAATGTACCTGGAATTTTTCCAGGTAAATTTTTTTAACATCCTTTGATTTGGTCCATTTTGCTTTTGTAATAAATTTGCATAAATTTTGTAGAACAGAAATGAGACCGGAAAAGAAAGTTGGTTAGTAAAACATACCAGCAAATAATCTTTTGTACTAGTGGAAACAATGCGGGTAAGCCATTGTTTAATTATTCTGACAAAGATAAAATGTTGGAGAATTTATTGTAAAAATATGTCTATTCGGATATTGCAGAAGTGTCATTGTGTGATTGCGTATAAAATCTGAAAGGAATGATATAATACCGATTTACTGGGTTAGTTTTGTATAAGAGCAAACTTCTGTCGGTTAAAACTGGATGTGATGCAATAATTATTTTATGTTTTCATTGTGTCGTATGCAGTCTGAATATATTCAGTAACCTTAACCATAGGCTTTTCCATACATTTCCCTGATGGCTAGTTAAATTTCGGGAGTAAGTAATCAACAATCGGCCAATTTTTTGTCAATGAACATGATTTTAACTATTCTCCAAATTTCGAGGTCGTTACAGTATGACTTACCACAATTATATACGAACATACTTATGAATTTTGTGCCTAAGGTGATCCAATATAATGTGAACATGGGCAACAAACTATTTGACTAAGTATTATCCTTGACTAGGCTAATCCTAGTTTACATCGTTTTGTGTAATTTGGGACCAAAATTAAACATAATCCTTATAGTAAGCTAGCGCAATAATTCCTGGTCCTGTCACGTGACAGGACCCGGAATTATTTCTCGGTCAGAAAAGCATGACTATTTTTGGGAAGTGCATTCTTAGCGGTGCTTAATTTTAGAAATGTACCTAATTAGGGTAACTTTTTGCGGGGAATCCGAAGTTGAGGTTAACATTTACCTAAGTGTGCCTAAATTCTACCTAAAATGTACCCAAATTCTCGCTTTTTCACCAAAATTTCATTCTTAGGGGTGCTTATTTTGAGACTTCTGGCTTTTTCACCAGAACCTGCATTCTTAGGGGTGCATATTTGAAGGGCATGCAAATTATGTTATCCCATAAATATTGCGAGCTGCCGCAGGTGGGGAGCCAGTCCTGTGGTCGAGCGCGTAGCGCCCGACCTTCTCCCTCGGAATTTGAGGGAACTTAGAGTATATAGTACGTTACAACTGAATCTTACCCCATAAACATTGCGAGGCGCCGGAGGCGACGAGCCAGTCCTGTGGTCGGGCGCGGAGCGCCCGACCTTCCCTCTTGGAATGTGAGATGACACATGAAATAATGAGGACAAGTAATTTAGCTGAAAAATATTGTCTAATAACTTAAGCCAAATATTTTATGTAGAAATGGATTTTTTATCTCTAGTCTCTCTCATATAAATCACATACGAAAAAAATTTACTTCTACGTCTAAATGACGTTTTCAATTACCTAGTCCTAACTATAATGCGAGATTGTATGAAAATAGTAATCCAGTAAAAAATTCAGTATTTCTAAGCTTGAGATGAGTGGTTTTTTTAAATGAAAGGTAATAAAAAGTAGGTGAACATGTACGGAAGCGATTTTTGAAATTTTGCTTCTAGAATGTTCTAGAAGCAAAAAACGTGTTTTTTAGAAGAAAAACGTGTCACCCGCTTTATCTCGCGATCCAGTCGTCAGTTTTTGACGTGTAATAGCTCAATCGATAGGTCTTGATGAGTAGGTGGGAGTGAAATACTTTTGGGAAAAATTTGAATTCGCGCCAAAACTGAAAAACATGTTTGTAACAGATTTGATGAATGAATATGATATTTTTGTGATTATAATCGTTTCCCTACGTGATTTAGTGTATTTCTGCTTGCTGAATTAAACAAAAGGTTCAATATTGAAAATTTGCCATTTTTGGGTAAAAAGCGGTTTTGTTCAAAAACGACTTTCATGGTGAGTAAAGGCGTACTGCAACAAAATAATTACTAATGCCCGCAAATAGCCCATTTTCTACTGTAAAATACAGATGGATAAATTTTGTTATAGCGCAATAGAACCATGACTAATGCAAGTAAAACCTGGAAGTTGTGCGTTAGCGCAATTTCAGTTTGTGAAATAAAATCGGAAATGAATTTGATTGTAACCAAACGAATATTTGCTATCTAAGAGGATGATGGAAAACTTTTTTAAATATACTGTCGAGAAATTTTTAGAATGTACCATTTAATGAACAGCTTTGTTTGCGAATTTGGTGACTTCCTGTCTATATTTTTTCTATTGAATGCGAGTATTTGAATATTTTTTGAACTTTGCATGACTGCAGTATAATAGATACGAACTAGGTGCTACGCACCTAGTTCGGTGCGGGGCGCCTAAAAAATGGAGTAGAGATTTTTAAAAAATTGAAAAAAAATTTTTTTTCGCACCCCGGGGGTACTCCCAAAATTTTTTTTGACCCCGGATTCGGATTCCCCGCACCCGAGAACCCCCGGGGGGGGGGGGCAAAAATCCCCGTGCCAAAAAACCATTTCACCCGCGCGGAACCGAACCTTCATCGGCGGGCTGGCGCCTGCGCCCCATTGCACTCGGCCATGGAGGCACAGGAGCCGAAATCGTGTGCAAAATCCCGAACTTCGCGCACCTGTAACTTTCTTAGCCTACGTTAGATCCGCTGTCGGTTCGGGCCATATTTCTTAGAATTTCATGGCGGTCATATTAAGCTATCACTCGCCCATATAGTCAAACACTTTCTGAGTTTGACTTACAGTTCCATGGCCCCTTAATATGGGGGGATGTATCTATTTATGACTTCTTTTTTATTGAGAATATTTCCTTCGATCTAATTTCAGGTTAAAATGTCCATTCTATAAATTTCCATGTGAAAATGTTTTGCGTTGTTACCATTATCTGCCCAAAAATTGCCGACATGTGAATTATCGGGTTGCTTTTTATAACTAATCCCGGTCGAATTCATATAACTGTTTTCAAATTTTTTCAAACTTTTTAGCAAAAATGAAAATAGATCAAAATATTTTCAAATTTTTTAACAAATATGAAAATAGAGCAAAATATTCTCAAATTTTTAACAAAAATGTAAATAGAGCAAAATATTTTCAAATTTTTTACCAATAATGAAAATAGAGCGAAATAGATCTATTCGAGATTTTAAAGATCCAGCTATGTTTCTTACGCTGTAATTAAAATTTTTATGATCACATAAGTTTTTTGAAAAGTATTCGAGACTTTGAATATCCAGTGAAGTTACTTGAATGTATTCGAGATTTTGAAGATCAGACAAATTACTTGAGATGTGTTTAAGACTTTGGAGATCCGGTCAATATATTCTATTCTAAGAAAAAAATTAATTTTTGAGACGCAATAGTTTATTTAAGATCCAGAACACTGAATTAATTGATTACATCTTAGTTATAAACTTTGTTGCAAATGACAAATATTTTAATAATATTTACGGTCAAATTGTCACTGAATTCAAATACGCGAACATAAATAAAATTTGCTAAAAGGGTAGGATTGATTAGTGTATGTTTGGTCTGTATTCGATTGTTGAGATGATTGGGAGTGTTCTTTATTTTGAATTTTGAAAAATGAGCGTTTTAAGAATTTAAAATTTTTGCAAAAAGTGAAAACTATTTCCGTTGGAAAAGTATAAAAAAACACGAAGAAAAACAAATTAAAAAGTTGCCCGGCGAAGCCGGGCATAAAATGCTAGTTGTCTAATAATAATAATAGCCAAATATTTTATGTAGAAATGGATTTTTTATCTCTTTCTCTCTAGTCTCTCTCATATAAATCACATTACTTCTACGTCTAAAATGACGTTTTCAATTATCTAGTATTTATTTAGTCAGAGAAAGCGTCAAATTATGGTTCGCAAAACGGATCAGCAAAAGATGGCTGTGAATAAGCAGATTATCGAAGAGGAAAAGAATGCTAAGAAGACACCACAGGACCCTGGTGAGCGAAAGGGCCCAAGGAAGGTGAAGACTGTGGCCGGGCCGGCGCCAAGACTTCGTCCGCCTCATGAGGTTAAAATCTATCGCAAGAAGCCAGGTATGTTTTATAGGTAGGACCCTGTTTATGCGTATTATACAGCAAAATATATAGTTAGAAGAAATATTTTGCCTTTCGTTGGGTTTATTAAGTAATAAATTTATTGTCACCTGGTCATTTGTATGTCGTTCCATTTGTCGCATTGAAGTAGATCGTTACTAGCGGGGGTGGAGCCGCTTCGCGGCTCCACCCCCGCTAGGAAGCGGTTAGCGTGCATCAGCGGTCAGGGTTGGGTTGTTCGGGAGTAAGGGTTGTTCGGGAGTAGAGCAGCATGAGACTATTTCGGGCCTTCGGCCCTCAAGCAGCTGTTGTTCGGGAGTATATGTTCTAAGTTCCCTCACATTCCAAGGGAGAAGGTCGGGCGCTCCGCGCCCGACCACAGGACTGGCTCGCCGCCTACGGCGCCTGGCGTGTATGGTTAGGGAGAGGTCGACAGTCGCGGCCTTCGGCCGCTACTTCTGACTACTCTGTTGTCTTTGACTGATTTGTGTCTCTGACAAAAATAAGCACCCCTAAGAATGCACTCGCCCAAAATTCGGGACAAAATTCTGACGCAGAAAACGCACTGGTAAGAATGGCCCTTGCCAAAATTCGGGACAAAATTCTGACGCAGAAAACGCACTGGTAAGAATGGCCCTTGCCAAAATTCGGGACAAAATTCTGACGCAGAAAACGCACTGGTAAGAATGGCCCTTGCCAAAATTCGGGACAAAATTCTGACGCAGAAAACGCACTGGTAAGAATGGCCCTTGCCAAAATTCGGGACAAAATTCTGACGCAGAAAACGCACTGGTAAGAATGGCCCTTGCCAAAATTCGGGACAAAATTCTGACGCAGAAAACGCACTGGTAAGAATGGCCCTTGCCAAAATTCGGGACAAAATTCTGACGCAGAAAACGCACTGGTAAGAATGGCCCTTTGAAAAATTTTGGTACATTTTAGCTATATTTTGTCTAAATTTGTCTAAATTTTAGCTAAATTTTGACCTCAAATTCGGATTCCCCGCTAAAAATTACCCTAATTAGGTACCTGTCTAAAATTAAGCACCCCTAAGAATGATGATGACAGCTTTAACTTACTATTCCATACATATTTTTGAGTTAACGATTTGTTAGCATGATCCAAAAGTCAAATTTTACACCAAAAAGCAACGTATCAATTAAGGTATAGTGTAAACTCTTTACAATAAAATGTCTGAGAATATAATTTTTAGGCACTGTCGCTCTGCGAGAAATTCGAAAATATCAGAAATCCACAGAGCTACTCATGCGCAAGCTGCCGTTCCAGCGTACGGTACGCGAAATCTCCCAAGATTTCAAGTCGGATTTGCGATATGCTACTACTGCCATGACTGTGCTCCAGGAAGCTTCTGAAGCCTACTTGGTTATTTTTAGTTTCTTAACTTTTCTCCCATTTTTTATGATTAAGCGGAAATTTGGTTAAATTTGATTAAGCGGTATTTCCTTTTAGGTCGGCCTCCACGAGGACACCAACTTGTGCGCTATCCACGCGAACCGCGTCACGATCATGCCGAAGGATATGCAATTGGCGCGCCGAATCCGTGGTGAATTGTGAAAGAAGCGAATAAAACTTTAGCTGTATATCATGCTATTTGTGATTTATTTATTAAATATCTGTTTCTATTGCTAATAAAGATAATCAATAAACTTTTTATTCCACAAGAAAAGTTTCGATATCATATGGTTCAAAATGCCACTTGTATTTTTATTCGGTAGGAGGGAGACCAAATTAAGATTTTAGGTTTAAATCTGGGCTATTTTGCTGTCGAGAGCTTTTTCAGTGAATATTTCAGTCGTTTTCGGCATTTTAAACAACTTAACTAATTATTCTAGTTTTGGCATATTTACAAAAGTTTGCCGTAAATGATATCGTTCTCTATTTGTTTGAACCGTCCCGCCCCGAAAATCTCAAAAGCATAGCTGCTTTCAAATATTTTAAAGTAGCAATGAATACTTTTCATGAACTTTCAACTTATCTTTTGCGAAAATGAATGCGCTCAGAAAATTTTCGTGATGCAATGTACATTCTCTTTACTATCACCGTGAAATTAATACCATATGCGCATTTTATGAAAGCCTGCTTAGAAACTTTGTTTTCAAGCACCATTTTGTGTACATGTTAGTTTTCCAAAGTATTAAAATGTACATTGACAGAGGTACAATGAACGGGACAAAAATATCGGTAGAATTCGTTTGATATTTTTGTTCCGTTCATTGTGCAGTGAATGTATATAATAATTTATTTGCGCTTCTTGGCGCGATGGGTATATAGACAAGGTAAAGGACAATAAATACAAAACAATTCATATAGTCAATGACAAATCAATCATGTATCAATAATGTGAGCAAGGTAAGGTAAAGCATATACTATCGTGGTTTCGTTCAACAAGTCATTCTCTTGATTCGGGAAAGGGGGAAGATGTAATGTTCAAAGGTGGGTGATTTAGGTGTTTTAAGTCCAATTGGTTCACAAATGATGGATAGTTAAGCTGACGGATAGTTGGGGGTAATTTGCTATAAATAGCAGAAATTCGAACAAAGAAGGAGTGGAATCGTATTTGGTTTTTGACCGCAGCGGTGTGGAACTTAAATTTGTCTCCACGAGTCTTAGATGGAATGCAAGTGAATGCATTTTGCTGTGGAAAGGGAATAATCCAACAATGTATTTGTGAAACAAAATGAGATCTGCTTTTAGCCTACGGTCTTTAAGTGATTGTAGTTCATAGAGTTTCAATAAATCAACATACTCGGAAATTATTCGTAGAAATTGTTTTTGAACACTTTCTATCTTCCCAATGTTCTTGATCGAGTGGGGGGTTAAACAGACTAGACGAGAATTCTAATAAAGGACGGACAAAGGTGACATAAAGTTGGACAAGTGTACTTGTTGAATGAGTCTTGATAGACTTGAGTATTGTGAATGATGTCCTACGAGCCTTTGAGACAATATGTATGTATATCTCTATTTAGATATTAAATCAACCCTGTCCATTTTGTAAGTATCGTGTAAATGTCCAGAGATTCAGCAGAAGGCTCCGTTCAACAATATGACGACGAAGAATGCGATAAAGCTACCAATGACAAGCAAGGAGTAGCGCCGGCTGATATTTTGCAGGAAATAGTCGACCGGAAAGAATCGGTAGGTTATAATTTTTTTATTGAGATTGTAATTTTTGGGGTATGGCTTTATTGTAAATTAGTAAATTTCCACATGACAGTTGAGCTATATGTAAGGTTCCACATGATAAGACTTCTCTCCCATTTGTGTACATGAGTGAACGAGGGCTTTCCGAGGGATGAAATGAGCCTGAATTTTCCGAGGAATAGTTTTCAGATGACTTGCAAGCCCCTTACGCAGGATCTCACATGCACTTACCACTTTTGTCAACTTCGTAAGTAGCGGGCCTTAAACACCATAAGGTGAAAAGCATCCGCGTAAAATGAATGCAAGACGAGTTTAATGAATATTTTTACCCTAGCTAGCTTTCCAATAGGCATAACTTAATTTTGCAGCTAAAAGTCTTAATTTTGTAGCTAATTCGGCTTGTATCTAATTGTCTTAATTTTGTATCTAAAAGTCTTAATTTTGTATCTAAAAGTCTTAATTTTGTATCTAAAAGTCTTAATTTTGTATCTCGTTCTCTTAAACTTGTATCTAATTTATTTTGACCGTTTCCCGACTATTTTCGGCCGGGATTTTGTACCCCTTATAGGTTTTCGACCCCGCTGAATCCGAATTTGACATTATTTTTTACCTAGTGACGATCCTAAGGGTCGAAATGGCCACTCTAAGGGTCGAAATTCGCTAGAAATCTCAGTTTAAGAGATGCAATACGTGAATTGGGGGTAATTCACATACGCTGGGTCCGAATGCGACCTTATTTTTTACCTAGGGTCGATCCTAAGGGTCGAAATGGCACCCTAAGGGTCAAAATTTAGGGTCGATCCTATGTAAAAAATAATATCAAATTCGGGTTCAGCGGGGTCGAAAACCTATAACGGGTAGAAAATATCGGCCTATAATAGCCGGGAATAGCTGAAAATAAATTAGCTACAAAATTAAGACTTTTAGCTGCAGAATTAAGACAATTAGCTACAAAATTAAGTTATGCCCCTTTCCAATACGGAATCCCAGATGTTTCAGGGAACCATTCGAGTAAAGAGCCTAACTATTCTATAAGCCGTTGTTATTACTTTATAATAATACTAGTTTTAAAAACATGGCTTTTCCAGGTAGTCGTTGAATGGTATGACCAAACGAACAAAGAACCGCCAAGAGTTGACGCATTTTTGGAACCCAACAACGCTAGCAAAAATCGCTTCAAAGGGGTTCTGCTTTATGATAAATCACGTGTGACGATCAAGGGCCAGAAAGGATCAGACTACTATCATGCCTCACTCGTCGACAGCCTCGAGAAGAAAGGCAAGTTGTTCCTATGCGTAAATATATATTATGAAAAACAGTTTACGTATGAAAAATCATCGTTTTCGAAAATATTCTGTGTTCGAAACAATTTTCTGGACGATCTACTCATTGTCTGTATATACTATATCATTTCACAAATGCAATCGACAGTCGGGAATATTTACTTCTACAGTTAATTTAGTGCTGGAAATCACTCACAAATAACAATTAAAACATGAAACATGTTCGGACTAGACGTAAAATTAACGCAGAAGAAAGATAGTTGCCTTATCTATATGTCTACTGCTATATAATTTAGATGGCTATATATTGGCACAAGCGCCGTTCTCTGAGGAGACTGAAGCTGGTACGTATATTTTGTATACTTTTTGTCTTTAAAATACAGTCGGCGCTCGATATAACGTCACGCTGGGGACCGGCTCAAAGTGACGTTATATCGAGGGTCAATTTTTCCAAAGGAAAAAATGGCCCAAAAATGCCATTTTTTGTGTTTTTATGCTGTTTTTGGCCCTCTTGTACATTTATGCATTAAAATTACACTATTTTACCTTAAATTTACCTAATTTTTGCGTTTAAAATCGGGCTACCAAGGGCCTTGCCAAGGAGCGCGAATTTGAATTCGGATTTTTGAAATGTGCTATTTTTTGGCTTTCAGGCAAAAATAGGCTCGATTTTCGTGTTCTATGTGGAAAGCTGAGAATATGGGGCAAGTTTTGTCAAAAAAATTAAAAAATAAAGTTTTATTCAAAAATTTGCTTTGGTCCCCCAAAGGGAATTTGGGAACGCAAAAAAACTTCGGGTGAGGTATTGGAGTTGAAGAAGTACTTCCGGTTGAGTATCAAAAAGAAAGTTGGAAGGGAACAAACGAGTATACCTTAGAACGCTCAAGCATCTGATTTGAATCTGACTAGTAGGGTTCGATCCCCCCGCGGGGATCCCCGTTTTTCCCCTTCCCCGTTTGCCACGGGAAAAACGGGGAAATGACAAACACCCCCAAGAATGCATCCGAAAGGCAGACACCCCTAAGAAAGCATGCGTCCCCCAAATGGAATTTGGGAACACCTATAAAATTCCGAGAAAGTATAAAAATGAGAGAAAATTTGGTTGAAAAGGTAAAAAATGAGCGAAATTGAAAGAAATGGGCAAAAATTAGTGACGAAATTTTTAAAAATTTGAAGAAAAACTGAAAGAAAATTTTGAAAATTTGGGCAAAATGCTCAAAATTTTCTCCGACGCCGCCAATGGCGGCGCCGGAAAAAATTTCATGTGGTACCCCCTATGCTTTTTTTCCTCCCGACCCTCCCGAAAGTGACGTTATATCGAGGGTCGGTGACGTTATATCGAGGGTCATTTTGTATGTAAATCCTTATATTTTGGCCGGGACCGGGCAAAACTGACGTAATATCGAGGGTGACGTTATATCGAGTGACGTTATATCGAGCGCCGACTGTACATATTTTGGACTTCTGGCGAATGGTTTCGAAATATAAACCGGTAATGGTTGTACTTCTTGGATCGCTGACTGGTACTGATGGAAACCCAAAAATGAAATGTTTCTTCCCGTCTCCAAAACAAGAACGTCAATATTTCCGCGGAAAGCTTCGTCTACGTTGTTCCTCTAAAGATCAGGTTGAGAATTTTGTTACGTTTGGGTTTACCTTTTGAGAGTTACGCAATATTTTATGGTATGTCGCATACATCTATTTGCAATGTGTTCTTTCCAATTTTAAATCGATTGGAACCTACTAAATCCGACATACAGACCGATTTTGATTATCAATGGTGCATTGACCAAATTATTTTGTTAAAATGTTATACAGTCGAGTATTATAGAACACGTAATAATAATCCGATACAAGTTGTATATTGTGTAGGCATGGATAATCTAATATTTTAGGAACGCGATCATGATTTCTATTCGTTCACTTTACTTGGCTCGGGACAACGCTCGAAAAATGCGTTTCAGGTTCATATGCTACAGAATCGCAAGTGGATTGAAGACAAAGATGTACCAGATAATTTGCTCGATTTTCGTGCAGTGGTATGAACTTATACTAGTTTTAACCCTCGCTTGATTTTTTGAAATTTCTAGTTCTGCTTTAAGGATTCTAGTTCTACCCCTCAAGGATGAGTAACCAGATATTATTAAAGTTACTTTTGATTGTGTACAAACATTGTCTTAAATGACAACTAGCTTTTTAGACATAGACTAGACACTTTTTAGACTAGACTAGACACTTTTTAGACTTTTTCTTTGGCGACCAACCGAGACCGAAAAAGTCGGCGTTATTCGGGGGTTCGACTGTATATGAAAAGTACAATCTTGCAATCATTTGCAAAGATGTTTTTCGAAATGCGTTGGAAATATGCCAGAATGAGTATAAAAGAAGGAATGAATCATCATTTTTGTCAAATTTTTGCATGCCTATATATCCTTGTCTATATTTTCAGATCCATATTTCAGATGTCTAAGATCTATTAGTACTGACGTTTCCCGATAAGAAACAAAATTTAGTCGCTTTTTAAGCACAGCAGAAGAAACATTGCTGTCTTAAATGACAACTAGCTTTTTAGACACTAGCAGACGTAATTTATCTCGATATGTCAAACCGGTGAAATATCGTAAATCTCCATTTTTTAAAATTTCTCCCTGCAGCTTTCGTGGCTATTTATTTGCCCTCATGGTTTTCTCTTTTACTGTTACATATTTCTACTGTTACATGTTTCTCTCTTTCACTTTCATCTAATGCGGCGAAATCCCCCCCAGTAAGCTAGCCCTGTCACTCCGTGCGTGGTAACCTGGCCGTTAGACCCCTTCCAGCGGGTATATCTGGCCAAGTGATAGCTTAAAATGTTCGTATAGACGAGCTGAGTATGTTTCTGCTAAAATATAGAGCAAAATATAGACAAATTTTAGACTAAATTTTTTAGACAAAAAATTGTATATCCCGAATGTTTGCTTACAGTCGGTCTGTCAGAAGCGGGATTGCAGATTTTTACCGCATTCTTAGACTAAATTTTAGACAAAATTTAGAGTGATTTTGGGGGGAGGGCATTCTTGGTACACCTTTTTCTCTGTAAGGTTTTGTCCCCAGTTTTTGGAAGGGCATTCTTGATACACCTTTTTTTTCTGTAAGGTTTTTGTCCCCAGCTTTTTGGGAGGGCATTCTTGATACACCTTTTTCTCTGGAAATTGCATACTGATACACCCTGGAATCCTGTGGTCGGGCGCGGAGCGCCCGACCCTCTCCCTTGGAATGTGAGGGTACTTAGAACATATACTACCGAATAACCCTTACTCCCGAACAACCCAACCCTGACCGCTGATGGCGGTGCGCGAAGCGCCGCTGATGCACGCTAACCGCTTCCTAGCGAAGTGAGGGCCGCCAAGCGGCCCCACTTCGCTAGTACGGCATAACTGAGCTAAAGCAAGCATTTTAACTGCATTCAACCTTCGATATAACAAATCCTTCGATATATTTGTTGTAAATTTTCGTCCATTAAACATTTTTTATGAATTTTATACATTTTTCTGGAAATGTTTAATACCGAAAAATAGGAAAAAGTTTTGAGAAATTGTACATAAAATTTGGGCTAGACGGTTTGAGAAAAACGAGAGAGTATAAAAATGTCCTCTCAAAATATTTCAAAAAGTTCTCGTCCAAAAATGGAAAAATTTTTAGCTGAAATGGGGCCCATATAGAACGCTTATTTAGAACCTAAATAGTCGACCTGGACAAGTTTCATTGATACTAAAAATTTTCAGAAAAATATAGGTAAAATTGACTTTACATGTAAAATTTCATAAAAATTGAAAAATAGCTAAAAATAGACCAAATGGGCTACATTTTGTCCATTTATATTAAATAGACGATATACTAGCGAACAACAGCAAAAAACAATAGTTTTTGTCGACCAAAAAATTGGCAAGAAAAAATAAAATTAAAACGGACTCGACTCGGTCACTACTGACGAGTCCGGTCTGGTCTACTGATATTGGAATCTTACCGAGTCCGGACTCGGTGAAAATAGCCGACCCCTGCTAGGAAGTAGTACTAGGGATATTCAAATATATTCAGATGCAAATTCATATGGCAAGAGCAATAAACGAGGATCGTGCAGATGGGCCCGTGCTTTTCGTATGTCCCACTGGCGTTCACAGATGCGGCACTTTTGCAGTGCTCAATATACTCAGTGACCGACTCAAAGAAGAAAAGAAGGTGAGATTTATGTTATGTTAAATTTTTATAGATAAGAAGCTATTATCCAATATTAAAACTATTATCCAATGGGGATCATCGATATGTTTGTATATTTTATTGAGCACAAATACATGTGTAAAAATTACAAAATGCAGGTATAAATAGATTGCATATAAGAAAAAGAATTTTGTAAGTATGTTATTAAATATGAAATGTCATATAAATTTCGATTTCCGAGTAAAAGCTCTGAAAAATACTTGTTGCGGTTTATGATTTGGAAATTTACATTAAGGGTAAATCTAACTATATCTATCTACATCTCATGTAAAGCGGACTGTTTACATGCTCAATATTTCACACATCGATTTTATTTTGATAACTGTTATATTCACAAATATTTACCTGTGTTATTTAGGTCGGATTGGATGAAACTCTGGCCATCGTTCGATCCCAACGCTATGGAGTGGTTGCTCATTTTGACCATTACAAAGTATTGCATGAGCTCACGGTACGGCAAGCGGTTTCCTTTGGCATGGTCGACACGAGCGCTGTCGGAGGTGGGCGAAGACGATAAGAACTCTAAAGGAATTAGGTCATATGCAATTATCATATCATTGCTCACTAGAAGTTGATTGTGAGATCTTGCATTTATAAATAAATGTTATGTGTACTAGATAAATAAAATGTTAAACCATATGTGTATTAGCAGTGACTTTTCTATTTAGGACATTTTCTCTCTTCTATATTCTTGTTTTAGTTTTCACAAAACAAGAAGACCCGCCGATTCTCGGCGGACTACCGCCTCGAATCGGCGGGTCTTCTTGTTTTTTTCGCGGTTAGCATGCATCCGCGGCCCCCTGGGGGGTAAAGGGGGTCTTAGGGGGCCACAGGGGGCCGCGCCCCCCTTGAAACCGGTACCAATCGTCTTGTCTCGTTGAGAGGAAGCGATTGACGTATCACACGCCCAAATCCGAGTGGGGCGTGAAAAGTTTCCTTTTGTGGCCCCCTGGGGGGTAAAGGGGGTATTAGGAGGCCACAGGGGGCCGCGCCCCCCTTGAAACCGGTACCAATCGTCTTGTCTCGTTGAGAGGAAGCGATTGACGTATCACACGCCCAAATCCGAGTGGGGCGTGAAAAGTTGCCCTTTTACGTGACTCACGTAACTCACGTTTCACGTGTGCTCACGTGAAAAATTTTGACGCCATTCGACTCAGCGTGGCCGATTTAGGGGGTACCCGCGGGCCTGAGATCCGTGAGCACGAACCCGGAAAAAGGCTTATTTAAGCCTTTTCTGCTCGTGGTTGAGTTTTTCCTGCGCTTTAGGTTATAGTTTTCACAAAAGTTGGATTTATTATATTGAAACAAAATGTTCTCTGAAAATTTCGCTTATATTGCAGCAGCAAGCAATTTGTTAGGCAAATTATGAACGATCACACAAAATATGCAGACCCACCATGTATTGTAGATGCTATTTGTACTCAAAATATGTGCCGCACAGATGATTTGTTGACAACAATAGCGGGATAATCAAAAATACATGGCGATATAAAAAGTAAAAGATTTTACTAATTCTATTGATGGATGAATTTGGATAAAAATAAGCTTTTTTCAGATTGGGGTTTTTGACGTTAGGAGTTAACCTGCGATACAGTTTAAGGAAAATGGCAAAAATTTGATATTTTTAAGCACATTTTTACCATTCTTGGGCCAAAGAATAAATCTGGAATCTGAATCCGAATTTGCTAAATCCGAATCTGGGGTCTCTTCGTTTTAGCCCCCGTGCCGAAATTGCCCGAAACCGGTGTCAATCGTCTCCATGTCATATGGAAACCACGAAAACACATTTTTTTTTTGGAGAAATGCAACCTCTTTCCCCCACGCACGTGAATTTTGTATGCGTGGGGGACTATATTCACATAAATCCATGATACCCCAAAATGATTCCAAAAAATGTTTTTTCGCAAATTTTCCTGAAAACGCCTAATTAGGGGTTTTCGACCACGCTGATCACGAATCCGAAGGAATTTTCAAGATCGGATCACACCATTCAGAAATATGGCCTCAGGGCATATATCTAAGCTTAAAACACTAAGCATGCACTAAAGCCTAAAGCTTAAGCCTAATATTAAGTCAGTATTGGGCGTGCACAGCGGGGCACCAAGCCTAATGGCTTGTTTGGCGCCTTATAAGGGTTGTTTTAAGCTTGATTGCACGAGAATTAGTCACCTAAGCCCACGCATATAAGTGTGCCCACGCATATAAATTTAAAAAGTTGCGAATTAAAAAAATTTTTTGTGTGCGTGGGGACATAAAGCCAGATTTGAATTTGTTCAATGTTTATCCGTTATTTGGAGTTGAAAATAAACTTTATCATCTATATTTAGTACAAATAGTCCCCACGCATACAAAAAATCGAGAATATTCACGTGCGTGGGGGGAGGAGGTTGCATTTCTCCAAAAAAATTTGTGTTTTTCGGGCTTCTCACATGAAATGGAGACGATTGACACCGGTTTCGGGCAATTTCGGCTGGGGGCTAAAACGAAGCGTAGCCCCGAATCTTGCCGTCAGATTCGAGATCTGCTGTCACGAGGTCCTGTTACTATCACAAGATCTCTCACGATGTCTCACCCGTTTCCGCGGTGCGACATCTCTTATACCTAATATTAGCTTCAGGGGCCCCCTACAGGAGTCCAGTTAAAAAATTTGTATACATGTATATCTATGTTCTAAGTTCCCTCAAATTCGAAGGGGTAAGGTCGGGCACTCCGCGCCCGACCACAGGACTGGCTCGCCGCCTCCGGCGCCTCGCAATATTTATGGGTAAGATAAGATAACACTTCTAAGAAAACGGGGGACAGAAAAATACCTGGCAGACACAAAAAAGCATTTTTGTCTATAAAATGTTGTCTAAATTTTGTCTACATTTTGGTCTAAATTTTTCGAAAACCGGTATCAGCACATCCATTTAAGCCGGTATCAGCACATCCATTATCAGCACATCCATTTAAGCTATCACTTGCTCAGAAATACGCGGTGCAAGGGTTCTAACGGCCATGTGACGGACGTACGTAATCACAGGGCTAGCTTACTGGGAGGATAATTCTTCCTTTATTTGTTTTACCAAATTTCATTTTTTTGTCATATAAATTTTGAAAATATTGAAAGTCGTTGTGAGACAAATTTCTTTCGAAAATTCGGAATCTATATAAAGGAAATTAGCCTTGCATTTTCTGCTTGCTCTTAACGCTCCAATCCTCTCTTCAAACTCGTTGCTGCTGCTGCTGATCTACTAACTACGAATATGGCTGGAGATGAGAAAAAGAAGAAAACGAGACGAGGAAAAGAACCAAAGACGTGCACATCAAGAGGTTAGCAGTCTTTCTTCTTACTAAACCGATAAAATAGGATAATTTGTAAAAGAAATGGATTAATGTGTAAAACATAGTATGACAGAAATTATATGGCTAAAATTCTTCACCGGAATACCTTCCGTTTACTCGCCTTTCCAAGCCCGGCTGAAATAGCCCTTGATATTTAATAGTCATGTTTCTAAGTTTGTTATTTGCTGCTGTTTTGTTATCCTAATTATCAAAATTCAATATAGGCTGTAGTTCATCATTTTGATAGTGCGATTATTTTAATTTCATCGATTTAATTTTGAAAGCGTACAAACAGAACACATAGTCACATTTTTATCAGTTATATTATCTTTGCCATTTTACTAAATGCCACTGTTTATAGAATCTATTGACGAAGATGATGGAACACAAGTCGAATCGCGGCAAAAAGCTAAGAAAACTCGCAAGCCTATGACACGTCGCACCCGTCAACCAACTAATCGCGATCACTACAAGCCACTTCAGGACACGATAGCGCATCAATTTCTCCGTACGTTCTGTCTCGAAACTAATAAGAAGGGTGTAGATGGGCTTCTCGAGGAATTCAATGCAATCAAAGCGGAGACCATTGCAAAGCCGCCAATGACTGCTCAGACCACCAACTTACAGAATGGAAAAAACCGATATGGAGGTATATTTATGTTTTAGTTGGTATACATGGAAAGAGTGATGAAATGTAATGGTGATTATGAATCATATATATATATATATAATTAATGAAAATGTAAAATTATGCTTGTGGTTACTATTTGAACTTATACAGTCTTTTCAATTTTCTGTGTTCGATAATTTTTACGTAAGTCTTTCATGTCAAAGTTTTGCTTTTCCGTAAATAATAACCATTGATAATTAACTAAACAAAACAACAACTAACCAGCCATCCATACAGCACAAAATAGTTAAGCCGTCTAGGATTAGGCACGAAATGGCATTTCATAATTTCATATTTAATAGGCATTAAAATATTTTTCTCGCGTATTCTAAATACGCATACTAGTATTAATATGTAAAATAAATAAAACATACAAACTCATTAAGGTTCTTTATTAATGAACTTAGAATTTCGTACGTTATTTATTTTCAGATGTATGCTGCACTGATGCTACCCGTGTCGTTCTTAAGTGGCCGCCCGGTGGATCAGACTATATACACGCTAACTGGATTGACTATCGAGGTATCTTATTTTTAATGGCTGAAAATAGTGGTGCCAGAAGTAAGAGTAATTGGCTATCATGTCACCTTAGGCAAATTTTTATCAATATGTCCCCTTAAAATCTGGTATTTGATTATTCTCTATACTTTGATTATCCTACTTTCATAAATGTTGACATATGCCTGATGTTAAATTCAAAATATACGCAAATTGAACAAATACTATAATTGTGTTATTAATCATTTTTAGGGAAGAGAGACTTCATTTGCACACAAGGACCTACCGTGGATTCAATCGACGACTTCTGGCGTATGATCTGGCAAGAGAAATGCAAAGCGATCGTCATGCTCTGTGAGATTATGGAACAAGGCCGAAGGAAGTGCGAACCATACTGGCCGAGCGAAAAAGATGGCGTGATGTGCACTAAAGTTGGACTCAAAGTCAAGAATCTGGGTATCGAACGACACGAAGAAGCAATGCTGACTGTTGCAAAACTACAAGTATCGTCGGATAGTGGTGGAGAGCCTCTGGAAGTGACGCATATCAAATGGAACAACTGGCCGGATCGTGGTGCACCTAGCAACAAGTTGGCTCCGTTTTTGTTGCTCAAACAGCTGCAAGATAAAGCACCAGTGGTCGTGCATTGTTCTGCTGGTAGGTCTTTAATTCACTTTGTTTATACAGCGCAAGTCCTGGGCCAATATAAAAAAAATATTTGGAATTTTCGCTGCTTATGACTTAATTATCCTTCGCTCACATGATCCTCTATTACCTTTGAGGTTCTAATGAGAAAAGTGTTGCTCTAATACATTTACTAATAAAGACTAAATTGCCGTGATATATCCAAGAGATAACCAGTAATTTGTTATAGGAATTGGTCGAACTGGAACTATCGTCGCTATTGACATGGCTTTGCAAACAGTCAACGCAAAGGAATCACTCAACATGGCTACCGTCGTCAAGGAGTTACGCTCAAAACGTCACGGCTCCGTTCAAATGGACGTGCAATATCTGTATATACATCGCTCTCTTATGGAATACGCTAAGAACATCTCGGTTAGTTTCCATTCTAAAGTTTTAACGATTTTGTGACAAGCATTGTGACATAGTTGATGATTATATAATAATAAATGATTCGATATGTACGAGAAATATTAGGAACATGTATTGCCCAATAATTAGTGGTTTCAATTTGCTAATTCTAAGTAATCCTAAAATTTTTACGTAAACTTTACAAAGTGTTTCTTTTAGATCGTCACAGGGGATCAAATTGAGCCGTTTTGTATTCGCTACGACGCGTTCATGCAAAGCCGCGGCTAGAACGGTGTCTCATTGACAACGCTGAATTAGGATACATCAAGAGCTATTTGTTTGTTTGTAATTATTAGAAATAAAATATTGCAATCATTTGTCCGTTTTATTTGCAAGACAAATGCCGTTTGGCAGTGTGATTAACAAAGCTGTTTGCCTGAAAAATTCTAAAAAATCTCATCTGTACGCGTAGCCAGTATCTAGATGAACTAATACTAAAGGGCCATGTTCTGTCCGTCTGTGTGTCTGTCCGTCTGTGCGGCCCACACCAGATCTCGCGATCCAGACGTGACCCAGAGGCGAGTAATAGCTCAATCGATAGGTCTCGAAAAGTTAGGATGGGGAAAATTATCAGACCCGAAATTTGAATATTTGAATTCGCGCCAAAACGTAAAAACGTGTTTTAGAGGGTTTTGACCTGGGCAAGTGATGTTTTTTGTGTTCCCAATCGATTTCTGATGCGATTCTGGACCAATTTGCTTTTTACACTTTTTGTTTTGGCGCATTTTTGAAAAAAAAGCCACTTTTTGGCCAAAAAATTGGGTTTTTTGATGCAAGGTGTCTACGGGTCTGATTTTTGGCACCCGGGGGTTTTCGCATGCGCTGATCACGAATCTGACGTCAGATTTGTAATTCAAAATTTGAATTCGCGCCAAAACGCAAAAACGTGTTTTTAGGGGTTTTGGCCATGGGAAGTGATGTAGGTCATGGTATACTCCTCCTAGAGCGCGTGACGTACATCCCCAGCGCGGCGAGCCGCGCTGTGGTAGTACGAACCCAACCCTGTATCGAGGCCGCCGAAGGCGGCCGAGATCTTCACGAACCCAACCCAGTACTGATTCTCACGTCTGGGTCGTAGCGAGCGAAGCGAGCGGAGACCCAGCATGACTCACGCTATGTAAAGGAGCGCCACGAATAAGTGTGGATTTGTGGTCGTTTTGGGGTCCTCGCGGCGCGAAGCGCCGCGCGGACCCCAAAACGACCCACAAATCCACACTTCTTCGTAGCGTTCCCGCCAACAATAAGTAGGTAAATCACGCTTAGGAACAACCCAATCTGACCGCTGATGGCGGTGCGCGAAGCGATGACGAACCCAATCTGACCGCTGATGGCGGTGCGCGAAGCGATGACGAACCCAATCTGACCGCTGATGGCGGTGCGCGAAGCGATGACGAACCCAATCTGACCGCTGATGGCGGTGCGCGAAGCGATGACGAACCCAATCTGACCGCTGATGGCGGTGCGCGAAGCGATGACGAACCCAATCTGACCGCTGATGGCGGTGCGCGAAGCGATGACGAACCCAATCTGACCGCTGATGGCGGTGCGCGAAGCGATGACGAACCCAATCTGACGCTGTGCACGCTCCGAGTTGACGGTCGCGCCGAAGGCGCGGCCCGTCAACTCGTAAAAAGATAAAGTGCCGTGAATCAACGGTACTTCGCCGAAGCTTTTCCCATGGGGTCCCCCAAGCCTACTTGCCGAAGCTTTCGACCGGGGATGCTTAGCAGCTTGCGGCAACCTTAGAGTCAGGATCTATAGCCATGCATCTAGATTGGGCGGAAGGCCCTTTGAGTATTACTGCTACTACTCTTTTGAGCCTTACAGCAGGTTTTGTGGTGTTTTATGCAAAATCTTGGCAAAAGGAGCACAAAATGAGTTATCTCTTTACACAATATGATGCACAAATAGCATAGTGTAGTTCCTTCAAAGAGTATTTTAATAAGAAAATTGGTGGTGATTATCCACCGAATGAAGTATGTTTTTTCAGCAAGCAAACTTCTTTTCGAATGCACAGTGAACCATTTTAATTTATCTAAACGTAATTTGCTTGACTGTATTTCCAGTAGAGTGGATAATTTTTAACAGAGTTTCATGATTAATTTTGATTTGAAACGCTTCATTCGCTATTTAAGTTTTGTTTTACACCACTTAAAAAAGCGGGGGATTATGAGGGTAATCATACTATTAGGTTGCAACCCTATTTTTTAGCTCTCTTTTCAAGCTAGGTTTAGTGGTCTGTCATAATCCTTTTTTGCCAATGTGATCTCATAAAAAAAAGTAAAACTGCATAAATTCAAGGATTGTGGTTATCTTCGATTAATAGCACCAAAAGTATAGGTAAAATAGTTACCGTATTATTTTCACGTAGCGCAATTCAATTTGTACTAATCTGGTACTCATTATGCAAATTTACAATTACACGAAATTATTATTATGCATTATTATGGAAAATTATTATGCATATATTGTAAATCAGTCAGAGCGTGGCGGGACCCAATCTGTTTAACTCGCTAGATGGAAGATGCTGATAAATCGAAAACGACATTTCTATTTGGATGACCCAATAAAATATACCAATGATGCAATTAATCTTGTTTTACTTTTAGCTTTCAAAGCAGTATGGAGCCAAACGATATGGATCGCAAATATGGGTCATTTGTGACAAGCGCGTTGGATGTAGTAAAGCTTAAATTTGGTATGATTTCCGCAAATATTTTTAATCATACGTATTTGTAAGTGTTCTAACTTATTTTATTATTATCTACCAATATATATGACAATAACAAGACATCGTTCCAGAAAATTCGCAACTAAACGTTTTTGATACTTTAGAATTGACAAAAAAATATTTTGAAGCTCATAATATCTGAAATGGTGGCCATTTTGCAAAAATAGAACAATGATATATCACTGATTATCCTCCAAACAAGAAAGCCCGTAAAAGTGTGTGTATGTATGTATGGATGTAAACACCCGTATTCATTGACCCGACGGTTAACTAGCAGCTCTGCTGCTAGTTAATTATATTGTAATAATTTTAGTTAGTTCTCTCGATGAGATAGAATGTGATGAAACAATTGGTTTTGCGCCGGAATTTGTCCACCAGCAGTTTGGAGACCAGTAAGTTGTAGTATCTACTATATAGTAGTTAAATTTTATGTAAATTGTTTTACACTTACGAAAACTTCGTTTCTACGCAGTTAATACATTTGAGGAGTTCCGCTACATGATGCAAATTTACGATTTCTTATCAAAATTTTTTACGCGGATTCATTTTTGGCTAAGTTGTTGCTTCTTTCATTAAAAAAATTATAATCGACAATATAGTTGACATACATTTCCTCGTTTAGGGAAAAAGTTATTGGCTACAAAGATCTCAGTGTGGATTTGTATTATTCGGATAGCTCACTTTTTCTCTACCCAAGCATCAAATATAAGCAGAAGATTCCGGATAAGCTGAACATTCCGGTATATTTATTTTTAATAACATTTTCTTTTTATTTGTTTCAGGCAGACGATATTATCAGCAAAATCCATGATCATTTGATTGAGCCAAACCAACTTGTGAAAGATGTTGCGGAATTCAGAGCAAAGCTCGACGACCAAGGAAAGTTCAAACCGTTCGGAAAAATGATAACTCAAATGGATTTTGGTAAACATCTTACTGTATTGAATTTAATATATAATAAATGCAAATATAATACATTAAAAGACACAGAAATATGTGTGAAATAAAAACCGGTTCTCTCAGAGTAAATTATTTTTGAACTTAGAGTCACAGCAGTAATGATATTTTTAATTTCGGTGGAAATTTATACGCTGGATGGGAAAATTGCTCATTAAAAAATAAAGTATGCACCCATATAATTGGTTTCAAATAATGTTTTGGGACAATTTCGGCCCAGAGATATTACTGTAAATCCAAGTAGAAACGAAGAAGACATTTTACTTTTAATACGAAGTAACTATTTTAATTTAACACGAAACACACCACTTCAATTATATGAACAAATGCCACATATAATCTGAGTTATCATTTTACGGACGAAATTAGAGAAATTCTGAAGTCGGTTCCGGTCTAAGGATAATGGCAGCAATCAAGAATGAAATTCTTTTACATATTATAGATATATTCTCAACTGTTAATTATAAATTATAGTAAGCTTCTACGATGGCGAGGTAAAACAAATTCAATTATACAAAATGGGATCCGGGGAATACGACGAAAAAGAGAGAGCCTACATTGGCCGAGCTCAATCGCTAGCGCTATGGTATATCGATGCTGCGAATTATACAACATGTAACGACGACCCTCGCTATGTGTATTATTTAGCGTAAGTTTTGTGTTGTATTTAAAATCAGTGATGTTATACCTTTAATATACCGTAAATCCTCTAATAAGTCCCCGGGGGACTTATTGTTTCGTAGGGGGTCTAGGGGGGACTTATTTGAGGGGGGACCTATATTTTCGTGGCCGCGCCGAAGGCACGGCGAAAATTTTTGGTACTTTTTGGCATAATTTGGGAAAATTTTTGAAAATTTAAACGAATTTTGAATTGGCGCCAAAAAAATATTGGCAAAAAATTTGAATTTTTTGGATTTTTGATCGATTTTTCGCCAATTTTTACCATATTTTTCAAGTTTTTGACAAAATTTTGTAAAAAATAGCGAAATTTGCAATAAAAATTCAAATTAGCGCCAAAAAATTTGAAATTGCGCCAAAAATTTGAAATATGGAAAAATTTGGAAAAATACCCATTTTGGGGAGGGGGGCTTATTTTTTCGTTGGGTGTCCAGGGGGACTTATTTGAGGGGGGACTTATTTTTTCGTTGGGGGTCCAGGCGGGACTTAATTGAGGGGGGACTTATTGGAGGATTTACGGTAGATCAAATGCATGAGCTATTTCAAGTCGCAAAAACAAATAATATCTGAGTGATTTGTTGGCCTAAACAACTTGTAAAAACTTTTGTTAAAACTATGTATTGTATGAAATTTTTTAAAATTCCCTCTTTATATTCAATATCGTTAAACAATGGTGTTTAAATAATTTAAGTTCTTGAAACAGGGAACAATTTGTAATCTTTTTATAGTTTCGAAGCTACAAAATCTGCAGACGGTACTCCGAAGTATAAATTCGCTGGATATGCGACGCTCTACCGATTTTACCGCCATCCTTCAATGACTCGAATGAGTAAGTAATTTGATCATCTCAACCAAATTTCTCAACTTATTTCTTAACTGTGTCAGGTCTTGCTCATATCTTGCTAGCTCCGCAATATCGAAGAAAGGGAAACGGCGTGAAGTTCTTGAATAGTCTTTACAATGACATCACAAACGAGGAAAACATTTACGACATTACCTGTAAGTCGTTTATTAATTTATTGCTGAAAGTACGAGTATGGAAGATCATGTAAAAATTAGGAAATGGTTGAATAGTTCGTACATCGGCTCTTATCGTAACCTTCAAACTTATAATAAGCATTATTGTAGATTATATCTGTCTAGTACGCGAAATTATATATTTTAGTTGAGACTCCTTCGGATGCCCTTCAATTGGCTAGAGATTTTGCTGATTGTGTCAATTGCGCTGCCTTGCATGAGTTTTCGCCTGAAAAGCTTGCAAAGGGCTTCTCGAAAGAAATAAAGAACAGCGCTCGCGAGAATTTGAAGCTATATGGTGTAAGTTTTGAAATTTAACAAAAGTGACAGCAAAGGAGTAAGAGTTTTTTAAAGTGGCTTCGTAAGATTATGTTCAACAAAAATCAATATACTATCTATCTAGACAAAATGACCTATCATATATTTTAGCTAGCTATATAAAAAGTACAGTTAGATTAATAATTATGCTACTCAGCTCAAAAACCTACAAAGTTGTATCACACATTTGTAATGCTATCGGAACATTTCATATATTCATATAGCCAAAAATTATATGTTAGTGACGGTCTGTGACAGATTATGATTTACGTTTCAGCGAGTTATAGTTTTATTTTTGAGATCTGTGTTTTAGCCACAAGCGAAACGAGTGGGTGAAATTCTGCGCTTGCATCACGCTGGAAATGACGAAAAGATGCGCCTCACGCTCAAGAACGATATGATGCGTCGCATCGAGAAGCTTATTTCTGATGTTAGACGTGGAATGAACGACAATGAGAACACACCGGAGGGCGATGCGAGAAGAGACGTCGAAGCGGAGCAGCGAAAGAAGCTTGTGGAACAGCAATACGAAGATACTCTGGAAGCCTACAATAAAGTGTTGGATCGCCTCAGGGAATACATTCCATTATACAACAAATAAATCTGACATGTTTGAAACTGTATTTCTTTGGCAGTTGTGAAATCCTTGTGTTGTAATTTTGACTATTTATTGAAATGAATTATTTTTGACGCTAAGTATTACATCTTAGAATCGGTAGCAGTGCATGTTAGATGGACTCTTCGGAGTCAAAAACTTGCTGTTGGGTAGCAATACCTTGAGAGTTGGCACTCTTCGGACTCAAAACTTAGGCTCTCTACATATTCGTAGAACGCATATTCGTAGAATGCATATTCGTATAACGGTAAATTCGTCTAACGCCATATTCGTAGAACGGTAAATTCGTAGAAAATTTCTATTTCGCGAAAATCGATGGGTTACGACTCAGATTTTTGACCCTATATAGGTTTTCGACCATGCTGAGTCCGAATCTGAAGTCGGTTTTGGCGTGGAGTATACTGTAGTACCACTTTCTGGCATTGTGCCCATTTTTGCTTAGGAAATTCATAGTCCATTGGAATTTCGCTGAAATTGAGGTTAATTGGCCGAGATTTTGTACCCTATATAGGTTTTCGACCACGCTGAGTCCGAATCTGGTGTTATTATCGACCCCGAGATACAAAAAAATGCATGATACGGTGTACGGTATGCTGTTTTTCAAGGTTTTTTACGCGACCTTGCCTGATTTTTGGTATTCTGGGTTTGTTGAGGTGCTGATCACGAATCGGAAGAAATTTTTTACTCCGACACTAAGCTATGGCATGATACGGGTACGGTATGCTGTTTTTCGTAGTTGCTCACGTGATCATGGATGATATTTGGAATTCTGTGGTTTTTTGGTCCGCTGATCACAAATCCGAAGAAATTTTATAACCGGGCAGTACGCTATACCATGATACGGGTACGGTATATCAGTTTTCCGAAGTTTTTTCATGTTGTAACATATTATTGTGTGATAATTTCGTAAGCTCTAGGATTTTTATCTTTTTTTGCCTAATTGCATCTTTGTTGCGAAATCGCAACTTTGTTTGTCAGTTTTTTTGAAAACGTAAAAATCTAGGACCTGCCCAACAATTGGATATCAATGAAATTTTAAGGAACCTTTTTTTATTCGAAATTTCGGGTTCCGAATAGGCATACTTTTGCCATACAAAATATGTCTAATTTGAGACTCCAGATTTTGAATAAAAAAAAGTTTCCTTAAAATTTCATCGATAACCAAATGTTGGGCAGGTGCTAGATTTTTACGTTTTCAAAAAAATGACATACTCACCATAATTTTTTTTTAATTTGTTTTTTAGATTTTTTGCGAAAAAATGTCCATTTTGATGGTATTTCTGAGAAAATGCGTGTTATTGTTGACGAAATGTCGAGAATTTTTGGATTGTACCATTTTCAGATGCGGAGAATCCATATTAGACGAATGAAATTAAAATTCTATCGTAATTTTTCAAAATATGGAACCTCAAAGTTGACATACTTTACGTTTTTCTATAAAAAATATGTCATTTTTGTGGTTCCATATTTTGAAAAATTACGATACCATCTAAATTTCACTTATAGGCCAGGCACTATATTGTAGGCCAGGTCCATAATTTTTACTTTTTAATCAAAGCTCAATAACTTCTCAGAGATTTTTTGAATTATGAAATTTTTAAGATTTTTGTGCCGAAAAATGGTACTTTTTGTGTTTTTCAGAAAATGCAAGTTTATTGTCGATAAAACGTCGTGATTTTCGGTGGTATACCCTTTTTGAATGCGGAGAGTCCGAATTTGAGTTCATATCAGGGGTAGACCCGCAACGTAAATTAGGAAATTGCGTTTTTGACGTTTTTCGGCTAGAAATGGCCGTAAATTACACCATTTTGAAGCTTAACTCGTTTACGAGTATTTCACATGCGAGTGAACCAAGATCTAACAATGGTAAGCATTAAATAAAACATCGAGGCGATCAAACTTCTCTATTTGAGGAATCGAAGCGTATAACAACCAGCTAGTGAGAAAAGTGGTTGAAGCACGGCCAAATATTTGGCATTGGATTCGAATGATCAAGGAAGAAATTTCACTATCTGTGCATAAAGTCGACGAATTTCAAGCGGGACAGCCTGCAAAGAGAAGAAGATCAAACTACCGAATAATGGATGACCGTCTCAGAGAAACGATTTTGCGTTACAACCAAATTCCACTGGAGCTGTTTATCAGAAATATCGCTAACCATCTTCGCCTGGATACATTTTTTAACATAAATCTATAATTTAATTCTATGAATAAAATTCTTTTTATAATTTTGTTATTCGAAAATATCAATCAGTTTTGGCGTGGAGTACATTTAATTTTGGTTATTTTTAACGAAACACAGTATTTTCGCGATAAAAAAAATTGATTACCCGACCTGGGATTCGAACTTGAGATGAAAAACTGCAAAAAAATTCAATTTTTGACGCGTTACGTTAAAACTAACTGCATATTCGGAATCAGCGCATCGAATTACCCCTAAAAACACTCATTGCAGAAGAATTTTCCACATTTTCAAAAAATCGATTTTTTTTAATCCATGTGGTACCCCCTATGGTCAAAAATGGCCAAAAATGAAATTTTTCGGAAAGTCCGCCAAATGTGTTTTTAGGGGTTTTAAGATACGCTGATCATGAATCTGCAATCAATTTTAACGTAGCGCGTCAAAAACGGCCATTTTTTGGCCATTTTGTATCAAAATGCGATTTTCCCAACTTTCGTGGCGGGACCAAGCTAAATCTGAGCCCGGATTTGAACTCCCCGGGGTCGATTTAGGGGGTATATGCGCCCAGAAAATCCGGGGAGATGATTTCACGCATTTTAACCCCTCCGATGTGTAAGCAAAATGGGCACAATGCCAGAAAGTGGTACTACAGTATACTCCACGCCAAAACCGACTTCAGATTCGGACTCAGCATGGTCGAAAACCTATATAGGGTCCAAAATTTCGACCGTAACCCCTCGATTTTCGCGAAATAGAAATTTTATATGAATTTACCGTTCTACGAATATGTAGAGAGCCAAAACTTATCATTTTGGAACTTCAATGCTTCCAAACAATCCTTCAATTTCAAAAAATGAAATGTCTCTGCACGAATAATGTGACTACAATCTTTACTTTTTTCTTCAAAATTTCTCTCGTTGAAGTGATATCTTTTCTTTGTGCATACAGTTCATTTGGGATTTCTCGGAAGATGCCTAAACACTTTTGGACTAATTTTTGCTAATAAAATTGACTCGAAATCGATTTTCTCAAATCGCCCGCTACGGCGGTGCACGATAGCTCAAAATGCTCCCCTGGGAATTCTGAGTAGGGAATGTGTAAATTTTTTTGCGGCGATCTCAAAAAGTGGTTTTTTCACAAAAAAGTGCCATTTATTATTTGGCCACTTATTTGCCATTTATTTGGGAAGCAAGGAAGAGACCCAAAATTTTGTTCGTATATAGTAAACCAACCCCTCTGAATCCGAATCCGGCGTCAGATTTGACATCCGAAGCGCGCGCACTTTGGCTGCACAATTAGTATACGGAGGTGGGAGGCGCGGCGGAGGCCGCGCGGCGCCCACTTGGTACATATTATTACATTAGTAGTTTTCGATATTTTGGCGAGAATTTGAATTATATGTTGACAAATGTTCCTTTTTAGTCTTATTTTGCACGGGCGTTTTCAGAGGAATCCAATTTTTGTAAAACGGGGAATCCGATTTTACAATTTTTTGGCATTTGGTTGAACGGGGTTTTGCCGTTCTGTCCATTTTGAGTATTTCGGTGTTTAGCAGCGGGAATTTTTGCTCCCGGGGTTTTCGGCGGCGGGGAATTCGAATCCAGGGTCCGTTTTGGCATTGGCTCAGGGGTTTTCGTCGTTCTGCCCATTTTGGGTATTTCGGCGTTTAGCGGCGGGGATTTTTGGCCCCGGCGGTTGTCGGCGGCGAGGAATCCGATTCATTCATGATTTAGCATTCACTTATGGGTTTGACGATCTACCCATTATAGGTATTTCGGTTTTTGGATGTGGAGATAGAGGTAGGCTTAAGCTCATGGAACTGGGGCTGGTAGCTGGAGCTACCAACTGGGGCTAGCCGTCCCGTAGGGGCTAGTCTGGCTAGTAAGTAACAATGACGACATTGAAACCGAATAGTGTGCTCAACGCACTTTTAGTTTAAAACTGCTTGTTTATTTTATTATTTGCCCTTTAGAAAATTCTTGTTAGATTTCTCATGCATGATCAAAAATCAGCCCAACAATTCTTGTTTCTCGTAGAAATTTGCCGTAAAAATCATGATTATGATTGTTCCTTAGCTAAAATATTTCCTAATGAATAATGTTAGCGTCTTAGGCGTAAAAGCCATTCGTTTTCGTTTTCCGTTCGCTCTCGTAAATGATTAATTTCATGTGATACCAAATATTTTGAATAATCCAGCCTGCTTCCTATTCATATGTAACTTTGATCTTTGCCTATTTAAGGGCGAAGATTTTTGTAATGATGCTGCTTTTTGATGATGCTTTTATGCGATAAAATTCTGTGCTGATTCGTGCCACAAAAACCACAGACCAAGTGTCCACATTCAAGAAATTCGTCCTCGCTAATCAAGAACTTCTAGAAAGAAAGTGATTCTGTTCACTTGTCTTTACAGAAAATCTTCAATCAAATCTTCAGCAATCTTTTACAAGGGAAGATTGCATAAATAGGAATCGAGGCAAACAATAGAGTGGAAAAACTAATCATCAAAACCATAATTGGTCTAAAACGGATATAAATCGTACAGGACAGAACGAACTACTAATACACAACGTGATATAAACGCCATCCTCATCAATCGCCGATTTTCAATTCGATTTTCTAAAATACATGTACTAAAAATGGATGCATTAAAAAGTGGCACGAAACCTGCTTTACCATATTACTTGGTACATCATGAAACCTTTGTCTAGCTATAAAGAAAATTAGTATTTAGCATTTGGAGTTTTATAAGAAAGAAAGAAAATTGGCTTTCCAGACACGCTTTAACTCAACAAATTGGGATAAAACATATTAATTTGCTTCATATAGCTCATTTTCTATTACTGATTTAGTCTGGTAAGGTTATGGTATTTTCTATATAACTATTTAGGATATGTAACGATTTGCCTCAATTTTTAATACGCTTAATGTCATTTGCGTTGTACAGTTTCTACAATACAAACCATTCTCTTGGACTATATCGAAATGTGACTTCTCAAAAATCCTAAAACATGTTCGACCTATGTCGACCACCCAAAATTTTACCGGTTAGTGTTCCCCGAAAACCCTATATATCGCACCCAATATGCCTCAAATGACCAAAAATGTCATTTTCGACCTACGTTTCGACCTATGTCGACCTCAAATCTGAGTCGATTTTTACGGGTTTATGTGGGTAAAACCAATATGGTGGCAAAATCTCGGTCGAAAACGGCCCAAAAAGGGTCTAAACGGTATTCAGTGACAGGCCAGGGACACCAGAAAATTAGTAAAGCACCATGTGTTTTTAGTAAGGTCTAATATTCAGTTTTAGTCTTTTGCTTTAGTTGAGCATTTTAAGAATTGTCTACACCTCATCCGCTTACATTTCTAGATGCACTTTTCTTCTACTCACAGCATTCGTTCTATAGCAGACCTGTCATACAGTCAGCAAGTTACGGAATTGAATTCAGGTATATTTTTAACTTTTATAAGCATAACTTACAATACACAGAAATTATCCATAATAAAACAAATGGAACAACACTTAAATGGACTACTACAGCGCTGGTGTCTGGCAACCGCTTTCTAGGAATAAGTAGCATTTCCAAGGAGTTCCTACGGGACTAAATTAGAAAAATAAATCAGCGAAAGGAGGAATCAGTGAGGGCTCGGCTCGGTCTGCGTCTTCGTTTGCTCCGACCCAAAGAGAGCATCACCTGTTATATATCTAGGAATTTCAGGATTTTGATTATTCACGTCTTAGGTAGCACTACCCCGATCCTGGCCAGTAAAGTGTCATTCGTCTGGTCTCGCCGAGAACTGATTTACTCGCTAGGAACGGAGAGATGCTAGGTAGATTCAATCCTTTATTCAACATTAGGGCCCTGGATTGGGGAGCAGGACAGTTCGTCCCTCGGACAATTCGTCCCCGGACAGTTCGTCACCCGGGACTGTTCGTCTCCAGGACAATTCGTCCCCATATATAAAAATGGCTTCCAGAATGTCCTAAAAATCTCTAAAATACTCTTAACCGTTGTAGAAGAGTATAGACTGACATTTGCGCATTTTTCTTCCTTTAGGTTTCCTGGGTCATGCTTAGTGTTATGTTCCCTGGGTTATGCTTACGGACAGGTTCCATCGGTCATGCTTAGCGAAACTTCCCTGGCCGTACTTGGGGTTAGGTTCCTGGGTCATGCTTAGGTAAAGGTTCCCTGGTCATATTTCGAAAAAAAGTTTACGCACTTTTTCATTGACGTTACATCTAGTTAGATCCAGACACATAACATTACCCTGAATTTTAAAAATGCCACCGATTATGCCATTGTAAATGCTATATAATGTTATTCATAGACTATATTCATTCAAAATATTTTATAAAGGAAAAAAAAATGCGCAAATGTCAGTCATGCGCAAACGCCTGGGGACGAATTGTCCGAGGGACGAACTGTCGCGTACCCCCTGGATTGACCCCAGATTACGACTTAGCGAGGTCGAAAACCCCAAGGTCTGGGACTAATCAGTGCGTTGTATAGGAGATCTGAAATATACAGGCCGGCGCTGGACCGACCGATATTGCTAATTGTAATAAAAATTAATTGTAGAGGTTTTCTGCTTTTTTAAGTGGAAGTATTTTGATTGCGCATATTGATTTGAAAGCATACACAATGCACTTTGGTTTGAATCGTCCCAGCAAAACAAACATAGAAAGCATTTCTTCTGTTCATTCCATAGCTCTCTTCCATTTGACTTTTATATTCGTTTTATTCCGTCCTTGCTATCTCAACAGTGAACGATTTTTGTTCTGGTTCGGACTAAAAATTAAGTGGGTTACAATTATTCTTTAGGCAGCACTCAAATATTATCTTCAGTAGTTCATGCAATTTTAATGCTTTTGATTTTTCAGAAAGCAGCAGCATCGACAGTCGCGTACCTGTTGGCTGGAAAACGCAAGCTTTGGATGGCGGATATGGCTGGCTCGTTGTGCTGGGCTCTTTTACAATACACGTCTTCTCGGATGGTTTTGTCTATAGCTTTGGCGTAATTGGTCAAGCACTAGTCGAGGTAAAATATTTTGTTTTAATTTTACATAAGGTTTATTAGTCTAACAAATAAATACGTAAAGCACATTATGTATGATTTGTGCATACTTAAATAAAACATTAGATATTAGTTTTGTACCTTACCGAGGAAAAAGACTCTTGTTGAGCGCATATTTCAACTATTATCTAATCCACTAGACCATTCTGGCAAATCTGCCAAATTAAAAAATATATAAAGATTGCATCAATTCGGATGCTAAAATATTTCATGCAATTGTAACTAGTCTTTCTCGAAAAACATGCTTATATATTTTGAATATAAATATCTATGTTTCTTATACAGTAGAATTGTACACTTATAATATCTATGATTGTAGACATATGGTTACTCCAATGCAGAAGTGTCAGCGATTTTTTCTCTTATTTCCGTATGTTTATTCTTGTATGTGTATTCTTGTACGTGCATAACTGTTATTATGCGCGCAAGTAGAATTTCATTTTTACAAATCATGTGTCCTATTGCGATTATAACGTGCAATCGTACCTGCAATTAACTAATATTCAGCATATGTAGGATAATAAGAGCACAAAAAAGAAGAAATGTGCTATAAGCGTCGTAAACTCCTGCTATTATAGAGCGCAAAAATAAACTGACTGATTTAGACTGAATCTCGATTAAAAAACTAAAATCGTTTAACCATAATACAAAAGTACTTGCAATAACCATTATCAATAAAATAATATATTTAATCATTACATGGAATATCTTCGAGATATGGATAATCGAGATACTGATTCCAGGGACTAATGTACACGGTTGGACCGATCGCTGGCGTGATCTGCAATAAATTCGGATGCCGAACTACTGCAATCATCGGCTCTGTACTCGCTACTGTAGGGTTAGTTTTTGGTAAACGGTCACTTTTCTCCAAAATGATCTTACCGTAACTTTAGGCTCGAATAACTTAGGCTTAGACTTTAGGATTACATTTACGCTTAAGTGTAAGTGGGCATAAAATGTAGTAGACTTGAATTATTGGCTCTATTGGGGGGATGTGTCGTTGGGAAAAGCATTTTCCTTCAGTTATTCAATCGTATTCAAAATAATTTTCGGTTTAATTTAAGGTGCGGACTGGCATACTTCTCCACTAGATTAGTGCATCTCATTCTAACAGTCGGCGTCCTTGTCGGAACTGGATTCGGTCTCTTGTACTGCCCTGCCATCGTCATTGTTACAATGTATTTTGAAAAGAAGCGCTCGTTGGCAAGTGGAATTACAGTTTGTGGCTCTGGTGTAGGTATGTGATAAATAGAGACGGATAGGCGAAGAATTTCTGTCAAAAATGAGAATATAGGCTAGTGTCATACAACAAACGTATGGTGCGTATCATACAAAAATTAGAGAATAATTAATGCCCTGGCATGTTTATATCTTATATGGGCGAATTCTTCTGACCGTCCCCAGTTAGCGCAAGTGCCCAAGCGCCAATTGGCGCAAATTTGAAATAATTTGTTCAGAAGTGGACTATAGGAGGGGGCTAGCGCAAATCTGATATTGCTAACCCCCTCTAAAATACGATTCTAGATGGGGTTACCAATATCAGATTTGCGCTAGCCTCCTCCTACAGTCCACTTCTGAACAAATTATTTTCAAATTTGCGCCAATTGGCGCTTGGGCACTTGCGCTAACTGGGGACGGTCAGAAGAACTCGCCCATAAGCTGCTATGTTTTATTTTTTAATGTGAGATAATTATTCTTGCATATTCCAGAGTTCCTTAAAATATAATATGCGTAAGTTAAAAGTACTTCGTAGTTAACCAACTTCTTATCTGATTGTAGCACACTGTCTAGTGTATTTTCTATCTTCCCTGGATTTACTACTCCATAACGGTGTAATAAGCTTCATAACTATTTGCAATTCGTTTAATTTATTGCATATTACTTACTTGGTTTCAGGAGCTGTTCTATTTTCGAAAGTAATCGGACTTCTGTTGACTCATCTGGAAAAGTCTAACACAAACATATTGTTCATCTTTCCTATCTACGGTGGTATGTTTATGACATTGATTCGCTATATTTTCTCTGGTAGCTATTTTAGTTTTTACGCTTTTATGTATCCCATGCGCCCTTCTATTCAGACCTCTTCCAAAGGTGCCAATTTACGATAATTCTGAAGAGGATGCGAAAACAAACGAAAATGCAAAAACCGCAACAACGCAAAAACCGAACTCGTCATGTTGGAGGTAAGGCGACACATAGGGATCAAGTGAGTTTATGAAATTGGATTTTGAAGAATGTTCTAAGGGTAACTTTGCGGGGAGTTCGAATTTGGATCAGTTTCAGCGATGGGTGCACCAGTGGCGCTTAAATCCCTGAAACATTTCCTAGACGCCCGCAGGGAGAAGCAAGCTCTTTAACGAATTCGTTAAACAAAAAAACTTTCACTTTCCACCGCCACAGCTAGTCGATAGATTTAAAGAAGTGGTAACTCAAATTTTTATGAAATTGAAGAAAATCGATATTACGTTTCTACTCATGCGACATTTTTGCAGATTATTATTATTTTAGAAAAATCGTTGATACTATGGGACTTGAAGTACTAATCGATCCACTATACATACTATATACTGCCTCAAACGTTTTCGTGACGATGGGTTTTAACGCTGCACCAATGTTTCTACCAATGAACGCTCGAGCTGTATTGAAAACAAATAAAGACCAAGAATCAAATACTTTGACCGCATATGGTTTGTTATACTTGTCATATAGTATTGTATATAGTCGACATATCTTAATTTTATAATATCGTTACAAAAATATATGTGTTTTAGGCGTTGCAAATACAATTGGTCGGATCGCATTTGGGATATTAGGTGACAGAAAATTGCCGTTTCGCTGGGGCAAAGATACTGCACGCAATCGATTGTGGACATTTACGCTGGCCATGATTTTGTCTGGAATTCCGTGCTGCTTCCTCTTTGCCATTGACCGCCTATGGGTGTTCCTTGTATTTACATCTTTCTTCGGTTTTGTGTCCAGTTCGTTTGCCATCTTTACTTCTGTCGTGCTTGCGGACCTGCTTGGCATGAAAAAATTCACAAGTGCATTAGGGCTGCTCTTTCTCTTTCAAAGTGTGGTATGCATCATTGGTCCACTAATTGGAGGTAAGAATGTTTGGTAATCGGAATAAGAAGATTAAGTTTTATAACTTTTAAAAATACCGTCGAAAATATCGTATTTTGTATTTTTACTCCGTTTCCCTTGTCTCATATTCCTGGAAAAATGAAACGCTGTAGTTATAAGTTCAACTTATCGTACGTAGCTAAGGGACTTGTTTACACAATCGTATAAATACATTCCTTAGGCCCCATGAATATATAAAGTTAGTCATACCGGAATGGGCTGACGACGTTCACCCTTGGTAAGAATACCTTTCAGTTAAAACCTATATTCCATTTATAAAAGTTCGAAGGAAACCGTTATAATTCACGTATGGATCGTTCTTTATAGAGTCAATAATGTAAAATACTGATTTCTGACAACAAATCTTCTGTACAATGCCTCAATAATTAAATATATTTCGGATACGAATAAACAGAAAACGTCATTTTAGGAAAGCTCTATGATATTACGCATCGCTACGATTGGACCTTCGTATTTCTGGGCGCCTGTTTTATCGTTGGTGGAGTTATGCTACCGTTCACTCAGCTCATCAAAAACAGAGAAGTTAAATTTCAACCCACTGATCTGAACGCGGAAGATGAAACCACTTTGTTACCGGATCAATCGGATGTGAAACGAAGCAGAAGTGATACATATCCATTAGCACCTTGATTAATATTAGCTAACATGTTGTTTGACCTTTTACGCTGTGACTTCCTATGTTTTGTTTTAAGGTTGCGACAAGAATTGAAACTGTTAAATACATATTCGAGCAAGTTATTATCTGAACGAAAATCGTTTTCGTACACATCGAAAAAAGAAATCTGTATAACATGAATTTCAAGCAAGGATCACATGGGTCATCAATCAACAGGGGTTATCAAACGCGCGCTTCGCTCGCTCGTGGTCTTTTGTTGATATCTAGGTTGTTGTGTTCTAGTTGAGATCTAGTTCGTGAAGATCTTGATACTTCCTTGTCACCCAGTGCTGTGATGACCTCATGAGAGACCTCGTGATAATAACACGACCTCAAACTACTAGCAGGGATGAGAATTTGGACCTTGCACAAAGGAAAAGGAGGTCTTTCTTCGGTCTAAATAAACCTAACAAAAGACCCATAAACCTGCTTGGTCGGTCGACCCAACTTTGGTCGTTGAATGTGTTTGGACCGAAGTTCGGTCGTTTTCAATGTCTGGACCGAAGTTCGGTCGTTGAATGTGTTGTTGGAAGAGAGTGTTGTCTGTTCGTCTGCCAATTTCTTCAGACAATAGCGTCAAATTTGTACGCACACAACACACGCTGACTTGAGTAAGAAATAGGCAGACGAACAGACAACACTCTCTTCCAACAACACATTCAACGACCGAACTTCGGTCCAGACATTGAAAACGACCGAACTTCGGTCCAAACACATTCAACGACCAAAGTTGGGTCGTTCTGAAAAGACCGACCAAGCAGGTTTATGGGTCTTTTGTTAGGTTTATTTAGACCGAAGAAAGATCTCCTTTCCTTTGTGCAAGGTCCAAAATCTCATCCCTGACTACTAGTACGTCCCCGAGTACTACAATCATACTGAAGTCAATTTTTCATATGAGCGCGGCCCCAAGTGAGTGTTGCACTGTTCTTTGCAAATTCATTTATTAATAAAAATCACATTCACAAGAAAAGCCATCATCACAGGCTTTGATCCATGGTTGAAATTTAATTCAAATGAACTTCAAAGTCCTGAAGATGAATGGCAAGAGATGCCAATACGCTAGGCGAGAAGAGGTTGACGCTGACCGAACCGAGGTTGATGGGATTCACTTCGGCCAAAGCAACAAGGAAATCATCGTAATGTCTCTCCTCCAAAGTCGCATGCTCAAGGTGCACCAGCGGGATCAGCTGAACATTTTTGCCCAAGCCATCGGCATAGCGCTTCGCCAATGCGTCCAATCGATTGATCAATTGCTCGTGCCTTGCGTACTGAAATTAAAAAATTTGAATCGCGAGTTACGGCCATTTTTGTGAAAAACAGGGTTTTTGGGCCATTTTTTCGGTTCTAGCATTTTTAACGATTTCTGATGCTGATTTTTTACACCGATTTTCGGGGTTGCTGAATCCTAACCCGGGGGCAAAAAATTTTTTCACACTTTTATTGAATGCTGACTTACATTGTTTGAACAAAAAGAAGTTCAAATGCTATCTGTTTCGAAACGAAATTCTTTTACTCAATGAGACACCGGTTTAATCTAAACTTTCTGTTACGAAATTTCCTTTCGCCTGAATTTACATTTTCAATTTAACTTTTCTTATGCCCAAAGTCCGAAAATAAAACCTCGCTAATTCTACGCCAGCCCATTACGCAATTGTAAACAAGTCACAAACAGCGGCGGAAATTTGAAGCGTAAATAAAAGAAGGGCGAGGTGTTTACCATTTTGTGGGGATGCGAAGATGGAGACAGCCCAGACGGCTCTCTCCATCTCCGCATCTCCACAAAATGGTAAACACCTCGCCCTTCTTTTATTTGGGCTTCAAATTGCCGCCGCTGAAATTGACTTGTTTACGCTGGCGGGCGTAGAATTAGCGGGGTTTTATTTTCGGACTTTGGGTATAGTCATCTTTCCCTGCCTATCCCCTTAAGAGATGCTTCGTTAAGTTGTAAGGACATCAACTGATGAGACTCGACCTTACAACACACACGCTTCGTGTCTTGCTGTATTGATTTAGACTCGAAACAGCAAGACAAAATTCCTCAGTTAACAAACCCTTTCGTAATTCTGCTCTGTATATCTTTTCATGAAACTTCTTCATATTTTATGTACAAAAAACATGTAACCTTTTTCGCATTTTATAAAAATGCAATTTTATTAGGATAAAGCACGGGAAACTTAGATTTAAGATATCTAAACAAGTAGTCACTAATATAGCCGTAAAAATCGAGGGCCGCAGGCCCGAGCTGTGGCTGGCGAGCGCGGCACATGTACTGGCTTAGGCAGTACTGCCACCTCTATTGATGAAGTAAAACAAACCGGGAGTCGGGCATCACCGCGGAAGCGTTGTAGGGATTGTGCGTAGTGGTAAGATTGATTAAAATTGCTCATATATTGCAATAAAATGGCCAAAAAGTAGCTAAAAGTTGTTCAAATACTTGAATTTTTACAACGTTTATCCTAATCTTGCACATTTATAATAAAAAGAAAACAAAAAGCACCCATTTAGGTAAACTTTTTGCAAATTAACGTCAAAATTGGAAAAAAATTTCAAATTTGGCGCCAAAAATTGAAATATCCGGTTATCCGGATATCCGGTATCCGGTCAATATCCGGTGTTTTTGCACTATCCGGTATCCGGTCCGGCTTTTTTTTACTATCCGGTATCCGGTCCGGCTTTTCGAAATCCCGGATGCAGCCCTGATGTACATGTACTGGCTTAGCCAGTACTGCCACCTCTACTGATGAAGTAAAACAAACCGGGAGTCGGGCATCACCGCGGAAGCGTTGTAGGGATTGTGCGTTGTGCTTTTCCAGAATGCTCTTTACGCTTTGTTTGGAATCGAAAAGTTCATTGGTCACAACTTTGGCAGAGCTATTCGAGGACGCCTCGACGGCACTAAAAGGCGGGATTTCCTGATAAAAAGCTTGACCAACGGATCCAAGTTTCGGAAGGAAGTAATCCAGGGCTTTGACAACGATTTTTTCTTTGTCAGCCTCGAGGTACAGCTTGACGTTGGTGACGTGTCCGCGGATTCCGTATTCTTCCTTGAGCTTGTTGGTCAATTCGCTCACCTCCGCCAACCTGGTCTCCGTCAGCAAATCCTCCGTCAGACGCAGGACCTCATCGTTGTTCTTTTTGGCTTTTGCGATGGCAGCGTTGTTCTTTCGGACCTTGTTGAGCAGATTCCCGACTTTTCCTTCCAATTTCGAGGTCACCAGTTCAGATTCAAGGAATTCTGAAGGGGGAAGACGCAAGGCGTGGCTGAAATCGAGGAGAGAGAAGGCCAGGAATACAACAACAATCAGCGATAACATTCTCAGTTTTGTGAGACAAATGATGCAATTTTGCTCTGTGTTGGTATTTTATACTCTCGTAATATACTTTACTATTTAAAGGTAATGCCAAGAATTAATTTTATACATATATTGTTATTCTTACATGCGTTTTCGGCTCTTTTGTCATCGTTCGGTATCCTTTTATCAGCGTCTTTCTGTTTATAATAAACGACTTTTTTGAAAGACTAAAGAGCCGAATAAAAATGAATGTGATTGCATAACAATAGGCAAATCCAATGCAAGACGAATATATTAACTACTGTGAGAAATATGCACGACATTTTTATCCCACGCATACATGTAGTCCAAAAAAATACGCATGTAGTCAAAAATATTCAAGCGAATGATTTTAACATGTGATGTACTCAGTTATAGGAAACATTTCAGCTTTCTATTGCTGATGTCTCATGAACAAGTGCGAAGTACCTGATTCGCGAGTAGATCACATATGAAGCATACACGGAAGTCTATCTATTAGTTGCATACATTTTTGGGATCTTTGATAATTTTTGCCTTGTAATTCAATCAGTGTAATAAATGTCATAGTACATTACCCAATATACAGATACAGTTACCCGCTTATCCAAAAGTACATAATTACATTTTTCACCTTTTATTTTCTTGAATTTTTATTTATCTAGAACGTTTCCAGTTTTTCACAACAATTTCGCTCAATACCTAGATTCGGCAATGCTAAAAAATGAAATTAATCTAAGTTGACTTTACATAATTCCAAAAATTTCGTCTCAAATAAAATGATCTTCATTCTGTACCATTTTAATACCTAATTTGCTATAATTGAATGCGTAGCCTCGAAATTCCTTCGAAATACAGTCCTCCTAAAAGTGCATAAATGTAATTACGAATAATTTAATAAACAATTAAGGTAACTATTAATTTCACACCGCATAACACAGTTTTTGATTGTATATTACATGGATCACATACATCCTTCATACCTGTAGGTTTAACACAGGAAAAAATCGATAACTTTAAAGCCCATTTTATAACAATCATGCCGACCTTTTCATTGTTTAAAATAATGCAAGAGACTTCCAATGACTATAATATTATTTAGATGTTGATGTATATGAAAAGATCGGATGGGAATAATAATACTTGCAGGATGACGCATTATTATAAATATATTTTTGCCATTTTACATATTTACAAATCAATAAAAAATTTGAGGGTGGAAACTTCCGCATACCTAGTGTGCTACAAATTATGTCAGTTAAACATGGCTAAAATTTCCTATACATGATAGTATCATCTCATACGAGTTGCTGGAACGTATTTATAGTAGTTTAATAACTGTACCCCGAAATTGCGAAGAAACTTTATGTTTATGTTCCTACCCTTACTTATCCTCCTTTTTGTTTTTTCTCTCCCGCGCACATCACAGAATTAGGAATAGTCACGATAAACCATGTTTACTCTTTCTTTAAAAGCAAATATCAAAATTTCTTAATGATTTCGTTCTTATTCATTTCCAAATTGTTAGTTCTTTGCTTCATTTCGTTAACATTCACAAATTTCTCTATAGCTGTTGAGCCATGAAAAATAGTATAATGTAAAGACAGGGACAACAATCAACTAGATCTTATTGCATTTGCTTAAAACGAATATATTAATTGTTTTGAAACAACTCAATTTCAGCAATTTCCCTTTCTGTTATTATTTCCTAATTTCTTTATTAAACAAAATCACTCATTGTAGATCATCCACTGCGTCAATATAAACTACAGCACATATAAAACTGTTACCAATGCACCAAACATGGCTCCCGTGCCAAATCTAGGTTTTAACTATCCGAGCCTGTTTAGGCTCAAATTTAAGCATTTCTGCTATCAGTCTGCACTGTGACCATTTTTATTACTAGAAAGGACGTAGAACTTTTTTGTTCTTTTCATTTGAAAATAGAAATAGACAAAAGCATTACATTCGAAGGCATTATTTTGGTTGTGATAAAACGCGAATTATTTCAACATATTCGATTATTTAATGTACATAGAGCTGGTATGTATCGATTAATATTGACTTAATTATATGCTTGTTTATTTTCATACATTCATTGTTTACAAATTACGGATTCCAATATGACAGAAAAGAATATCTCCCATAATATAACTCATAATTTCAGTTCAAATAATCTCCTTTGACACAACATCCACCTGTACCTTCAATAGATAAATGGATCCCAATCCGGACGCGGTTGGCGAATTTATCACCAACGCAGCCAAATGCGACTGCAATATGAAACGTTACTGGTTCTCAACAGAAGTTCGCTTAATTCAAGTTCCGAAGTTCTTCAAGTATGGATTTTAGTAATTAGTTACAAAATTTTACTACTGTTTATACTTACTAGTGTATCGAATGATTACTTGAGCAATATGGCTATGCTACTAAAGAAACTTTGTTCATAAGATATCAAATTTTAGTTTTTTAAGCTTTACTAATTCGAAACATATCATGGATTCGAAAATGTTGACAAAATGGATTGAAAATAGGAGAATCTAGTTTATAAAAAAATCAATAATGATAGACTAATGAATTAAATATGATTCGAAATTTTATTTTTTAACTTTAAGCAACGTTTCAAGCATAAATTTATTTTAGACACAGCGATGCTCTGCGATGGCGCGAGAACAAAAGGAATAGTGCATACTACGATCAAATGAAGGTCGATTTTCAATTATGTAAGCAATTCGCGGTTGAGGTGGTTTTCATATGCCGAAAATGTAACCAAACCTACCAATTTACATTCGAATGGAGTCACTCGGGTGCAAAGAAAATGCGCAAAGGATTTTACAGAAATCGAACTGTTGTTGATCAAGGCTCTGAATACTATGTGAAAGCGCTGGTGAGAATCTTGAGACATTTTACCTAGAGAAAATAAAATATTTCACATGAAAGATCTCCTCTGATATTTCAGTTTAGCTAAAGAATCATTTCACTCCATATTTGTGCAAGTTTAGATAAAATTGTTAATTAAGGCCATAAACTAAATATGTAATTAAATTTTTACAGGAACACTCCTATGACTGGTTCGAGCACGCTTTCAACTCAATGCAGAACGAATATGATCCGTACGGCTTGCAGAGCGAGACGTGGGCACGCGAATTCTATAACATTGGGGAATGTGAGCGCCACTGAATCCAGCGCAGAGACAAAAATTATTGAATTAATGAAAGCCAGCAAGTTAGAATGTTTCTTTTCTTTGTATTGATAGTCTTGTTACCAATTTATCTGACGTACAAATAAAAAGATGCAAATGTACATGTTTGTGTCAAACTATTGTGCAATCAAATGACAAACAAAGCTTTAAGAGTTCTTTGTAGTTGCCGTAATTAATCCCATTCTTCTGTCAAGGTACATAATTTCGGCAACAAAACATTCTCTGCCCAAATTTGTGTGATTTCATACATACAATAAACGATGAAATTATATGGAACGATAGTAATTACAAAATGACAAAAAATTGAAGCTAACAAACATGAAATGGTGACAATTTTAAGGTGAATGACAAGAAATTTGATCAGTAATTTCCAATGGTTATCATGACGTTTAGTTTCCTGGCCTTACTTAAAAACCTTTTAATTTGTCGCCTTGTGAACTTGGCATTCGATATAGACTGATTTCTTGTCATCTTGTCACAAGAGTAACAATCTTGTCACTTGATATAGGTCGCACCCATGCCATTTTTTCAGTCTTAAGTTGATCATATGCTCGAAAGCCAAACGCTAAACATGAATCCCATCTTTGTTCAATTTGATGTCTAGTTAGACAATGGTCACATGATTGGCTATAATTTCTGAAATGCTTATTTCCGTCGCGTGATATTATCGTAAAATAATTGGTAAAACTTTGTCTACCAGTAATAGAAAAATAGCCATGCGTCTTTGTTTTATCAAATAATTTTATTGGGTACTTGTAAATTTTGGGAGAATATGGTTCCCCCCCAGAAAATTTTTTCTATAAAACCCTTATAATGGCATAACGAAGTACTTAGGCTTAGGCTACTTAGGTTTAGATTCAACCTTGGCACCATATTCAACCTTGGCACCCCCGCATACGGAAATACCCCTATTCGGAAACAGGCCTTTAGCCTAAATTTTCCAGGTGCAACATAATTTGTTTATCTTTTTTTGTCCTATTTGTTACTCCTATATGCCTCAAACTCTGCTCTCAGGTAATGCCAATTGGAAACAGTGGAAATTCTCCTCCGAACTTGGAATTAGGAGTACCACGCCCGAAATGGCACTCCCATTTCTACAATGGTAGTAATATTTCTCTGGAACTACCGCATTAAAGCTGGCTCTCCCGTTTTGTTGGTATTTGGAAACAGAACTAGTGGTATTTGGACAAACTAACGATAACGAGGCAAACAAAAATAACCCTCTTTTACTGTGCTGTGCACAAGCACAAGCAAGATAATGAGGCAAACAAAAATAACTCTTTTAAAATTAGCGAGTTATCTAGTATATGAAGTGTGAGCTTGCTTGTATGAACAACTTTAATTTAATAGTGTAATATTTTGTAACTTTTTCAACACAAAATAAGTTCTAATGACTCTGGTTTCAGGTTGATTTAAAGTTGTTAACCGTTGCTCATTGCTTTTAGCTGCTCGGTTCAATAATGTCATTAAAACTAAGGTTGGCTAATTGATTTTAACTTTTTTACTGTTTGAAAGATGTTTTGTTGGGATAAAACTTTAGTATACTTTGAAAAAATAATGCCCGGGCATTATTTTTTCAATAATCTCTGTCCCCCTCTAAATTTCTCTAACCTCTCATGTTTACATACTATTTTTCTATCTTTAGGGCCAGTTTATTTTAGGCGGAGACCTTATTTTAGAAAAAAAGTATTTTTTATCGATATGTTATGGCGAAAGCTAGAACTCAGGTGATCCTGCATATTTCAGTCAATCTTGCATATTTCAGTGCTGAACCAGTCAAAGGCCGAAGAAAAGGTAAAAATCGTCGTGGTTCCATTGAGCAAGTGTCGAGAGATGGGTTGGTTGATAACTTTTAACCTTTAAATGTTTCTATTAGCGTTACGGCCAATCGCGAGAAACTCGAAATTTTCTCGACTCAAAAATGTTTAACCAATTTTATTATACCATTGAATTTGTTAGATTTTATTTTGAGGAGAAATTTTATCGATATGTTCCTCAGCAATGCATGCAATTTCTTATTTGAAAAATAAATTTTTTTTATCGACCTACTTTAATGTATCCACATTTCAAGATGCTACATTTAGTGCCGAAATACATAAACTAACCCAGTCAGAAAAACAATCTCCGAGTCGTCAAAAAACCATTGACAAGCACCATGTCGATAAACAACCTCCGGCATCGTTTCCTTCGAAGGAAACATGTGGCTTTGCCGATAAGGATTTCTTCAAAACATTGACGAGCCATCCCTGGTACCATGGAATGATGCCACGTCACGAAATTGAGGAATTGCTGAAAAACGTACGTAAATGGACTATTTTTCTTCTTTGTATGATAGATTAAGATGAAAAATCAAAGTAAAAGGAAGGTTTATGTAATAACAATACCTTTTGTGGACACCAGAAACATTCCTTTGAACGATTATGGCTCCCCTTATTTAGGATGGTGAATTTTTGATGAGAGCCACCGACGTCCAAGGTATAAATCGGCTCTGCGTCTCGGTGTCTAATTCGAAGCGCGTGCGCCACATTCTCATCAAGCAAAACTCCAACGGCGAATGGTACATTCGAAACATACCAAAGGACAAGTCCGTGATTAATCTCATTCAAACGCACATAGATAAGAAGTTACCGATCCAACCTGATGGAACTCTACTCGTCAAGCCAATTGCGCGACCAGAATACTACATTCTGCACGAGAATGTAGATATCAAGGTTAAACTTGGAGGTAAAATTTTTCGTTTTTTGTTGCTTTGCTACATTACAAGAACATTTTCTCTTAGAAATATTGTTCAACATATAGTTGCATAGCAATATATGGATTTTAAGTTAACAATCGAATAGCGACGAATGGTCATACTATAGATGAATTTGAGCTTTGGATTTGACCTTCTGTATTTTTCAGAAATTATTTTTGTCCGTTTTATAATTTTAGTGTTAGAAATTGCTACAATCCAATGAAAAATTATTTGACCTACACCGCATTGAAGGCCACAAGTGAGATTAGTCAAATAACTCACGGAATTTAAAAAAAATTCACTCATTATCAAAGGTAAAAATTTGGTTGAAATTCTCATTTCAGGGGATAAACGTATCCCAAAATATTAAATAAAATGATGGTGAAATGCTAGTTAAAATATTTATTCAAATTTAGGAGGCAAATTCGGTGATGTGTACAAAGCGGTTCACAAGCAAGCCAACGGTAAGTGCATAGATGTAGCAGTAAAAAAGCTCAAGTCAATGCAAGGAAAGAAAGGCCGATCTGAATTCATCAAGGAAGCAAAGATTATGCGAGATTTGCATCATGACAACATTGTTCAGGTGAGAATTTTTTGTTCTTCCTGCAAGAAATTTTGCAATACTGCAGATGATTGGTGTGGCACCGCAGGAAGAGCCTATGCTGATTTTGATGGAATTTTGCAAAGGAGGTTCGCTCGACGGATATTTGAAGAAAAATCCGGATACGACTACCGAACAACTTAGCGGTTTTACAAGGGATGCCTGCCGCGGGATGAGATATCTCTCTGAAAAGAAGGCATTTTTCTGAATTTTCCTTTATTGATGGTAAATATATTGTTTTAGATAATTCATCGAGATTTGGCTGCTCGTAACTGCCTGCTGGGAGATAAGAATCAAGTCAAAATTAGCGACTTCGGTCTGGCTCACGAGAACCAAGAAGCATTCAATGTGGACAAGCTGAAGAATGTGCCAATCCGATGGTTGAGTCCGGAGACGCTAAATCGCGTAAAAGATTATAATTTCATCATTTTTGCAAAATTCAAATTTAAGGGAGAGTTCTCGGTGAAAACGGACGTTTGGAGTTTTGGCGTCTTGATGTGGGAAATCTTCAGCAAATGCCAGTCCGAGCCTTATCCTAAACTGAACAACACGCAAGTGAAAGCTAAGATCAAATCTGGAGAAGAGCCCATGATAGCGCCTAATGGAACTCCGTCGATAATGGCACGTGCAATGAGCCTTTGCTTCGTTCAGGTGAGGCTACCAAAATTTTCGTGACATGGGTTATAATGTTTCAAATGATTTAAAAATAATGTTGCTTCAATGCTTACTCTGAATTCGACCAAAGTTTAGTTACTTTATTTATGATAACTACATTTCAGGACCCGTTACAACGTCCCGATTTCCAAACGCTCTATTTGGTGCTAACGCCGGGTGGGAAGTAACCAATTTATAATAAATTCAATATTATATTAGGTGGCCATATTGTGTACATATAAAAATTTATTTCACAATAACAATCTTTCCTGTTTTTCATGTTACTTTAAAACGAAATTAATTTCTTATATATAAAGCCATTAAAAGTAGAAAACACTACAGGCTTGCTCACCATTTAGTACTTTAGCGTATGAGAATGGATTGGGAGAATGAGCGTCCTATAAGTGCACCACCTCCCCGTCTGTCCATCCCCAAGTTGGCGATAACTTTGAATCATTTTGCATGATACCAGCTTTCTCTTATTTCTTTGCGTGTGTGTTTGTTGAATGCCCTTAATTGTATGATTCTTTTTCCTTCAATTTCCTTTTGTGTATAAGAAAACAGCACACAAACAGTGGCAAACAATCAATTCCTTGAGAGCCTAAATACCAATTGCAGAACAGTTTTCCATTATGGGATGCAAGGCATCCTTCTTACAATGCTCTACATGTTTTATTTTCTGTCATGAATATAATGAAATAATCGTCTTTAAAGCCGCAGGTCACACCGGGTCTGTATGGCTGAGCCAGGCGTCGTTCCCGGAAAAAATCTGTGTCGAGATATGATATCGCGAAGTTTCTCACGAGCACCTCAAAAGGAAGTGGTATTACAGTAGTAACACAACTGCAGTAATACAGGGTGGCGCAAATATTTTGCGCAATTTGAAATGCTTATAAAATGTACTTTTTGTTAACATATTGAGCTGATCTTTTTTAAAGATGTAGCCCCGAGTTTACCGTTTTATATGAATACGAGAGAGCGTGCGCCGCGGCTCTGCCGCGGATATGCATTTTCGGGATTTCACCTGGCTATATCTCCCTCTCGCCGGCCTGTATCCAACCGAATGATACGTCATTCGTCTTGTCTCGATGAGAGCTTTCAAACGACGTATCACTCGCCCATAACAGAGCCGAAAATTGGGGTGTAGAATTCCGCCACTGACATTGCGCTTTAGGTGGGGGGATAAAAACAACATGATATCTCAATAATATCATAACAAAAAATCAAAATACAAATCAGTCACTTTTTCATGCAACTTGTCGGTTTCAGCTCAATTTTCGTGTCGGGACCATGTCTTTGTCAGGGTTTCACTAAGTAGCAAATTTTTTTAGGATTCCAGAAAGGTATAACATGCCATAGGTCAACTTGCTTCCCTGGCGAGCTGAAAGCCTTCAAAAGCAACTGACTTCCACAATTGGCAAAGAAATCCCGATTCGTCAATCCCGTCCTCGGATCCCATGATTCATCGCTTCGTCTCGACGAGAAAAACGATGTTCAGTACACTGGTGAACATCGAGATGGTTCCGGAATCCGAATCCTGATTTCCAGCAGATCATCGCGCCTCATCGCGTTATACGTATCGCTTTCACAGACAACAGGTACTTCCTACATGGTGATCCTAAGAATTTCATCGGGAAAATCCCGGATTCCATGATCACCCGTCGCGTATGGCATGATACGTAATCGCCGTCTCGACAAGACGATGTACGGGTTTCCAGCCTAACTGGGTAATTGCTTGCGAGTGAAAGTTCAAACAATGATTTCAATTTCGCAAAATGCCTGATCACCTAATGAAATCGCATTTTTCACACGTCAAAGTGCCTGATTTTGTATTTTGATTTGTTTGTTATGATACTATTGAGATGTCATGTTGTGTTTATATTCATATCAAATGGTAAACTCCAGGCTACATCTCTAAAAAAATATCAGCTCAATATGTTAACAAAAAGTACATTTTATAAGCATTTCAAAGTGCGCAAAATATTTGCGCCACCCTGTACAAATCACCATTCCTATACATTCTTCATTTGGTGCAATGAATCTTGTCTAGGAATGAATGCACCATTGGTTAAACAATAAATGAGTTAGCCGGTATTTCTTTCGCAGAATTTAGTTCTATGATAGAACTAAATTCTACTAAAATCGCTTCAAAGGCTTGCGAAGCCGTTGAAGTGTTCTGCAACCATGGTTCTATCTATACATCAAGAAAGCAAGAAAATATAATGTTGAGGGGACTAAAAATGTATAACATCAGAAAAATAACTAAACATAAGCAGATTAAAAAAGCAAAGTGGTATTTAACACAGTATAGGAATACTAGATCCAGGGACTCCCTCTGGGAGTGTAGTGGAAAATAATTTTAGATCATGTTTTGCAATGATTCATCAATTTCAAAGGTATGGTCGAGTTCCAATTCTCATAGCTCCATCTTTTCGCCAATTTAGCGCCAAATTGAGCGTTTGAATAATATTTTTATTTGTGAGGGCGGTTTCAAGGGGTGAAAAATCTGGTTTCAAATCTGATCCCGGATTTGGATTCACCAGGGTCGATTTACTCTGGAGAGGTTCCATTCCGCTAAATTGGCGAAAAGATGGAGCTATGAGAATTGGAACTCGCCCATATAAGCAGGGATGGGTTCATCTAGGTTGACGGTGTGTGGGGAAGTGCAGACGGGTGTGTGATGGGTCCTTGTAGCGCGGCGCTCGGTCCCAATACACACCCATCTGACCTTGCATCCGGGACTTTGTTTGAGGTTATCTGAGTTATGGTTTGCGCATGTCATGACTTCATGAGAGACCCCGTGAGAATAACACAACTTCGCGAGAACAACTATCGATTCTGGCGTCACATTCGGATTCAGCACCATCGAAATCTCACATGAGGGTTTTCGATGTCACAGAAATGGTTCTTTTTTGTCACAGATTTTCGAATTTCCCGCCAAATTAGAACAATAATTATGGATTTCACCTCTAAGAGGGGGTCAGATTCGGTTTTTCTTTCAAGAGAACCAAGCCTAAACCTAAGCCAAAAAATATGCCCTTTTAAGGGTTTTTACACAACGCCACATGCCAAATCTGTGACAAAAAAGAACCACTTCTGTGACACGAATAACCTTTACATGAAATCTCCCGAGTGCAAAAAATTAGCCCGTAAATGCTTTGGCTCTCAGAAGGCAAAAAATGATACTTTTTGGCCAAAATAAAAAATGGGAAAATGTTTTTGCACCAATCGATTCTAATCGCTGAGGGGCACAAAAGAAAAAAGAGGGGCGGTCTGAAAAAAGAACCCGGAAAAACGATTGCGTAACAAAGGTTTATCGCAAAAGGCCACTTTTTGGGCCAATTTTTGAAAAAGCAAAAGTAGGAAAACATTCTTGCATATGCATACTCAGCAAGCCCATACGAACATTTTGAGCTATCACATGCCCAAAAACGATCTAATAGTCAGGTCTAACGGTCAGGTCATCATGGAAGGACGGAATTAGCAGGCTAACTTACTTGGGGGGCATTGTTGCATTGCCGGTTCCAGCCTACACTGGTGATCCTATCCGGAGATATGGCTTCCGGAAATCCGGAAAATCCCGGATTTGCCCAGGTCACAGATCACCCGTCGCGCCTCGGATCCGGGCGTATGATACGTCAATCGCTTCGTCTCGACGAGACAAGACGATTGGTACCGGTTCCAGCCTACACTGGTGAACCTATCTGGAGATATGGCTTCCGGAAATCCGGAAAATCCTGGATTTGCCCAGGTCACAGATCACCCGTCGCGCCTCGGATCCGGGCGTATGATACGTCAATCGCTTCGTCTCGACGAGACAAGACGATTGGTACCGGTTCCAGCCTACACTGGTGATCCTATCCGGAGATATGGCTTCCGGAAATCCGGAAAATCCTGGATTTGGGGCGTGGTCCGCGGCGCAGCCGCGGGTGGTCCGCGGCGGTGGCCGCGGGTGCGTCCTATGGAATAAATTGTCTAACATATTGTTAATTCTACTCTTATGACCGATAACCATACCATGTATGATAAAAACCTTAGATTTTTATTAAATTTAACTCCACCGAATTTTACAGTTTGCAGAGAATCTTATAGTTTCATTGCAGAGAAAATGAAGTGGATATTTTTCGCTACTGTTTTGCCGCTTGTCTCTGGTCAAATAGTATGGATCGATTATTATAACTGGAGTGTTTCAGTGAGCGGGCGCATCATGTGCGGATCACAGCCAATGTCTGGCGTGAAAGTCCAGCTATACGATAGTGATTGGGGTAAGCTGTTAATCTGCTCGGAACTAACTGTAAATTTCCACTAATATTTTAGGCATCAATCGTGATGACTTAATGGCAGAAACATACGCAGATTGTCAAGGTAACATTACATGTTTATTATCCTTGTAACGTTTTAATTAACTCAATACTTGGAAGTCATTTATAATGAATCAATATGAAACGATAACCTATGTAATTTTTTGCACTAAAAAATGTAACTCACATAATTGCATTGCGAGTATATATTTAGGCAACTTTCAAATAAATGGCACCATGTCTACTTTGTTTGAGTCAAACTTTAAGGTTATATTGCTCTCGTTATATTTTTTTTCATCAAATTTTTTCAGCCATATCTCTACATTTTTCACAAGTGCAACTATCCTAGCTCTGCGGTAAGTAAAAACTAACTTATTGAATCATTTATCAAGTCAAATGCATATGCTCTATTTCTTATACATTACTCCTCACATTTAAAAAGTTGTAGACAATAAAAAACCATTTCCGATAATCATCCGCCATAATTCTATGGTAGCAATCAAAAATTCGATAATTGTTAGCAACAATGGATTATGTTTATTGTTTATAGTTGTTAACATCCAAATTTGTGTTTATAATTTTAGAACTGCATATACAAAGTTACAAAGTGGTTAGGTCGAGAATATTGGAACGCAAACAACAGAACTCTCAATGCCGATCTGCTCGATCAAGAGTACATCGATCACACCCAACACTGTCACGATGACGTTGGCAAAATGTGCACAAAATCATGAGAAAATTCAAAATGAAGTTGAACATATAAATACACCGAGGACTTTAAAGCATTTTTTATAATAACCTAGTGGGATACATGTCATTTAGCATGCCAAAATAAATATGTCCCGAAAATTATATAAAATGAAAATATACACAAAGAAAAGTCCATACTTCATACTATAAAATTATCTTATTGATAATAATTGTAGCTATCGATACAGTCAATAGGAACTTTAGCTAGCTGATTATTAGTAACCCGTGGGTTTGTTTGCATGGTTCACGGTTTTGAAAGCAAATCTTGTTTAGGCATTACAAAAAAAGAGAACCCGCGGCTGCGCCACGGATCACGCCCCAAATTTTCCGGATTTCCGGAAGCCATAAATCCCGGTAGTCGCAAATCTTATCGGTGAGACCGGTACCAATCGACTCCCCTCGCTGAGAGGAAGCGATTGACATATCACACGCCCGGATCCTAGCTGCGACTGAGGAGTTAGCCCCGCCCCAAATCCAGGATTTCCGGATTTCCGGGAGCCATAAATCCAGGAAAACGCCGATCTGCCCGGCGAAGCCGGTAGCAATCGACTCCCCTCGCCGAGAGGAAGCGATTGACATGTCACACGCCCGGATCCGAGCTGCGACGAGGAAGTTTTCTTTGGAAAAACCCCCAAATACCGAAAAAATGACGTTTTCTCAATTTTCGTGGCGGGACCACCCCAATTCTGACATTGAAACCCCCCCTAAAATCATGGGTTTGGGGTGGGATCCGGGAGTGTCAAAAAGTGGGAGATTTCTGTTCGTCTAGCACTGACACAGTGCGCCTTAGAGGGACTCGATTTCATAAACAAAGTATATGTTATAGTCCATCTTGAAAATCAGTCCATGTTGAAAATCCGTTTCGCACTTGGGCCAAGAGTAGAAAATCGGGCCCTGGGCGCACTTTCAAGATGGACTAGTCCATTTCAACATGGACTGATTTTCAAGATGGACTGCAACATATATACCAAAAAGAAATAACTTTGTCAAATAGTGTATTTTTGTATTCCAAACCCTCAAAAAATTTGCAATACATTAGAAGCTGCATTTCCAATAAAAGTTCCTATGTTGTATAGCTGGTTTCGCATTTTCCGTTTCAGTTTGTCTTGCCAGAGATTGGTCATTTCCCGAAAAACCATTATTTTGCGTTCAAAACAGCAGCGCAATTGTCTGTGAGTTTTCCGCGGTGTTTCGTACTGCGGTATTTTGGTCATTGCAGGATGATACAAAAGGTCCAAATCGGTGTGGATCGCAACTCTTTACCTGTCCATTGTTAAAAATTGCTACCGCCAGGACGTACTCCAGTCGCCGTTTTTCTTAGGTAGCTAGTCTGGGAATAATGCACGGGTTTGTAAATGCAAATGCGTTAGTGAAATGGATGGGCGGTTCCGTTAGTATTGGAAATGCGATGTCCAGATATGTCTCGTTCCCGTTCATAATTTCTTTCCGAAACATTCGTAGAGGTAAACACTTTCCGGAACGAATTTTCCTTCTCGTCCCAAGCTATATGTTAGTTTAAGGGTGATGATTACTGAAATTTATTTGTTTCAGGATTTGACATTCAGCAATGGATCGACAAAAATTCCGGTGGTATAGGCCAAATATTTTGGCGCTCTTGACTTTGATTATGATTGGAGCCACATTTGCAGGTAAAATTTAAAATTTGTTTTTAGAACTAACATTTTATAAATTTGGCGCTCTATAAAACCCATGATTATGTGAACATTTAAAATAATTTTTAGAAAATTCGACGGACTCAAATTTGACAGGCTCAGAGGAAATTGCGTCAAATCTGACTCCAAAAACCAGTGGAACGTTCAGTGTGGTATTCAGCAGTAGGCGTCGAAGTGATAAGCACACTAGGCGGAAGGACTTGGATTCACTTCTGTCAAGGGTAAAATTTTTGAATTAATTGTCAATATGAATCTGTTTCTTTGGTTTTTACAAAGGTTTGAACTGGAATTGGAATTTACTCACATAGTCTACCTATGTTAGATTTGATGTTATTTTTAGCAGCAAAATTTGCTGTATACAATTTTGTTAAAAATCCCCAAGCTTTTTATCAAGTTTTTGAAACACACGACAGAAAATTGAACATATAAATATTTCAGGAAATCGTGGCCAAACTGAAAGAGTTGCATTTCAAGGTAAGTTAGCGAAAAATTTAACCATACCTTTTCGATCGTTTGAACAAGTTAAATTTACAGAGCTGCAATTGTCACAAAAAGCAGCTAAGGGCGCAGTCAAAGCGTAGAACAAGACCACCGAAACCAACACCCTGTACTGGTCCGGGATGTCCTCCTCCTTTTCCACCGACCGCGGCGCCGGCTCCTGCGTCCTCCGTCGCGCCTGTTCCTGGACCTGTACCCTCCTCAGGATGCTATTACGTTGAAGTAATATTCTCTGAAAATTAATTAAAATACCTCTAATTTTGTTTAGATGCACCCATGCCCATGTCCAGTGAGTCACATTATATAATTTTTCTATTCCGTAATAATTAATGCTTCTTTAAAATAAACATGATCAATTCTATTTTTAATTTAAACTATTGTTTAGCCACCTCCACCCACACCATGCCCAGAGACAATCCCGACTCCCGCGCCTGCATACGTTGTTGTTCCACCTCCAGCACCTGCATACCCCGTGGCACCGCCTGTCTATGTCACTCCTCCACCAATGCCTCCATTGCCACCACAGCCAGCATATGTTACAAGCCCACCTGCTTCGTATCCAACTGCACCACCTCAACCCAAGCCGGAGGGGTATGGTTTCATTGTTTACTTTCAAAACTGTTTAAAGCAATAATTTTCCAAAACTTTTGTTCCCAAATCTATACTAAACACTTTTGCAAAGAATGGTAGCAAATTGTAGCAGAACTTCTTATAGTCTAAAATATAGCCATAATCAATGTCTAGCTTTCGATAGATCATCATACGTTTTCAGGTGTGGATGTGCTCTTGTTCAGCCTTGTTTCATTTGTCCGTGCCTGCCGTCTTGCCATCCGGTTCATGCCTCTCAGTGTCCTTGTAATGTGGATCACAGCCGACCTTTTATCTGCCCACGTGGTATGATTTTGTTACTAATCAAAGTTCATATTTTTACAATACAATATCAGAAAATGAAAATCCTAACACGATTAAATTTTGCTAGCCAAAAATTTTAATAATACATCATTTGGTTCCTCTTTTAATTTTCGTTCATCATTATTGATTTAAAGAAAAGAAGCAAAGGAAACAAATGGTTCATGAAAAAGATTTTCGACAGCACGATTTAATAATCTTTCAACTATCGATAGTTTTCCTTGGTACAAAATGTTTACTATTCAGGATATACAGACGGAATTCTCAACCCTCCCTTTGACGATTTCGAAGAACTCCGCTTACTCATGAGCCAGGGATTCCGCTTTCTAGACAGTCTCAACTCGACTCTCCCACCTTGTGCACCCAAGCCTCCTTTACCATCTAATCAATATCCTATTCAACCTCCACAAGGGCAATATCCACAAGTTCCACCTAGCCAGTATCCTCTGCCTCCGATCCCGCAATCACCATCGTCGCCGGCTCTGCCAGGATATATCCAACCACCACCCAGTGAATATCCCCAAGCACCTCCCTCTGTTGCCATCATACCGCCACCAGCTTCGCAGTCAAGTCGTACAGGATACATTCAAAGTCCGCCTGAAATCGTAATAGGGCCTCAAACTGGATATGTGCCAGAGCAACCACCGCAAGATCAGTATATATTACCTAGACCGTCAGAGCCTGTGCTACAATACGTGAGAAATTTGATGTTTGGTATTAACTTTTGCGGTTGTTTTAGCCATTAAATTTTTTAAAACTAGAACAGGGCAAAGTAACGATAGAGTCATGTTTCGATAATCTGAAATAGTGCAGATGTGGCGAAATGCCACATTGTATCAATAACGGCTTTTAATAATTTGGATATAGATTTTCAGTTTAGATTTGGAGTTTTGTATTAAAATTTGGAATTTTTATGGTCTATTTGTTAGACAAATTTATTCAAACGCGACAGTTTGAATTGAAAATTTGCGAAATAAATTTTATTTCGGGGAAAAATGAACATTTATATAAGTGCAAAAGTAAGCACCTCCATTACCCGATAAGATAGACAGGAAAAGTGCTTCTTGTATATACATTCCTCTCAATTTCAGCCTCCGCATATCGACATTCACCCTCCTCCAAGCGGTCAATATCCATCAGCACCCAGCCCTATACCGGGATGCCCTTTACCATGCCAAATTCCTTGCAGTCCACCAGAACAGTCGCCTTGTCAATTTTTACCACTGTGCCCTCCATCAGGTGGATACCCTGTTCCGCCACAACCTAGCTATGTGCAATCGCAGCCTTTGCAGCCAGAATACCAACTGCCACCAACGCAGAATCAATATCAGCTAGGTCAAGTTGACATGTTTGGACAGCATCGTCATCCATCAGCGAAGGAAGTAACAGGTATCTCTAGGTGATATGACACTACGCAAAATTTCGCAATTTGGACATCGTCTTCGTTACAAGACTCAAACTTTCGAATTTTTGACCACACTAAATTGTCACTGGAGTTTGGGTCTAAATCTTATAGAGCGTTCGTAACCAAAACTTACTCAAAGTGCATATTTATAAGAAAGACGACCTTGTATTTTTTTGTTACAATCGTTTTAAAATTACATTGTCATGAAGAAATAGTACGGGATTATATACGGAGACATAATTTTTATGTACAATTTTCAGCGGGTGACGGCGCAGGTTGGGAAGGTCACAAAGTTTCTTCAAAATCTAGTGTAGGTCAAGAACTGGACACTGAATTCAACGCACAAATGAATGGAGCAGAGTTAGCGGAAGCCCGCCAAGAGCGGCGCAGTAAGTTCAATCGGGATTTCCAAGTAGCAAGCATGCCTCTATATAGTCAAGACGGTCAAAATAATAATCAAATTCCCAATGAATATGCGAAACCACCGCAACCCGGTTATAATACAGCTCCTCCATCGACGGAGTCAAGCACCATAACAAATCTAACTTCGTCTACAGAACCGACTTCCTTAGCTCTAAAAGTTGGGAAAATAAGCTCAGCTTTGTGGTTATTGAGCATATGTACAATGGTTATGTTTTTATACTGGGCTTGATGCTATGGTGAATTTTGTTGATTTGGTCAGTGGCATAATTATTTGTACTCAATGTTATGAACGAAATATGTGATATGTTTCTTGTGCAAAGTTCAATAAATAAAAGTAAATAAAATCCAGGTGTAAGTTTTAACAGGTGCTTTTATATTTCAAGAATGCAATATGACGTTTTGAAAGTATTTTATTGGTTTGTATAATAAACTTGAACTGAACGCAACACCGAAATGCAACAACGATTCGCGATAACTTCAAACCGCTTCTAAGTATTTCGATATCAAGTCTACGGAGATCAAAAAAACTTGACGTTTTTGCCATAACAGACTGTTGTAGAATACTTAAATAATATTTTAGTCAAACTTTTCGACAGAAAGTTACGAAAAACTAATAAATATTTCATTGTTTCAGATTTTCGCATTCCTCTTATTTTTTGGTATTGAATTGTTCCTCCATCTTTTGGTTACTTATGAAGTTGATTTATATAAATATTTTCATTTCACTGTTAGTCGAAGTTATACGCCAACAGTCGGAATTGTGCATAAACAATGTGACTTTCTCTTTTTTTGCAATTAACAATTTCATCATCTTTTCTTTACGTTTTGGTTTATGAATGAGAGCAGGGCTGTATTTCCGAAAGCTTGGAAATATTATTTAGTAATGAGCCTAGAATGGAACACTATGGAAAGCAGCAGTGTGGACTGTTAAGAAATAAGCATATTCATTTGGAGCCAAATTTAGTTTGTGTTGATTCTATAATACAAAATGTGGACCATTACTGTATTAGTTCTAGAATAGTTCTGTGCTTCTGCTAACAATTTCGAAATGATTCCTTCCGTCATATGAGTTGCTTGTGAGTCAGTTATGAATGGAAGTGGTACTAAATTTCCGGTACTATGCAGATTGGAAGTATGTAAATTTCGAAATATTATTCGTTTAACAAATGAATCGTTCAAGAAGGGTTGGGCTTTCTGAAAATGCCCTGATTTCACAATGTTGGGCGAAGCCCTGCCCGACTACTACAGACTTATGCTTAGCTATTTATACAGTGAATTTAGTGCTAGAATTCATTTTGTGAAAAGTTGAAAACCTTTTCATCTGAAATATCGGTGGTGCTTCTGTACGATTATATACATGTCCAAATTGTTATTATATCCAATCTTATGTTTAGATTCGTATCATATCTCCCGAATACCAATAGCTATACTGCCAATTTATATTCTGTTTCTTGATTCGACCCCTATAAACCTCAGTCAGCATTTCTCAAACATAATATTCTTCTACTTCTTAGTTCTGTAGTCTTTTGTTAAGATTCTTCAAAATCACTGCTAAACGACCATTGCTTCTATTTGCGCATAGTAATTCATTACTATTTATTTTTACTATTCTACATTAGTAAAAAGTTGTTATCATTTTTAATAATGTGTATTAATAATACTATTTCAATAAATAAAACGCTAGGAAATATGTATTTTTCGCCGGAAATATTGTATAGCCAGATATTGTAACCAAATTGTAGTTACTGTACAGAATTTTGAGCGCCACCAGAGATCCTAATCTGTATTTTACGTTAATATATTTAATTCTATTCTGCTTCGAATTCGGTTCTTTAATAAATTTTGCTAAATTTTAGTGCAATCGCCTATCCAATTCGCAAACCATTTCCCATCGAAAAAAGCTGTTCGCTGCAATGCCTCCGAAAGCAAAGATCACCGACGCGGATCACGCCAACAAGGAACTGTTCAAGGTGAGCTATATCACTCATTATAGGTATTCTGTGCTGGAGTACTATGTTTTTTTGGATAGCCTTAAAAACGTAAAAAGTTCGTAAAACTACTAAGCCCCAATTTTTTCAAGGGTAAATGGTAAAAAATGTTAGGTTTTTGATTGTACAGGATATTCGAAGAACAATGCTTACTTTTTCTCGCTATGTATTTGAGACTAAGTGGCACCAGAAACATAAAAATTAGAATTAAATTTTTTGTAGTCAGCCTTTTTGTTTCAAGAATTATTTTGCCAGAAATATTCTTGACTTTCAAATATATTCCGTTGTTTAACGTGACTATTCCATCGCTCTATTTTTGGACGAATGTACAATGCATTGCTTAGCAATTTTAACTTTTAGAAAATTTATAAGTTAATTCCGCTTTTAAAAATGGTTTTCTATAGAAAGTTTTTGCAAACATTTCTAGAAATTTGAAATCGAACTCGAAATTGAACAACAATTAACAATTTTTCCATATGACGCGATACATTTATGAACAGCGCCTTAAACTTACTTTTCGGTCCACAATTTTTCCTTACATTAGCAAACTATAATTTTATCACGGTTTTATAAGTTTGATTCAATATTATTTTTAGAGCATTACGCGAGCCTCTATGAAGACGCTGTCGGGTTATCGCCTCTTCACGAAGGAAAATGGACCGAAATTTGTTGGAACCGGTCCAAGCGGCAGTTATCTCCGCGATGTGGCTAAGGCTTGGTCCGAACTTCCTGATGCGGAAAAAGCCAAGTGGAACACCATTGCCGCCGACATTAAGCAGAAGAGCCGCAGATTCGGCCGATCCAAAAGCCGCTAGATGCTGTCGTGAATCAATATGGAGGAGGATCAAACTCATTTGCGACTTCCATTGATTTTAATCACATATATATCAGCGTATCACTTTTGTTGCTTTTCATTTATGTAAATTAGTTTTCCATTTTGAAAATTTTTCTTGTATTTGTTCAATAAACTCAATATTCTTATTGTGATAATGCAAATTAATAATGCACAGAATTATTTTAATAACGAACATTTATACCACAAATGAACACGACTAACGTATCCAGAAATTGTAGATTCCGTTGGGCAGGAATTAAAATCTGACTTTGGAAAAAATTTGCCCATAAGTCAGTTGTCTTAGACACTGTAGAACTCTGAAATATTCCAAACTTTAGGAATACTCTAACTTACATTCGTAGTAGCCATAGGGAATGCTTTCGCCACTTGGTTTTTGCCGGTATTTTGTCAGGGTGGGGTTGTACACCCGTCGCGCCCTTCGGCCGTTCCAGGGGAGAATTCCTATTCAGAATCCATGATTCAGAATCCAGGTACCCAAAATTGGATTCGGATTCCCCGTATTTAAAACGTATAACGGAATCATCATAATCATAGTGATTTTGTGCTATTTCCACGGAGATGAAAATTTTGGACAAACCGGTTATGGAGACAAAAAATTTTCCACAAACCCGACACAGCAGCCGGATACTAGTATAGGATATCTAATCATTACAACGATACAAATTCAGTAACTCCAAAACTCGCGCAATTTGTGAAATACATTCTTTTTCTGAATCGCTGTACTGGATTTTACAGATCTTTGCATTCCTATTTACAAAGACTCTTGTTCCAAGATGACATAAAAAATTAGTGAATTGTAGTAATCGTCATTTGCATCTCGATCTACTGAGTGTCTTCCGCAATTAGTATTTCTTTTGGATAAAAAAGATATCGCTGGTTTCGAGAATATAAACGGCAAGACTAGTTAGCGAGCATTGTTTTATTATCAGTCGTTGCAAAAGTAACCGGACTGCCAAGTCAGACACAAACGACAAATTGGCGGGAAGTTTGAAAATTATTTATGAGCTAACTCACGTTTCACGTGACTAAACACCAATTCTGATATTGCTAACCCCCTCTAAAATACGATTCTAGAGGGGGTTACCAATATCAGAATTGGTGTTTAGTCACGTGAAACGTGAGTTAGCTCATAAATAATTTTCAAACTTCCCGCCAATTTGTCGTTTGTGTCTGACTTGGCAGTCCGGTTACTTTTGTAACGACTGATAGATCATTAAGGACATTGATAAATTTTCTATAATTAAGATAATTCTTCTCTAAACTTATCACATGAAAAATGGTACAAAATAGACAACTTTTAAATTAAGGTATGTATTCAATCCAAGTTAAAGTGTTTAAACGCCGTTAAATTTTAACATCAATGTTGCGTATTTTAAACTCGGCAAGTCACTATTTTGCAGAATCAATTCATTTATTTACAAAAATAGATAGAACAAAATAATTCAAAATACAAATTAACGCAAGATATACAAAATATTGCTAATGTTTGTTATTATTTTCATCACAAATGGTATTATTCACATTTTTGAAAAATTCCTTGCACCAGCTCTTATACACGAAAATATCGAAATATTCCCTCATTCCTTCGAAGACCTTCTCTAATGTAGCGAGAGAGATGCGACACGACCAAGATTGTTTGTCACCGACCTTGATATGGTAGTGCCCATATCGAATTAACTTTCCTTCAGGTATCAGCTCACATGTCATCCGGAAGCAGAGGCCACATAGTCCGCATTCGAAGCTGATGTGGACGGCATCATGGAGCCAAAACTATAAATTAATACCAATTAGTGTATAGCAAATTTTTGTCGACTGGATGTTGTCCAAAATTCAACCCAATCTACAAACTAATTTTTCTTCTTGGAATATTTTTATCGATTTCACAATCTTTTCCACTCTTCTAAAAAGGCCAAGTATTTAAAAATCTGTGCTAAAAAACTCGCTTTTAAGATGTCTTCGTTTTAAGTATTATACGGATATTCCAGCACTAAAATGATTAACCGACTAGGAAATAAGAAATTGGTAGAAAAAAAACATTCTAATACATTACAAATACATCGTATTATTACTAGTATTCTTCCAATTTTGGAGTACGAGTTCTATATCTCGCGATCCAGAAAGCGATGAGAGCTAAATTTCTTTTTAAATGTTTGTCTCAACGAGTTATGTTGCACCAGCTATTTTTTATTTCGAAATATTGCTTCTAGAATGTTCTAGAAGGATTTAAGTGAAAATGTGTCCGTGACGCTACTGGAAACAAAATTAAAATTTAAAAAATCCATTATTTTTGGTAAAACACGTTTTTCTCAAAAAAGTGTCCGTGACGCTTTTTTTGATGAAAACCATATCAAATTAAGTTCAAATTTGGTATAGATGTAGAATCGAGACTATACATCCAACTTTCTTTAAAAAATTTAAAAAATTTCCATTATTTTGGTAGTGGTAGAGCGACGAATGTTCTAGAATGTTATAGAATATTTATTTTCAAGGTTGTTTTTACTAAAGTTTTTACTACTTTTACTGGAAACAAGTAAAGTTTTTACTACTTTGACTGGAAACGAGAATCTTTTATTACCTCTACTCTAAGAAAATAAGATGAAAACTTCGAAAATGTTTTTTAAAGATATAAATTGCGTGTATCATTTTCTGTCGCAACTTTACGTTGCGAGAGGGGCGATGGGGCCCGCGGAGCGGGCCCGAGCCCCTCGAACCATCACAACGAAAAAACATATTTCAAGTCAATTTTCTGTTTGAAACAATAAAGAGAGTTTTCTCTGCTTTGAAATTCGAAATTGTGTTGTTTTTTTTTTGATAAGTCGAAATTTGAAACTTAAAAATTATGAAAAAATTTTTAAAATTTTATTTTTTGTAAAGATAATTGAAATTTACTACGAAATAGTGTTTTGTACATTTAAATAAGCCTATCGGTAAACTATATTTTAACACGAAATACCTTTGACTCCATAGCCTTTTCTCGCAGCTTTTCATCCTCACCGCAATGCGCATTTAACCAGCTGTTTGCATCGGCTGTTGTTTTGAAGGCAGGAACAACGATCCATTCGATGTTATTGGAGATGCATTGACTTGGATTGCAGTTACAAGATCGAGCGGCAAGAATGAATTTGGCGGCGAGGTCAGGATTTCGGCAATTTCCGCCGCCGCTCATTTATGAAAAGCTGATGTAGAAAGAAGGAATATCCAGCGCTTTCCTTGGACAACTGAAATGGTCACCTGTAGCAAAATATGAAAGAGCAATTCAAGAATTCACGGAAAGAAAAAGAAAGGTACGAATTCGCGAATTGTGTCCTTATTTTTGGCCGACATATTGCAACGAATACATTAGCTATTTATAGTGAAGTCACTTCCGGAAAGAAGAAACCTGCCATATTGAGCAGCAGATTACTCAGAATAAATCTGCGATGTGGTGGAGAAAAAACATGTAAAAGTTCGGACACTCAAATCCTCCACTTTTTTATTGGATTGATGTAATGTAAATTTTATTCTTCCAGAGTAATAATTAATTGATTAATATCAAATAAAAATTTCTCCCTTCACCGGGTATGTAGAAAACAAATCAAAAATTTGAGGCAAGGTCCTTTCATCTTAATTGAAAAAATTCGGTATAACATGTTGAATGCAAATTTTGCTTAGTTCTTGCAAAATTAAAAATGAATTTGAAATGTTAAAACATTTGCTCAAACAACGACGAAATACAAAAAATTCAAATATGTTAAAGCCCCGCAGCATTTTATATTAGTGTTAATTACTGTAAACAAACAATGTCCAATACCTCTGTATTGCCTATATATATATTTAAGTAATCTCCGGTATATTTATTGGAAAGTGGTGCAAAGCTATGATGAAACAAATGCTCACTTAACGTCGGAATATAGTACTAAATAAACAATTTCTACTCAAATAGCGGTTTTGATAGAGATGACTTCCAAATAATCAATATTTCTGTATTATTTTTTCCATTCATCCGAACATTTCTATGTGCTGTTCTCCATCGGAACTGAATATTGTGTTATAGCAGACCCTTTCCAACCGTTCAAATTAAGATGCTAAAGACTTTCCGCTGCCAAACTAAAGACATATGTTGAAGAAGCACAATTTCCGGCTTTTACGGACAGAGGAAAGTGATGTGGACTATAGTCCACAAGAAGACCACTCTGCCCATATATAGCCATGACACTTGAAGACTTTACAGTGTCCCACTCGAAGACTCAGCTATATCCCACTCAAATGCTCATCACGCACCTAATCACAGACCAGCATGTACTCACAGCTCAAGGAACATCTCTCAACACACTCGCCGCCTCGTTCTTATCACTTATCCAGGCCAGTGCATTGAAAAGAGGATAAAATGGGAAGTAAAGGAGAAGAGAGGATCTTTGGGAAGACCTCGGGGAAGACTTTCGGACCTATCGGGAAACCGAGCTTAGGGCTCGTGAGAGGTGAAGACCATGCCGCTCGCGCTCCATCCGCCCAACTCAAACCCGCCCAAGATCAAGACTTTATTAGTGTATGTATTGTAATGCTTGTATGTATATGTAAGTGTATTGACGTCATTATATTTACTGGTTCGCTATCATAAAATATTCGTACTAAAAGATCTAGTTCATTCTCGAAGGCATATTTGCCTAGGTCACATTCATTATTTAGGGGTAAAAGCCAACTAGGGGGGTTCCAACTGGGGGGGTTACGATATCTCGAGATTCAGCCGTTGGTGTGAGCCTTAGGCATGCTTCCTACCTTAGTTAGACCCTAAGGGTCAAAATGAGTCAAAAATCTGATCCTAAGGGTCGTTTCCCTGCAAAATCCCTTGGCATTGGCGTTGTGCCCAAATAGCCTTAGGCTTAGCCTTAGGCTGCTGTTTAGGCTTAGGCTTACTTTAGGCTTAGGCTTAGGCTTAGGGGACTTAGGTTAGGCTTGGGGCTTAGGCTGAATCTCGAGATATCGCATACCCCCCTAGTTGGTACCCCCCAGTTGGTATATACCCATTATTTAGTCCCTAGTCCAAGGCATGAAAGAAAGAAATCAATTTGGTCTGCGCATGTTTATAAACAAAACGCAACAAAAAAATTCCCATAGCAGAGGAACAAGAGCGCGCCTACAAGAGGATAGTTCATAGGAAGAAAACACGACGAGAGATATGAGTGAGAAATGGAATCAGAAGTTGCAAAAACCGAATTTCCTTTCATTTACGACAGAAACAATAGCAATGCTCCTCCGGATTCCCGATGTATTGTTACTTTATGGAGCAGCGAAAAATAGTGAACTTTTTCAAAGTAACAAGAAACTAAAATATGAATGCTGTGAAGTAATATTAATAACTGCTCCAAAATATGAGACTATTGCTTTCAAAGAATTGCTCCAATTATACGTCCATGTTTTTCGCTTTTCTCAAGATTTCATGGTTTGAAAGATCATCGAAAATATGAAGAGGCAATTGTCAAAAATCGATGGCTCATTACATATCACGTAACTGCGTGTCGTCAGAAACTGTGTCGCCACCTAAAAAGGCATTAAAATGTTGTAGCGTTTTGACCCCCGCAAACTCCGAATTTGAGATAATTTTTGGCCAAGCACCACTTCGTGCCATTCTGCTAATTTCGTAAGTAAATTGGTACTGCAATATAAGGATGCCATATCTTTCAAAGTGGGGACGAAAATCTTTGAGGGGAACAAAATTAAGCTTATGCTCTAAGCATAATTTCAGCAGATTCAACGACTTTTCCAAGATATTTCGATGTAAATAAATATGATTCATATTCACATTTCACTAATTCAGAAAATTTTTGCTTTGGAGTCATCCAGAATCGATGGTATGGTAAATAGCAAGCTTATTATTAGCTAAGCATCTTAATCCGAGCCAGCTCCTTCCTCAGTTCAGCAAAATGCCCAATCAACGCAGACATTAACCTAATGTGGTAATTTCTTTCAAAGTAATTTTCAGTCAAATAAGCAATATAATTTTTGAGGCACTCCATTCCCAAAACACCAACGATCCCTCCTTGACTTCAACACCTCCACTCACTATCCAAAGCTATGTTATTCCGTCTCTACCCAACCGAGAATAATTTCAAGATTCTTATTCAACACGAAAAATTCAACATCGGATATTGATCAATTTTTCTCGTAATAAAATCATTATTGAATGAAACAATAAATAATAAAATGTGAGACAAACAAATATATAGAAATTTAGTCTTGTTCTTCTTCGAAAAATTTCGGGATTGTCGAGTTCATTTGTCGGCTACTCTCCTGAAAAGAAATATTGGGACAGTTAAGTTAATGATAATCTTCGCAGGTATCATTTTGAACAATTCTAATTCATTAGATCAGTCCATTAATTACTTTTATCCTAACATTTGTATTTTGGGACTAAATCGCCAATATTCTATTACTGAAGAATACTTACCGACACGCTGTCAGAACCAGCGTTGGCAGCTTTCGTATTTCTGTATTTTCTGAAATTTGTCGACTTTTTGCGGCCCTCAGGCATTGAACGCAAAGAAGATTTCTTGCTAACTCGCTCCTTTTTAACATTCCCCACAACAGCTTCAGATGACACAGACGGCTTTCTGGTGGCTCGTTTCTTTTTGGTAGTAGAAACACTAACTTCATCTAAAATTACAAAGTTAACTTACTAATTAACTAAAGGTACATATTTTATTATTAAAAAATTTGTTAATGACCAGTTTTGTTTTGAAATTTCAGTAGCTTAATCTTTTGTCATTTTCCGTTCAAAATTCAACAATTTCTTTCGTGTTATAATAGAGTTTTTGACTAATATAACAAATTTTACAAGTTACTATACAAAATAGGATTTTAGGATACGAAGGAAAGATGTAAAAAGCTAATGATTATTATAGTTTCCCGAAAATGGAGCGAAATTACTCAATTTTAAAGTAGTCTAACGCATTTCGACGAATTTTTCAGACATCACTGCTCCGGCGATAACTAAAACTATGTTCAAATACCTGAGCTCTTTTCACTTGTGTTATACTCAGGAAATGATCGTTTTGGTTTACGGTCCCTTAGCTGATAACGAGTATTAGGCGGAACCTTCTGTGCTTCGTCCTTTCGAACAAGTTCCTATAATCTTTTAGTTAGAATAATATTCGTTGACATTAATATACCGAAGAGTGCTCCTCGACCGAGGGAAGTGGATCCTGAAAATAAATAAATTGGATCATCAATAAAAAATAAGAATGCTCTTACCTTTTCCTCATCTGCTTCTGCAACGCTCGAAGAGTCTTGTTTATGAATAGGCTTAAAATATAAAATTAATTATATTGTCTGTTGCTAAAATAATACCGTGGAATGTTCTCGCTGATCTGGTATTTCATATTTCTTTTCTTCTGCAGTTTCATTGGCAACCAGAAGATTCGGCTTGTTCCTATCGATCTGGAAAGAAAAGAAATGACAATTCATTGTTCGTTTAGCGTGATTACCGAAGAATTTTCTTGCTGTATAGCGGCTAACTGTACCGTATCCTAGAATTAAAAATTAATTTTCAATGAAAACTATGGATGAAAATACAATCTGTTTATCCTGCTGTTCATTAATGCTCAGAGATTCGTTTTCATTAGCGTCAATCTGAATAGTAAAGATTAAAAATTATTTATCGTTTAAATTGTACCAATGAATGTTCCTGCTTTTTCTCGTCCGAAATGTCTAATTCCTACAATAACGTAGATTTAATAATTAAGTAAATATGTATCTAACCTGTTTATTTTCTTCGGCGTGTTGATTAATTCCCATGGAAGCTGGTTTGTTAGTATCACACTTAAAACAATGCACCATTTTAATTATGAAGAATGACTTTTATATACCGTTGATGGCTCCGGATGATTTCCCTCTGGACGGGTGGATTCCTGTAAATAAAATAATAAAATGTCTCAATATGAATATTAATACTTACATTATTCTTTTCTTGAACTTGATCATCAATGACCAAGTCCAATGATCTCTCGTTATCGGCCTGAAATCCCCCCAGTAAGCTAGCCCTGTGAGTGCGTGCGTGCGTGACCTGGCCGTTAGAGCCCTTACGCCGGGGTTACATGGGCAAGTGATAGCTTAAAATGTTCGTATAGACGAGCTAAGTATGTTTTTAGCAAAATTTAGACAAAATGTAGACTAAATTTAGACAAAATTTTTTTAGACAAGATTCTTAGGGGGTCCTTATCTGTCAGGTTTTTTCGTGTCACGCTTTTTCGGGGTGGGCATTCTTAGGGGTCCTTATCCCTGTCTGTCAGGTTTTTTCGTGTCACGCTTTTTCTGGAAGGCGTTCTTAGTGGTCTTTATCCCTGTCTGTCAGGTTTTTTCGTGTCACGCTTTTTCTGGAAGGCGTTCTTAGTGGTCTTTATCCCTGTCTGTCAGGTTTTTTCGTGTCACGCTTTTTCTGGAAGGCGTTCTTAGTGGTCTTTATCCCTGTCTGTCAGGTTTTTTCGTGTCACGCTTTTTCTGGAAGCATACTGATACACCCTGGAGTCCTGTGGTCGGGCGCGTAGCGCCCGACCCTCTCCCTTGGAATGTGAGGGAACTTAGAACATATACTCCCGAACAACCCTTACTCCCGAACAACAGCTGCTTGAGGGCCGAAGGCCCGAAATAGTCTCATGCTGCTCTACTCCCGAACAACCCTTGCTCCCGAACAACCCAATCTGACCGCTGATGGCGGTGCGCGAAGCGCCGCTGTGCACGCTAACCGCTTCCTAGCGAAGTGAGGGCCGCGAAGCGGCCCCACTTCGCTAGTAGATATTTATTTAGCAGAGAATGTTTTGGTTATTAAGACTTTACCGGTGAATTTGATTGAATCGATTCCTCAGAGAAGTTAATATACATCTGAATAAATATCTTGAGTTATAATAATAAAATTTTTGCTTTCATTAATGTTTTTGACAAAAATTGATATAATGTTAAAATTAAAATAGTACCTGCGAACGATCCTTTTGACTTACAGGTGAATAAATCGGCTGCTGTAAAAGCAAAGTATCGAATCCCCTGTAATGTATTGAATGTAAATTGAACTCACGGTTTTATTTTGATAAGGCGCTAAAAACGCGGGCTTGTTAAAGTCAACCTGAAAATATGAAACAAAATAATTGCATTATTTTTAATGACGTTCTACCATTGAATCCTCTATATAGCCAGTGCATGACGAACTACCCGAGACAACCTGAAAGATTTAAGACGTGACTAGATATATTAGAAATCACTATAGTTTTTATCTTATTCTTAAAAACATATATTACTATAGATTTTTTACATTCTATTTAGATTAAATAGTGTTCCCAAAACATTATTTTACAGTATTTTTCAAAACATTTTTCAGCGTGTAAACTCATAGCACCAGGTAAGCTGAATGTAAGAAATATAAAATTTTGGCTAAAACCACACGACTTTAACAAATGTCATGTTTAACCAAAGCATAATTTGCTTCCCTTAAATTATACTTTCCATGCTAGTGGCATAGAAATAGTTAATAGCTATTCAAAATCAATTTAAAATAAACATTATCATAAAAATTTTGTGTTGCTTAAAGCATATACCGCTGATTCGTCGCCATTATCTGACGTGGAATGAATCGATACCTGTAAAACATGGAATATAACGAATTACATTTTGAAACAAACTGTTTTGTCATGCTCGGATTCTTCATCAGTGTTGTCGGGATCATGATTTTCGTTGTTCACCTTAAATAGGTGAATTTAATAATATGGTTTATTTACTTATTTAAAACCGTTGAACCATCTTGCTCGTTCGAGGCTGAATAAATCGAATCCTGCAAAAGCAAAAATTTACATAAGTAAAATTTATTGAATGCAGTACAGTTTTCTCTACGTCTGCACGTTCATTAGCATCCATGGGTTCTTTATTGTCGATACTGTTCTGAAATGTAGCAGTAAATTGTTTCAGTTAACAATTTATTTTTAAATGAAATACTAGTAATCACATTTACTGCTACTTATTCGTTATTTTCTTCCATAAATACTTACATTGCTATGCCGCGTTTTCTTATCCTGAAATTTTATTACAATAAAGCCAAAATATTTGAACAATAAAAATAGTTTTCTCATATTGATAAAATTAATGATAAAAATAATATATATTTTTTAGTTATTGTAATGATTTTCAACTTTCTAATACAAATGGGGAATAAACATCGCAATGGAGCAAGTATATCGAGGGAAAAATGTCCTAACTCTTCGGATAAAAAATTTATAATGTCTATTCAGTAAACGTCTTCAGGGCACCTGAAAATTATCCTCTTATGACGTGTCCCTCCGTTATCAAAGTAGTACCAAAATCGGACTCTGCAATTTCCATGATTCGGGCTGTTGGGAAGAATTTCACAAACTTTAAATTCCATAGATATGAAGGTGAAAAGTATATACGGCAATAATTACCATTATCTCGAAATTGCCATCCGATAAAGGCGCCATAGAAGCAGAAGGAGTTGTGAGTGGAAATGTGTCCAATATTTGTGCTGAGCCCTGATAGTTCCCCGTATCTTTACTTTGACTGCTGTTAATGACTGGTTTAAAAAAGACTGATTGATTTTCTGCAATTTGCTGAGAGGAATCCTAAACAAGCGATTTAGAAAACCTAAAAATATGTAACAACTGCCTACTATAGAAATTAATGATGGATAATATGAGATACGATTTCACGAAACTCCTTACTGAAACATAACACTACGCAATTAGCTGATATATACAAATAATTCATAAATCCCTCTAACCTAAATATTTAACTAAATATATAGAATATAAAATAATTTCTCTCATCGATAGAGGTTTATAAGCGTGATAATCGAATTACATAAATTTAAAAATTACCCTTTTTGGCTCTTCATTTTTGTCGACCTCAGATTTATTATTGCTATCATCATCCTAAACCGATATTACATAAAATATAGTAATCTTATACATACCGAAGAAATTTCTGACGTCTCACGAGAAGTAACAAAATGTTTGATTAAAATCTTAGTCTTCATATCATTCGCGGAAATATGCTTCTCCACAGCGAACATTTTGCTCCCAATATGTAAAGAAACCCTGTAATTCATATTGTAAAAAGTAAAAACAAAATAATACAAAAATGTACGAGCCGTCAGACCACTTGATTAGCTTTGCATTGCTCTCGCGGCTCTCATTACCAGCCTCGTCTATGCTAATACGCCAACGCACTGTGTCCTCAATCTAAAGATCAACAAGTTGCTCAGATTTTAATGTAACAAATATAGACAATTGATAACATATTATTGATAGGAGATAATTATACAATTTCGAAACTCTCACTTAAAAGGGCTATATATCAGTTCAAAAATTCTAAACATCAGTTCAATATTCTCACTACAATAGATTACTTTGTATATAATACAAAGCCTTATATAATCGCATTTCGGTCTCACAAATTTAATCAGGTCAAAAATAGTAACATACCATATGCTTAATTTCCACCTGAGTTTCTTCATCCGAATGATCCAAGCAGCTGAATATCTGCTCAAAGGTTTGCAAATCAAACGGTGTAGTCTCGAATTTCAGATAGCTGGGTGCTTCGACAATTACTTTGTCAGACGAATAAACAACACTCAGTTCCTCATGCATATTCTCATCCGACATTTGTTGAATAGAAGAATTGCTTCCCGCACTTGTGTCCAGATGATCCATGTTGCTGACTAAAATAGTTAAATACAATAATTATTTCCAGTAACTAATAAGTTAAAATGGAGAAATAGAATATTGATTAGTAATGGACGGGAGAGAAGCGCCGCGGCCTACACCGTGGAAGGCTTAGATGGGGTAGATATACGGAGTAAGTGAATTAAAAGTGAACCAAATACAAAATTAATCGCATAATCATGTGAAATAATAATGAAACTTAGTTTAGAAACTGGAGTGGCGGTATTATTAATTTTGCTCTAGGAAATTCAGTTTTACTTATAATCTGTATAAAGATAACTCGAGGTACAATCCTGAAACGGGTCGTCAAGAGTGTGAATGCTCAGAGAAGAGATAAATGTTCTCAACAGTCTAGCTGCATTCAATCCTATCAGAAAAGAATGGGACAGCAAGCAGTACATATATAAACCTCCAGCCTCCACATAAAGCGGGTCGGCGCCACTCTTTTCCAAGCAAGACTATAAAAACACCCCTATAAAAACCTTTTCAGTTGATTTCACAAACCCAATAAATGTGATGATTTATTTTAGGAAACTAACAGCACGTAATTGTGCGCTGTTCTGTAACACATAGTCATATGTAATTTATGCATAGCATACAAAGAGTACGAAATTTCCATTTCCTTTTCGAATCAATTTTTATGTGCAAATTTTCACAATTATTATTATCATATGAAAATATAAAGGACGAGAGCCTTTTAAGTTAAACTATTCTCTTATTTAGTCAAATAATTTTATTCAAAATTGCAACAATTGACAAAGAACAATCGAAAGAATAAAGCTCAAATGAGAAACTTCTAAAAGAAGCATGAATCCTGTGAAGAATTATTCCTCCATTTTCTCCGCTTTAGCTTCCTCGTTCTTATCGTCGCTCTCGTCATCGTCGCTGCCACAGAAATCCTCCTCATCATCTTTCTCGCCGGTAAAGTAGAGCACAGCACGAGGGATAAGCTCGTCACGAATGAACATTCCAATAGCGAAGTCATCCATGATTTCTTCATTTTCATTGTCCTGGAATAAAATATTTCAAAAATATTTTATTGTTACTAATATTTTAGAATTAGTCTCTGAGTAGTTTAGAATTAGTTTAGAAATATTTACAAGCGCCTACGGCGCTTGTAAAAAAATGGGGAAACTGTAGTAACAGATTAGCTATTAGCTATAAAAAGCACCGCCGCTATCGCGGCGTCCCGCGACGAAAAAAAAATTTTTGTCTAAAAAATTTTGTCTATATTTTGTCTAAATTTTTTCAAAATCTGTATCAGCACATCCGTACGAACATTTTAAGCTATCATGTCTAAACGCCAGTGGACACACGCAGCCACAGACAGACGGACACTGGCTTCTTAGTAAAGTAACATTATATTTCACTATGTGTTTTCTGGGCTTAACCATGAACTCATTTTATCTAAAATATTATAGGTATATCCATCTAATCGTTTGCAGTAATCTGACGCTGATGCTGAGCATCGCCATCCTTTTATTAAATTAACGACAATCTCAATTTCTGAAACTGGTTATCCTTTTCAAGAAGTTTCAAAAAATCATCTGTGGGTGAGAAAAATCGTGTTATAGAAAACGAAAATTTTCATGTAAATAAAAACTTACTTCACCATCGTCAGTCGCTTGCTTAGATTTATCGTCAAAGAATTTGAAGAAACTCTCAAAAGGAAGCTGAAAACAATCACGTTATATACAAAAAAATACCTGAAATAAACATACCACGGCTCCAGTTTCTTCATCCTTAATCTCAACCTTGGTGACATCTTTGCCGGCGTACCACTGGATGGGCATTCCCTTGCATTTGGTCACGATCGGGCCGTCATAGTCGAATGGATCTTCTGGATCAGGAGTGATCTGAATTTCATACTCCTTCTTCAGAACGCGATCAGCAAAGTACGGATTCTCGGCGAAATGGAAGAACAAAGTGAAGCCCTAAAGCAAATAAATTAAAAATTGGAACAGTAATATCACGAGCCACTTATATATTTACTAATTAATTTACGAAAATGTTATTATGACAATTAAAAAAATTCAGCAAATGTATAACTAATTTATTGAAGATGTTTTAAACAACTTTATTTACACTTTTAAATCATTATATAGTTTTCGTACTATAGGCAGTATACCGTAAACTCTCTAATTTAACCCCCCCCCCTCTTGTTTTACGGTAATTCCTTCTAAAATATTTTGCTATCAATAAAGCTCAATATTATTTTGCTAAGTAATTTAACCCAATTTGCATGTTGTCTAAAACATTATTAAAAGTATAAATGCGTCATAAAAAGATGACATAAATTTTACGAGCTTCAATCAGAGCGTTATATTTTTTCTTTATTCATACCCATCACCTTGGAAGAACTACTACCTGGAATAAATAAATTTTTCTGAATTATTTTATTATTACTTACATTCGGATTGACATGAGCCTGCGAAGTAACATCGTTCAAATACTTGAGAACTTCGGCGTCCTGATCTCCAATCATGGTTGCGAGCGTCAACGTATTGCACATAGATTGAAGCCAAAATTGCGGCACACCTTTCGACGGACTCGTCTCCGCAGGCGCACTCTCTTCAAGCTTCTAAAACATATACACTAAAACCTGCAACCTGTTCCGCTCCAAAATTACCTTCAGCTCCTCCTGCTCGATGCCATGAATAAGCGGCACATCACACTCGCTATCTTTCGGTTCGTGCTCACCAACAACGATGGCTTTGCGCTAAAATCACACAAATGTCAAGTTTTGTGATTTTGAATTTTAATGTAAAAAAGTGGTAAGCACTCATATGTCTTAAGCTAAATTTTGATGAGAATTTTTTAAAGAAATTACGCTTGAAATTATCTGTGTAAAAGCTGGCAGTTTGTTGGAAAGAGAGAATATCACGAGATAATTGTACCCTATGTCGTTAATATTTCACTTGAAGACAGAATATTCCACATAACCTAACGTGACTGTATTCAATTTTGCAATAACTTTAGATAATTTCTCAAAATAAATTTATGGCAATAAATTGCTCAAATAAAATCAATTACCTTTTGATAGGCGGTGTCGAAAAGCGGCTCGAACTCCTTGATAAGCTCGTGCATGCGCTGACTGAACTTGGCATTCACATCGATAATCTCCAGCTGATTCTTCTTCAATGCACGCACGCGACGCATCACCGGTCGTGAGAGTTCAGTCATATTGCGGCTGTACAGCGCTACGTCAATACCTTCACTGTCACCGTCAGTTGAGTGCTTATGATCACCAGAAGCTGCCATCTTTGCTTAGAAAAAGCAGGTAGATTCGTAGCAATAGTAGACTAAAACATAATAAGAATTTGTGACAGGAAATTATTCATAAAACAAATAATTGATGAAGTAGTTAATTATTTAGGATGATTAGAAAAGGTATAACCCGTGACAATCATATACAGGGTCATATGATATGTTGATGTCTCTTACTTTAAAAAGTCATGTTCTCGAATTCAATGGTAGAAATTTTAATAACACGATTAAACAAATTTGAGTACATGAGATATCGATAGTTGAGTACCTAGCTTGATTTGAGCAGGATGTTCAATCGATTTGGTTTCAAACTGAACATTAATGAGTTTAAACCAATTGAACAACTTTTATTACAAAACTTTTCAAATTAACTTATAAGGTTACGCACATTTGTCTATTTCTAAAAGTAGCAATAGTCTGCTGTGAATGATAGCAGTCAATTACATACAGGGCAGTTTTATATTTAAAGCGAGTCAGCCTTCAGCTTTCTGAAAGTGAGCATCAACTCATTACAATTTTGAAATCTGCACAAAAAAGAATATTATTGTAGCTCCTTTTCTGTTGTGATTCTAGAATGGAAAAACTATGTCTGAGCTAACTAAATCTGAGTTAAATGAATCAGGAACGATTCTTTGTTAACCCGATAAACATGTCCAGCCGTTTAGATCGCGTTCAAGATAAGGTATTTTCTAGTCTTATATTTTTTCCAATAAATTCCGTGCACGATGCAAAATATGGTTGTGAGCTGTATAATAATTATGAAATGCTCCCTTTAATTGCACAATACAGAAACCCATAGTGTTGCAGGAAACAACGTATGCAAGAAAACAAGGCAACACAAAAATACATTTAAACAAAATTTAGGAATGTCATTTTATTTTGCTCGCATATAACTGAAAATTTGTGAACAAAAGTTTTGAACAGCGAAACATACACGATTTCAGAAAATGACACTACAGTATACCCAATGCCAAAACTGATTTCAGATTCGGCACATGTCGAAAACCTGTTAGGGTTATATGCAATCGGTCGTATGTTTCGCTGGCTAAAAATCTTTTTATGATAGGATGCCGTGGAATCATATTTTTGCACCATATAGAGAGCAGAATGGAGACAAAATATATCGGGTCAAACAGAGAAAGTCTGGACGTCTGTCAAATAAAAGCTGGCTACTCACTAATTGTCGTACTAATAAACACAGTCCACAATAATAGATACAGTCGAACCCCCGAATAACGCCCCTCTCGGGACCGGACAAAATCGGCGTTATTCGGGGGGTTTCTGACTGTTTTGGCCGAAAATTTGAATTTAGTGGCGCGAATTTGAACTTTTTCATAAAATCTTAGTATTTTTTTAACGAATTTTGTAAAACTTTTGGCAAAAACAGCAAAAATATTTTAAAAATATTTCAAAAATTTCCGAAAATTGTTTAAAATTTTGTAAAAGTGATAAAAATTTCGAAAATTTCTTCATAATATTTGAATCGGCGTTATTCGGAGGGTCATAAGGCATGTTTCAAAAAAATCGGCGTTATTCGGGGGGCGGCGTTATTGGGAGCGGCGTTATTCGGGGGGTCAAACCCATACAATTTCTTTGGCGACCAACCGAGACCGAAAAAGTCGGCGTTATTCGGGGGTTCGACTGTATATGAAAAGTACAATCTTGCAATCATTTTCAAAGATGTTTTTCGAAATGCGTTGGAAATATGCCAGAATGAGTATAAAAGAAGGAATGAATCATCATTTTTGTCAAATTTTTGCATGTCTATATATCCTTGTCTATATTTTCAGATCCATATTTCAGATGTCTAAGATCTATTAGTACTGACGTTTCCCGATAAGAAACAAAATTTAGTCGCTTTTTAAGCACAGCAGAAGAAACATTGCTGTCTTAGATGACAACTAGCTTTTTAGACACTAGCAGACGTAATTTATCTCGATATGTCAAACCGGTGAAATATTATAAATAGCCATGTTTTCAAAATTTCTCCCTGCAGCTATTATCGTCAGCCAAGGAGAGTTGAACAGAAAAGATTAGCTCTCTATGTTTGTGCTGCTTTGAATGCGGCACAAAGCTTATGCGCCCATTTGAATTTGGATTTCACAATCAGATAAGAACTTGTTGTCTATGGAAAAGGATGACAAAAAATTGTATTTCAAATTAGCTCCAAATATATTGTTGGCTCTACTTTGGGCGTTTGTATTCATTCTGTTCAACTCTCATTGGCCGAGGATAATATTGTGGATATTTATTTGCCCTCATGGTTTTCTACTCACTTTCTTCTAATGCGGCGAAATACCGCATAGCTGAGCTAAAGCAAGCATTTTGAACTGCATTCATCTTTCCAGGGAATCATCCGTGTTTTTGCCCAAAAATCGAATTTTTGGGCCGACATGCTAAAAAATTCGATTTTTCGAAATTCATAGTATTGTTTTCTGCAAATAGCGTTTTTAGAGTACCTTTTTTTCGCTGATTCCAAATCTGCCATTAGTTTTTCAATATCGGCCGAAAAAACGCCATTTTTTTGCAATTTTTGACGAAAAAGGGCATATTGGCAGAACGCCAAAAACGCCAAAAATTTGAAACTCGGGCTAAAATCTGATTACAGATTCGTAATCAGCACATCCGAAAACCCCCAGATTCAATAACATTCCATCATATACCATATTTACCAAAAATTTTTGCGGAACGTTCTCCCGACGACATAAAAAGCCACTTTTTTTTGGCAAAACACGTCATTTTTGGCCGAAAACTGACACTTTGAATAAAAATGTCACTTTCCTACCCCCATATTTCCAATGTGGTTTCCTAAGAAAACTGGACTCAAAATGACAAAAAAAATGCCAAAAAACATGGGTTTGGGGGGGGGGTCAGGACTTATGGTTCATGTCTGAAAAGTAAGGGACGACTGGATCTACGCCAGCCCCAAGTAAACAAGTAAACAGGTCACAAAAAGGGCGGCAATTTGACTGGGTATTTTTTGGTTAAACCACAATTCGGTAAAACTTTGGCCCGTGGATATGCTGAGAGGAGGTCAAATAAGGCTAGTGGGGCGGCACACCGAATGACAACGCAAAGTTTAGAGCGCAGAGAATGTCTTTGTCTGCCCGGTTATTCCCCACTTCCTCTGTAAAGCAGTGGGAAATAACCGGGCAGACAAAGACATTCTCTGCGCTCTAACCTTTGCGTTGTCTTTTCGGTGTGCCGCACACTAGCCCTTATTTGACCTCCTCTCAGCATATCACACGGGCCAAATTTCACCGAATTTGGGTTTTAACCAAAAAATACCCATTCATATTGCCGCCCTTTTAAAGTGACTCAAACTGTCAGCGGCGCACATTCAGTCGTCCCTTACTTTTCAGACATGAACCATATGAAAATACCCAATACTAGCTAAAAACAGTAAAAAACACGAGTTTTTTGCAAGAAAAAATGACGGGAAAATAAAGTTTAAACGGACTGGGACTATTTAAACCTTACCGAGTTCGGACTCCGATTCACTCGGTGAAAAATTCCGATCCCTTGTTAATATGGTGATGTCACCAGTTAATTCTTATTTCTTGGTTAAACAATTCTAGTACAGTTTATAGTGGACATGAAACATTCTTTTTGGTATAAAATTCGACTTTTAAATTAGAATGTTTGTAATTTGTAACATCCTAGTTCACGTGAGCCAATATTCCGACATTGGCATTACCCATAATTGTGTATCAATTCCGATGCTCCAGTCATTCAAACTGTTCAAGTTCAGAGATTTTCTTACGAACAAAAAGGGAAAGGACTTCGTCAGTTTAAAAGTTCGGATATTTTTCGTACAATATTTTGAATCCAGTTTTATCATCTATCTATATCTATAATTAATTTACTATGAGGAGTCATATGTTCTGGTATAGCAATAACCAAGCTACGCTTTTTACTCATCTCTTTTGACCCATAAGTGCCCTCTACACTCATCATTTTCTTCCTTGCATGTTATATTTTTTAACATGTGATAGAAAATTCATTTTCGTTGAAAGTTTTGTGCTGCCGAGTAAGCGATTATGGAGGAGAAAGTCACAAGTCCACAGGACACTTAGTCTCCCGTACACAAAAAAAGACTTCTAGAATCTCGCGCGGGTGTCCCAATAGAAAAGTTGCTTGGAATGCCCTTATAATAACTTTGTCCGTGGGTCCCCCAGGACTGATCTCGCGCAGGAAGGCATTCTTGCGCGAGTTCTCAACTTCCATATTTGCGCTTAAAAAGTGACAAAATAGCATATGTCCAGTGTTGTTCATCCTAAAACGTTTTTTCTGTACGGAGGACTACAGTGTATGCCAAAACTATGGAACCACCCCGGATTTTTGGAGTTTTCTGATGTTTTGTGGGCAAAGCTCGGTAAAATCTGTTCCAATGGTAACAATGCGGCTATAGACGATGTCTATGACGAAACTATTTACTTAAAACTGTCGTTGTGAAATTTTAGTTTGAAATTCACCCAACTTTCCCATTTAAGAGTGTGCCAAAACTATGGAATTTTCCCGACTTTCGTGTTGGGACCACCCAGAATCTGAGGTTGATATCGGATTCGCCATACCCGAAAACAGATATGTACGAAAAATCTCGGCGCTCTGTACACAAAAACATGCCTCGCATACTTTTTGAAACACATCCCAGAAATTTTCTGCCGATGTGACATAAGAACAAGAATAAATTTATCAGTAATAGAACCAACGTATAAGGAATTAAGCTGAGCAACTGAAAGTGCATCAAGCGATCCAGTTAGTGAAAACTTAAACGAATTTAAACAATGTTATCGAACGGATGTCATTGAAATGATACATCATTTATATACGAGAAAATGAGATGCGAGAACTGGAAATAAGTCAAGGAGTTTTAAAAACAAAGGATGCGATCAACGAGATAAATCGTTATAATGCTTATTATCAGATCAAGCGAAAAAGGTCATATTTAGATGATAGAGCAAGGAACACCAACGGGATTCACCTATCTTCTCGCCTATTTTGGACAATGGCTTCGCTTACTTAAGTTATTTTCGAGTAAGCTTAACAGTGCAATTTCTTAGATTGCGATAAAGATATCAAATAGTCACTGTGTCTTTTTTAAAGGATTGCTTAGCAAAATCACATTCCAAATAACTATGCCGTGTATATTACGAAATCCAAATAAGAAACCACTGTATTCCCCAAAAGTTGTCATTAAAAATTTTTCTTAAAAGCAACAAGCAATCTGTTTCGTTAGATGGACATTACATTAGTTACATTGCTACATACTAAAAATCTCAGATTTTCAACCCATAAAATTTATTGTCAAATGCTTATGCAACATTAAAAAATACACAAATTCGAACATTTAATTCCACAAAAAGTCAGAAATATGTTTCTTGAAAGCTCGTTTCTTTTCGATGTCCATAGTATGAAATTCGGCTTCGACTAAATCCATAAATAGCTTGTCAAGGTTATGTTCCATTGCGAAAAGCTGATTCGATGAGGAAGTCTAAATTTTATATTTTAAATGCTAATTACATAAAATTCATCGATAATTTTCGTACTTTAACGAGAGCTTTCTCAAACGGTTTCAATTTTCGGCGATCTACAAAGTTTCTATAATCTTTTCACACAAAATCAGAAAGATATTATGATAAAAAAACACTTGTCACTGTTTTTGTCAATGCCAAAATGAAAACGCTTTTATAATCTCGCAATATTTTTGCTCAAAATAATAATCATGTTACAATTTTTAAATCTGTTTTATACTATTTTATAACAAAATTTATATAAAATGCTAAAAAATATGGTCCAAATTATTACCTGAGTTAATGAGTCTGACATCTGATTCGCATTTGGCTTGAAGTTTTGTTCATACGCCTTACGAGAATTGCGTGCAGTAGCGCTCAAAGAACGACGATTCTGGCGCGTCTTTTTGCATTCACCGAGAATATGAAGAGTTTCAGCGGTATGGCTCAGCGACAAATCTCTAGACGATTGTTCCTCGAAGAATCGTGTTATATTGACTCCGCGCTAAATGCAATTGAACATATGCGTAACAAACAGAACATTGGTTGCATACCTGAAATGCAGGAAACGCAAGAATCCCGCGCACTTGTTTCGTGTTCTTGTTGCAACCACTCGAAGATTGTTCTTCGTGAAGGCATGTGTTATTGGTAGCATGGGGCTATAAAATATTGGATTTATTTACTTTACCATTATTTCTGCAAATATTCCTATAATAATAATGTAAGCGCTTCAAAGCTCTAGCTAATACCTATTCATACATTTTATTCACGACAATAGATAATTGGTTTATTTGATGTGTACATATAGTGCTATAACATTGGAATATTTCGGTTCAGCCACAGCTCAAGCCCATAAACGCTTGGATTTAGCTCCGGAGCCTGTTACAACAGATCCTACAAATTAATCCTACACTTCGGGCTTACATGTTCCGAACGTTCTGCTATTCACACTGACAGTTAATTTTAACAAACTACTAACAAACCTTTGGAGTATACCGTTGCTCCTTACTAACTGAGGAGTTCTTAGTAACTTGATGTGATGTCTGCGTGTCGTCAAAACCTATGGTATCCAGCTGAAATTAATATAGACAATGATGAAATAATGCATATATAAGTATGTCAGTAAATCAATTTATTTTGAACTAAAGTAATTATGGATTAAACAACCAGAAATTTCAGCTAGATTAGTTCTTCTTTATGTGGGAATGTTTCGTATTTCGATTTTTTTTTGAATTGACAGAAACACAGCCGAAACGAAGGTCAGCTTAATTTGGAAGATGTAACTCCTTTATTGCGCATATTGTAATTTATATTTGCAACTTTATGAACGGTTTCTTTGAAAGGTATAAATAAACATACCGTATACGTAAGTTCGTCCAAAACAGGAGTCGATGTATCATCAGAAGCCATGCTAAGATTTTCTTCACGCGTCACGAGAAAGTCTAAAATATAAACTTCATTTGTATAGAAAATATTTCGCTAACGTTATAGATAACAAGTTTATGGGAAATAAATGGACATCAAGTTTTCCTCCTAATATTCTCTGTAAAAGTTCTACACTAACATACAAAAGTGTTTTATGCGGCGTTCCAGAAGATATTTCTATTCCAAACTTATATAGGTTGATACAGAGGATAATCATTTATCTGGTCATTTTTTGGGGGGGGGTACGTTTTAGTGGAAATGGCCATTTTTTTTGGGGGCAGGGGGTACCGGTTTTTGGGATCCCCGATTTTTGGGTTTGGTGGGGGGGGGGGGGGTGGCGGAGTACCGGAACAAGTTCTTGCCCAAATTTGCACTGATTTACACTCATTTTTTCAAATTTTCCCATTTTGGGGGGGGGGGGGGTACGTACCCCGGTACCCCCTGGTTGCGCTAGTGTCATAAGCGAAAAACATACTCTACTTTTACCCTCACACTAAGAGGTCCAGCGTATTTGACGGAAAACAATATTAATGTTAACATCGTTGGCTAATACCGTTTGGAAAATAAGTATTTTCTAGAACCATACACTTCTGTCTACCACTCAAATGCATTTTCAAGTATTTTTCGGCTACTGTCAAAAACCCTTATCCCTTTGGCACCCGTTGGCATGCGTAAAAATTCAAGTAAACCCCCGAATTGGGTGCGTGCCACCTGAAAGACAGAAAACAAAGTAGATGTTAAAGTCGCTAACTGTCGGGGATTTACTCAAACCTTTTATGTACTGCTTTATTAGCTTTGGGGATGTTCAAAGAGCACCCACGCACGAATTCCAGGGATCGGAGCGATCACTTTAGTGATCGCTTTCCCACAGAAATCGCGGATTTAACAACATAACAGCCGCCCTCGGAGCGGATGTGGCCAGCGCATAGAACACATACAACGCTAAAAAGGGGGAAATGCATAAAGCGAACTATGGATAGAAACCGGGGAGGCATACAAAAGTGGCCAGGCGGCTGTCACTACTTAAGCAGTGGAAAAGCCTGGATCGAGATCAGTTGGCTAGTCATCAGTCGGCGTTGGCCAGTCGTCGACAACGAAGCTCAAGGGGAGACTTTGATTGGGGAGTCGAGATTGGGGATTATGCAGCGCCGAAAGCCGCTGCCAGAATCGAGGGAAGGACAAATAATCTCAGCCTAAATATGGGGATTTGAACATAATTTCTATTTACCTGTTTTATATTTAAATAAACTTTTATATGTATGCACCACAGAAAGGGCTTAAAGGTATGTACCAAAGGGGAGGTCAAACTCATAATATAACTTAGACACTGTGTTTAAACTATAGACAGGGAAGAGAATAAAACAAAAAATCCACCACAGTTTTAATTTTTTGCGTGAGCAAAGCATTAAGGTTATGACAAGTTACCGTAATACCTGTAATTACTCCCCCGGGGGAGTAATTTTTCGGTTACCGCCCAGTTGGGGGGGAATGACAGTTGGGGGGGGGATAGTTGGTGGGGGGACAGTTGGGGGGACATACAGTTGGGGGGACATCATTCCCCCCCCAACTGGATGTCCCCCCAACTATCCCCCAACTGTCATATCTATCGGAATGTAGCATACATTTTAGTTGTGGGGGTATACTTATCCAATATAGTAATTGAGTGCTGTTCGTGCGTCACCTCAAAAATGGCTTTAAAAGAGCATTTTTCGGGATGTGCATTCTTAGGGGTGCTTATTTGATAAAGATACCTAATTAGGGTATCTTTTCGGTGAATCCTTTTTGAGGTCTAAATTTACCTCAATGTACCTAAAGATACCCAAATTTGCATTACTAGGGAGGGTGCTTTTTTTCTATCTCGTGCTTATTTCTGTCATTCATTACAAAATTTTTGGAAAGTCGATTCTTACCAGTGCTTATTTCTGTCCAAAATTTTTGGAAGCATTCTTAGGGGGGCTAATTTCTGTGATTCCGTCCGGCAGAGCGGCCGTAGACCGCGACGGACGTACAACCCAGTCAGAACCATAAGAGTGGCCTAGGCTCGACTTTCATTCTTAGTCTTAGGCTAGGCTTGCGACTTGAGGCGAAAATCCGTTCCCAGTCTGTATTTTGGCTGCAAGCGATGTGTGTGGTCCCCGCTTCATGTTACCTTTGCGTCATTTACCTTTGCATCTGCAGACGTCAGCAAAAGTTTATATAATTTATTTGAAGTGCACAAAATTATCACAGCACCATTGAACCGTAATTATTATGTATAATACCTAAGATTATGGGCTCGAAACATGGAGAAAATTATTACAAAGGATCGCAGAATTTTATACGTATTACTGTTGTTCTTCTGGATTTTCGGCGAATCGCACGAGCACGGCGTTCTTGCCAACAGTTTGACCTGTTTCGACTTCCATGGAAGATATTAGCACGTCTCTTGGAGCTCTAGAATTGAAGGGTATTAGATTTGAGGTCATGGAATATTAAGAATCTTAGGAAGCGTTGGAATTTTTAAAAATGTCAGGAACGATGGAAATTTTTAATATGTCAGGAATCCTAGGAATGTCAAGAATCGTAGGAATGTTAGTCATCTGAAGAATGTAGGGAATCTTAGGAATGCCGGAAATTTTAAAACGCCAATAACCTTAGGAATGTAAGGAATCTTAGTCATCTCAGAAATGAAGGAAATCTTAGGAATGATAGTTGTTTTCGGTATGCAGGGAATCTTACAAATGTAGAAATTTTAGTAATGCATCTACTGATGTTAGCAAAAGTTATACAATTTGTTTGAAGTACACAAATTTATCCACATTCCTAAGATTCCTGACATGCCTAAGATTCCTTACATTCCTGGAAGATCAGCAATCTTAGGAAAGCCAGGAATCTTAGGATGTCAGTGATCGCAGGAATGTCAAGAATCTTAGGAATGTTCGGAATCTTAAGAATGTCAGGAATCATAGGAATGTCAAGAACCTTAACAATGTTATGAAAGGAATGAACTAACCTTATGACGAATTCCATTTTCATAGCGGTCATTGTTGCGAGTGCTTGAGTTTTCGCCACTTTGTCGCCGACCTTGATGAAGATTTTCTCAACGACACCTGAAAAAAGCAAGATTGATCTTATGCCAAAGATTGAGATTGAACACATGATTAAGTTTGAGTTTAAGCGAAAGCTCAAAACTAGGTCTATAAGATTAGGCTAAAGCTAAGTTTAAGACTTAAGATTGAGCCAAAGACAAAACTTGAACTTATACATATGTTTAAGTGAAAATTTAAGCGCAGGCCTAGCTCTAACCTAAGAGTTAAGCTATATCTCAAGAAATAAGATTGAGCTTAAACCTTAACTTGATATGAGATATGAGCCTAAGCTTCTGTTGACACTTGGGCTTAGGCTTAAGTCCAAGCTTAAGTGGTCGGTATAAATGGCTTATTCCAGCCACGTAATGTCACAAAGCTGGACCCTTTGTGAAGGTCAAAATTTTTAAAGGTCAAATCTGAGTAAAAGGTTAAATTTGTTACTTGGAATTGGAGAGCGCGCTTCCTTTTTCCGTGATTCGGCTGAGGATAGCAGTGAGTCATCTAGAGCTGAGCTGGCGACATCTGCCGGAATATCCCATTCTCGAGTCACATTACCGCTGTGGACCTGAAAAAAATTATATTACTAAGCTTCTATTGGATTTGAGATCAAACTTAAAGTCAACACTTAAACTTAGGCTCAACCTAAGGCTTCAAGGAGTCAGCCTAAGGGTCAGCTTAAGGATCAACATAAGGGTCAGCTTAAGAATCAAACTTAAGCCAAAGAGTTAGATCTATACCAAATTGTAGCGACAAAAACTAAGGCTTGTAGCTACATGCCTAGTCTTTATCTTATGATCTTAAGTTAAGCTTGGGCATCGGTTTGAGAAAAGTAATGTCCGGAAAGTGTACTACAAATAGATACTACTTAAAACTTTCACTTGGAGTAGGATTTTTCAGCTAAAGCCAAGTCTTAAATTTTAGGGTTTGATTAATAGCTTAACCTAACACTTTTTTGTATCTAAGCTAATGTTATCTGTAGGCTTATCCAAAACCTAGGGTTTGGGAAGAATTTCAGGTATAAGTTAAGTCATAGACTTAGTCCTAACCTAAGGTATGGATTTAAGCTGATCCTAAGATACCGTCATGCTTGAAAGAAACCGTACAAGGGAAAAGTAATTTGAATTGACGTGCACACTTGGCACGTATGGCATTGGGATAAAAAGGGGTCAGTGGAAATTTTTTATTTGGGGGATTACTCGGCAGAGGACTTCTCTAGAGATTGGTAAAAAATTTCAGCGGGGCATTATTAGAGTAAAAATTTTCATAGTCAACAGTTTCACAGCCAAGAGAAAATTTTTGCTCCAATAGGATCCCACTCAAATTTTTTACCGAACTCTAGGGGAGTCCTTTGGCGAGTAATCCCCCAAGTTAAAAATTATCAGTGACCCTTTTATCCCAGTGCCATGCATGCCAAGTACGCGCGGCAATTCAAATTTTCATATAAATCTACATACCAATACCGAATCCTTGAGCTGAACCGCTTCGCACTGCCATTTTCTTCCGTCACTCTCCAATGAAAAACTGACCACAGGGCACTGAAATCAAAATCCATAAAATGCACTTTAAGCTCGTCCAAACTTACCGAGTTAACTTTTGACACATTCCTCGCGACATTTGAGACTTTGACCTCTTGCGCAGTGCCGTTTGCAGGATGGACCAAATAGTGACCATCTCCGAGGATTGTGACTTGGGCGGAGTGCTCTGGAGTCTTTTTGGAGTGGTCAAGGATGACTTTGCGCTTGGCGTAGTGATTCGCCCGGAAAAAGTCGGAAGTGTTGAAAGGGCCGTTGACGGAAGGATTTGAGGCGAAAGTCTGGAAGAAAAAATATTTATTAAAGAATGCTATGAAATGTATAACAGAAACATTCAAAATTCTTCCTGAATTTGATCAAAAACTTTGGGCCGAATCAAATGATCAATGTTTGCCAGGATATCAAGGCCGATTTAGTTGCCATTTTAGTCATTTTTATGTGTGTCTTCCTAGTTTTAGAGCTCATCCAGGGCCAGTGGACAGAGGAAAATTCTCAGGGTAATCCAAGCGGCTGATTTTTTCTTTTCCTGTCTATGATTTTTCTTTTTTTCTTTCTTTGCAAAAATTTGTTTCGCTAGTTGGACTTATAAAGCTATACATAATGATGTCTGGAATGCTAGGTAGTAAAATAAGTATTCTCTACAAAGATATGCCTCAGAGTACGGTTACAATTCTTTAACTAAAGTTATAACAACGCAGTATGATATAGATCAATATTCGATGGAAAAAGTTACTTTTGTAATATTTTTCCTATACTGGCTATAAATTCGATGTAAACATCTCTATATCAATTTTTGCTCTAGTTTTTAGACACACTTTTTAGATTTTTCCTGAATCAATATTTGTTTCCAATTTTGTCAAAGAAACTTGACGCCAAATATGGACGAAATTGCTATTGTGGTGTTAAAATTCAAAATTTTGGTGAAGAAGATTGCGTTTTCGAACAAATCTGAAACTTTGAACGGTTTTGCGCTATTGTAACGTAAACTTAAAACCACAAGGAAAAATTTCTTTAAAAAAGTTCTCACAATGAGCTATATTTCCGCGACGGCTCCTTCGACGCTGGCACAGTTTGTTGGTTTGGGTGCTCCGAGGTGACCAGATGTTCTTTGTTTTTCCGAATGAAATCCGTGGCCACATCGCCAGACACAAATTGCGGCTGCGCGAGACCTTCACGAATTTGACCTGAATCATATCAAATTTTAATGGAATCGAAGCATTTGAAACAAATACGTTATTTTGCAGACCACCGATGTGAGTTTCGCTCAAGGCTTTGTCCGTATTGAATATTTTGGTAAATAACATGCCTATATAATTATCAAAGACTTCAAAAATAGAAATTCCGCGGATTTAAACAGATGCAAAATTTTACAGCACTTTGGAATGGTGTGCTAGCACATGAGAACTAAAATTATTTTACAAAACAGAGAATATTTTTTATGTGGAAACCAAGGTACATAGTGGAAAGAACGTCATAATTGGTTGATTAAATAACTTTCTGAAAAAAAGACACGCAAATTGAAATGCAAGAAATTACAATTTGTAAAAAATGCACCAATATACTTCTTTGTCTAAAATTTATCAAGCTTTATATACAAACTGACTACTATAAAGTTTAGGGATACCATCCAAATTATCTGGCACTTTTCTAAAACAAAAAATGTAATATTTATTCTAGCATATTAGAAATGGCAAAAATTTGAACAAATCGTTAGAGCAAATTTTACTTAACCTGTAAAACAATTATAGCGGAATGAGTGATGAAAATGAGGCTGTTGGATTGGCAGCAGTGCGCAAACAAACCCTGCTATTAAAACAAATCAAAGAACAATAGGAAGAACTATAATTTCATGAGCAAAAAGAAAAGGTAAGTGATAAGGCCAAAATAGTTTAAATTGCATGTCCAGCACTAAAATGGATCAATTGTCCTCTCAATCATCTTCTTCCATCATATCATCGGCGTTGCTATTATCGAATTTGCCTGCAACCTGATCCGGATAGCTATCCGACTGGAATGAATCGAAATCCTGAAAAGAAAAGATCAATTGACGTCACTTCCCCTTTCATTTAAGGAAGTTCGTTGATATTTATTTAATTTTATTTAGTTGCTTAACTACTTCTCTTACTGTCAATGTCATTTTCAAAAATATTAAGAAGACAGTTTTTCTAAAGTGGCAGATCAGGGACATATCACTGAAATAATGTGAAATTTTGCTATTTTCAATAGTGTAGTTCTTGTTCAAATCGGACTGTAACACTTACTCTAGTGTAGTCACTTGGAAAATCTGAATTCTCGTCACAGCGGGCATTTTCTTTTGAAAAGAATCTCTCCAATGCACTTGTACTTGTGCTAGCACTATCCCCAGTGCTACCATGTTTTCGTTTGTCAGGTCTTGATCTTGTACTGCCGGAAGGTGTTGATGATCCGGCACTGTGTGCACTGTAAATTTCAAAATTATATTCATTCTACATATTCTAGGAAAAGCAAAAGAGTCCATTCAATCAATGATTGATCGAAAGAATTCATTTCACATTGGAGATCAAAACCATAATAATCAGTAAGAATTGTTTAGACGTTTCAAAATTTACGCTTAGATATAATTCTGCTAATTTATGTGTATTTTATAATTGTCCGTTTTGAAAATTCGAATTCCGTATCATCTCAGAGCAACATCCATGATGCTTTCGGAATAACAGATCCATACGAACAAATCCAACGTTAGAGAAATGTCTTTTTGTACTGTTCCTGGTAACAACTTATAAAACGAAATACCTTGATGCTGATGTGCTTCCTTCATGGGCTTTCTAAAAATTCAATTACTGGTATCTAAAATTAACGAACAGATAGTAACCTGAGGCTTAATATTCGATTCAACAACTTCAGATTCAGATTCCCAGCCTGAAAATTGTGTTTCCTTGAATAAAGATTGATTTGTTTGATAACTTTGTTTTAATACATTGAACACTGTAGTCAGCAATAATGATATGACTATCGACATAATTAACATATTTGATCGAATGCCGTAAAATAATAATGATAAAAGTAACAAATTGAAAATGTTAGAAAATTTGACGTTATACTAAATATCTAAGCTTATTAGCAGATATCAAGAACTCTAATGTTACTTACCGGCACCCCTCATATATCCTTTCATGTATACTTTGTTTTGAGCTGAGTTGATAATGACCACAATGTACCGGTATTCCTCGAGGTTCAGATTGGCAATTTTCTTTTGTTCATTTTGGGACACATTCTCGATCACCTTTTTGTAAAGAAAGACTTGTTCCTTGCCACGAAGAAATAGGTCGGTAATAGAAGTTTCATAATCAGCTGTAATAAGCTTTTTTCCGTCTGTTGAATAGTGCCGAACACTGTGTTCCATTTTA